>VYXF01002462.1:1396032-1459206 GCA_013397295.1 Polioptila caerulea | reverse complement strand
CTGAAGTGAATTTTTTTTTTTTTTTTTTTTTAATGCTCCCATTGACATAACACATTATGAATCATTGTGCTGTGAAGTGTAACATCAGCTTGTATCAGTCACACTGCATTACTTTACATGCCCAGCCTAATGTGTCACTGCACAGCAACAGCAGAACCACCCTGCATAACTGAAAGCAGCAGTACCTTGCAGATGAAAATAGTGTAAAATAATTTCTGTACCCAGATACACTGCTGTTACAAACATGTTTCCAATTCTGAGGTGTTGCACTACTCACAGGCAATTTCCCTAGGAGAACAGGAGGTTATCTGAAATACAAATCCATCAGAGAATAGACCATCTCAAAAGGAAACATCTTTTGTGGGTATTTTAAAATTATCTATATAATGAAAATCAGATATTTACTGTTCATACAATCCTCTGTCAGTCAAATATATTGGAGTAAAAGGTTCTCCTTTCACAGATAGCTTTCCATTTTGCTTTGAAAACCTTATTTTCATGTAAAAGGAAGTATGTATTTTCTGTTTATCTGTAGATATAAGGAGACTATTTTTGGATTGACTAACATTCTCTTCAGCTCCTCCTGTCCTCAAAAGCTGAAACAGCTTTTATTTTTAGCTACATTTTTACATCCTGACTCTAGAGGAAACGATTTCATTTAACCCTTTTCTAGTTACATGTTACTCATGAGGAGTAATCATTATCTAGGAAATAAAGTTTCAGTATTTTACCTATGTCAAGTTCATAGACAATATTATGTCTTTTTAATATCAATACAAGAGATAACAAAATAAGTTTTTAAAATAAAGGTAAGTTATTGTCTTTTCTTTTAGGTCTGCTGTGCTCTGATTTGAAGTTGGTTTATTTTAAAACATTTAGTGATAAACCATGACCTAAGCAATGAAATGCTGTCTAGAGTTTTAAGTTAAAAACATAAGACATTTAGGTGAGGGATAATTTTTCAAAATGTCAATTATGTCCTAAGAAAAAGAGTTATCAATTTTCAAGATCTATGTTTCGTCATGTGAGAACTAAACATTGTTTCATAGAACATTTTTCAGTAGTCCACTTAAAAAATTGAGTCATATAGGGATCTGTTTTATTTCTCTTTTCTATTCAAGTTATTGCTTATATGTTTGCATCCAACAGTAGTCTTCTTATGTACATTTATTAAATTAAAATTATAACGAGGATTAAAAAACATCTGCAGGCCCACAAAGTGTTTCTGTGAATTAATGCCTTTTGTGTCCTGAATAGCACCAGAATGATCTTAAAAGAAAGCAACAGGAGTTGAAAGTTGAACAAGAGCTGAAGGACTGTAAGATCCTTTTTTCCAGTGCACATGGCACGGTACAGATTTATGGATTCATTCCTGCTCGTAGCACATTTGAACAGAAGTAAAATCAATGGAGCCTGAAGAGTACTTCCAGTAACTCAGATATTTCAAAGCACACTTGTGCTTCAGCAATTAACACTGAGAAAATATTTTCCATTATTTCAGAGGGGGCTAAAATACAGCATGCAAGTACTAAAATACGGCAACACAGTCAGCCCTATATGTACTACAGATCACATCAGACCTCTGACACAGTACTCTGACTGCTGACAAATTATGTGGACAGATAGGTCATGATATACACATGCTTTGAAACAAAAAGAGACAATAAGCAAGTGTTACATAAACACATGGCACCAAAAATCCCAACACTAATTGCATTTATTGTTCACACTGCTCAAGAGCCCACACTTCCAAGCCCCTGTGAAGAGAATACCACCTGAATTCAAAAAAGGAGAAACTTGGTTTACTTTTCGTGAAGCCTTTAGTAGGAAGCTAAGAATTGCTTTTATTTCAGGGAAAAACATAATTTGATTTGGTTCAGAGTATTTCAGAAGTATCAAATGACAGTTTAAAGTTATTACTGATTTTATTTGGGACTATTTCTTCATGGAGAATAAAATGAAAAATGACAATATATGCATTTAAAAATCATGGGTTTCTAAAATTTTGTTTTCTCCAGCTCTTTACACAAAAAACTTTTACTAACTTTTATTGAGAAATACCTTTCTTTCTGCCCTTATTTTAATTAAGTTTTATTTTAACTTTTATGTGGAAAAACATCCTGTCAAGTTCATCCTCATGAAGCCTTTGTATTTCGAAACAGCAAACTGTAATAATGCATGATGTATGGATATATAAAAATGCATCATTATACACTGGCTAGCATATGGTTCTATACAAAATGAATGGAAAAAAATTAGATAGTAACAAATACCAAACAAAGATTACGTAAGAATTTGTAAAGATAAAATTTATATGTAGGATAATTTGCAAAGACATGTACCTGATGCTTTTATAGCTGTGTGATTTTATTTTACTGGGAAATAAAAAAAAATCTTTCTTTAGGTGAATATTTAAAATGCGTGCATATTTAAAGTAATTTGAGGAGATAAAAATAGTATTTTTCAACACTCATCCATAGAAACTTGTAGTTTACTGAGCAGTAACATCATCTTAACAGCAGTCTTAGGATGCAGTCATTTAGCATCATTTACATATATAAACATGCATGATCTTGAGCACTTGTGTTCTAGATGCTGATTCTGAGAGAATGGGTGATGCTACTGCTGAATATTCAGTCATTTTTCCTTCCATTTTTCATGGAGATAAAATTACATTTGCAGCAGCTGGAAATTTTAACTGGACAATTCTGTGATTAGAACTGGAGTTGAGGTTGTGGCTGGCATGGAAATACAGACTGTAACTTCTTCAGGTGCTTCAGCTCTTTTCAAGTAACTACTACTCCTGTGTAATTAGGTATTTCTCTATGCACTAATTAGCAAAAGAGCTCACTGCTGTCATCAGCCCAGCAGAGCTGCTGGCTCGGCTTTCACAGGAGTGGGAGAGATGTTGGGCTGTGTTATTTCACCAGGGCAGCCTTGGCATTGCTGCCACACACTCCAGCACTTGATCATAACCAAAACCAAGTGTGCCTCTGTGTGCAGGGCAGCATCATCTCGTACTTTGGGATAAAGATACTCACCAGCTTTCATAAAACAATAACAATAATTTTTAAAATCTACAAATTTATTTTTCTCTATTTCATTTGTAGGAAACTAGCTGTAGATAACAGCCAGTCCTGGTGGGTAGGACACCTAGGGTTTTATTTTGTCAGTTATTCCAGAACTTGAGATTAGTTCCTTCATAGAAGCAAAATGCCACAAATGAACTATTTCATTTGAGATTTTATTTGACCTCTTTGCTAATTAGTGCATATGAAAATGTCAGTTTACCCAGGGGCAGTAGTAACCCAACTAACAGTTGCTGAGTTACCAGAAAATGTGTCTTTCTTTTTATTCCAGTAATTTGCAGTAAATTGTGGTTTAGTATATTTTTTACGGTATTTTTAACCTTCCTTCATTATTTCAGAATTAATTGTATGCTATATTAATTACATCAATAATTCATAAAGTCATTGAAAACAGTCTGACAACTACTGTCATCATAAGGGACCATGAAGGTGATCACTGAGAACATGATGATTTTCTTTTATTTCTTTCTCCTGCTGCCCCCTGAAAATATGTTCTGTAGAAGTTTGACAGTAATTCCCCATATAGAGAAAAAAATTAGTCTATAAAAATTACACAATGGAGGGATAATTTAAACATATGTACAATTAAAACACCTAGAAAAAATTATACTGTGCTATAAGGCCCTTCTCATTTGTATTACAACAACTTTGCTCAAAGAAGTGAGACTCCTACAGCATATTGCAGAATAAATAAAAGAATGGTGCTGCAGAACAGCCACAGACAGGATGCTCCATTCTTTCCTACTGACAGCAGCGTCTGTTCTTGTAGCTGTTATTTCAGCAGAAACATGTAGTAAGGTGGAGAGTGGAAAATACTATGATAACAACAATTATTGCAGCAGATTTTAAACAGGTGATGATGGAACTCCTCAATGGCAGACAACTGACTCTGGTCCTGCTGTAGTACTTTTGGTCAAGGCCCATGAGGGATGCCAATAATAGCCAACTCTCATCTCAGGACAGAGAAAGGTAATTAAATGTGATATACAAAAGTAATTTTCAGTTATTTGCTATGAAAGATAGAGAAAAATCCTTCTGGAAATAAAATAATAGTTCAACATCATTAGCATTTTATGATGTAACTCACACCTCAGAGATATATGTCTTTTTCAGATATTCTCACATCTCGGCTTTTATTTTTTTCAATTACATGGCAATTCTTTGTTGCCGTACCCTTCCTCAAATCATTAATATCGATGCTGTTCAGTTATCTGAGTCATCTTTAATTTTAACCCCTCACATGAATGCTAAATCATTTACTATGAACTTTGAAGTTGGCTTTGATGTCTTGGTTTTGGATCATATTTGTCTTTTAAATCACATGCACAAAACTGATTTCTCTGACTATTCTTCTACATTCCAAAATCAGGTACTTATTTCTTCATCTTTTTTTGTTTCTTGAAAAATGGCAAATATTTTTTTCCACAGTTGCAACACTAAATTCTGTAATTTTTTAAAAGGAGAATACAGAAACTATTCAGGGTTTACATCAGGAAACAGATTAACTGCATTTGCTCAATTGTTATTCTGAATTTTTTCTTGATTAAATAGTCTAATTAAAAACCTACCTACATCAGAGGAAAGATAACATTTGCTAATTGATTTGTTTTTCTTTTCCTTTTGATGCCCATTAACTCAATGGCACACTGCTATTATTTTGCAGGAGTCTTGTCAGAAGTTCTGTGAAGTCTTTATTTTTAGGTTGCCAGCTAAATGTATTCTCTGGAAGTTTTAAATTAAACATGAATCTCAGGAGAAAAGTATTGGCTCAGAATATTGCAGAAATAAGGCTTACTGGTGACATTTCAATAAGTTACCTTCTTTTGTTCCAGGGCATGTACAAATACAGGATACAATTGCTTCTGACCTGAACATCTTTCAGTCAGCAAAATTTGGTTAAAGAGAATGACTTGCCCAAAATAATGCATGAAGTCAGGCAGTGAGCTGAGTACACTGAGCCTTCAAGTGACTCTTTCACCCCAGGAGGCACTCAACTACCTTTCCTGGTAAGAAAATGAAATAAACCTATTTCAGATATCAGAAAACAGTTTATTGTATCCTCTGTTCTTTTGGTGAAGGGATTTGGTTTTTTGTTTTTTGGGTTTTTTTTGTTTGTTTGTTTGTTTGTTTGTTTGTTTTGTGGTTCTTTGTTTAGGGTTTTTTTGTGGTTTTTTGGTTGGGCTGGGTGGGGGTGGGTTTGTTTGTTTGTTTGTTTGTTTGTTTGTTTGTTTGTTTGTTTGTTTGTTTGTTTGTATAGCCTTTCCACATGTCTAACCAGATTATTGAAGAGAGAAATATACATCAATTACAGGTGTGATGTGCTCATGAGCCTGTTTTCTTTTGTTTTTTCCTCTTCAAGGTGTTTTCTTAGCAATTCCCTATTATACTACATGCGTGATTTAGCAATAGGTTGAACTATATGACCTTTCTAAAATAAATATTAAAAGTCTGGCAAGGGACAGACTGAAAAGATTGAAAATCCTCAAAACATTCTTTTCCTTTGAACTTTGATGTGCAATTGGCAAGGAAAATAAAACCATGACAACACATATCAAAGTGCATTTCTTTGACTGATGTGTACTAATTTCACACAGCCTGTTAAGCTGGGGTTTTTCAATTTTTCCATTAATAGGTGCAGCTCTATATATGAGTCCTAGCAATAAAAATTCAATGTATAGCACATTTTAAATGTAAACAATATCCACTGCAGAACACAGGGAAGAGAAAGAATGCACAAGCAGCATAGGGGCAGACCAAGGCCGTTAGCAGAGCACACACTTGAATAATTGATGTTTGCAAGGTTTAGTGCCCTGTCCAGGAGTAACGTACCCATGTCAGCTCTAACAGTGGTAAAACAAGTGACAAAGAATAACAGAAAGAAAATGTTTAACATTGCTAGATGGTTAGATTTCTAATACAGATGGCAGCTTAGTATCTGTTATGAAATATATAGGTGTACTCTCAGGGATAACTGGAATAGCTGACAACTCTGTCACAGTATACCTCCCAAATATGAGGTTTTTATTTAAAGTACGACCATGACTATTCGTCTCAAGAGAAGGTAATGTAGTATTTGTTCTCCATGTGATGCAACTTCACACCATCCTGACATAAATGTATATTTATTTATTTCACACATAGCTACAAAATGAAATTTTTTCTCAACAAGAGAAAATTTTACATCCGATTGCCAACAGATCGGAAAACAGTAAGGGAGTTTTAGATGTTTATTTTGAGTCTCTATGTAACAAGAATTCACCTAGTAGCACTTGCATCAAGTGTAAACTTGCCAAAATAAAGTAAATATTTAAAATCTGATTATGACTGAAACAGTCATAGCTAGATACCTTCACAGGGATGTAGACAGGGGCCATGGAACAGTCCTGTCCTCTCCCTCCTCCAGCATTCAGCCAGAGAGCAGGCAGTGTGCTGCAGACAGGATTGGCCCAGCCCATACCCTGCCATGCACTTGCTGAGAGGTTCCTACAGCCACAGTGAAAGCAGGCACCCTTTCTCCCTAGGTAGCAGAGGGCTCGGCCACGCAGGAGCTCTGGCACCAGTCCTAGCTCCCAGACCAAGCATGGGAAATTGGGCTGGTGACTCAGGATGCAGTGGGGTTGGTGACACAGTTGGGCTAGGGAAGGTGTCTCCTCCCTGTCAGTGAGGCACAGGTTGGACAGCCTTGATGTGAGATTGGCAGAACCCCACACAGCAAGGCTGTGGCTGCCCCAGGACAGCAGGGGTGGCTGCTCTGTTCTTTGCTGCTCCTGTCTTGGACAGACTTGTAACCAAACAGGGATGTGACCAGATGATGTCACACACCTGTCCCCTCCTTCTTCTATCACTCACCTGGACGTGGCAACTTTCTTCAAGGACATTGACTTGGTTATTAGCAAACACACACAGCCCTCAACTGTACCCCATCATGGTCCTCCAGGCAGCTGGAAGCTCTCCATATCTTTGGACACCATCCCTCATCTCTTCTTTCAAAAGAAAGTTTTATATTCTTTTTCTTTTTTTTTTTTTTTACTGGCAGAAGATCTGGAAGGAATACCCCATAAGGCACAGCTGAGGACTTTGGATTTTATAGATTGGAGAAAAGGATCCTGAAGGTTGCCATTATTGCTCTCTACAGCTTCCTGTGGGTTTTATTAATCTTTCTGTCTCCCTCCTTTTCATTAGAATTATTATTATAATTATAGTTTTTTATTAATATTATTATATTTTTTTTCAATTATTAAACTGTTTTTATCACATTTCAGTTTTTTTGTTTCTTCCTGGTGCCACCACACACTGGGAGTCNTTTTTTTTTTTTTACTGGCAGAAGATCTGGAAGGAATACCCCATAAGGCACAGCTGAGGACTTTGGATTTTATAGATTGGAGAAAAGGATCCTGAAGGTTGCCATTATTGCTCTCTACAGCTTCCTGTGGGTTTTATTAATCTTTCTGTCTCCCTCCTTTTCATTAGAATTATTATTATAATTATAGTTTTTTATTAATATTATTATATTTTTTTTCAATTATTAAACTGTTTTTATCACATTTCAGTTTTTTTGTTTCTTCCTGGTGCCACCACACACTGGGAGTCAGTGTGTGAGTGTGTGAGTGAGTGAGTGAGTGAGTGAGTGAGTGAGTGAGTGAGTGAGTGAGTGAGTGAGTAAGTGAGTGAGTGAGTGAGTGAGTGGCTTTGCGGTTTTTAATTGCCAGCTAGGGGTAAACCATGACAGGAAGAATGTGGAGAGGGAAATGTTGATCTCTTCTCCCTGTATCCAATGATAGGATGCATGGGGATGGTTCAGAACTGTTTAGCATGCATCATCAAGACACCAAAACAATTATATAAAATTGATGAAGGTGAAAATATTTTAAAAATGACAGCTCCCTTCTGACCAGGTATGTATTACTAGTTTCAAATGATTGCAATATGAAAGATAAATACTTTTCCTTTAATACCATATGGAAAAAAATATAGGCAACTAGAGGAATAAAACTAGTTAGCTGCATGATTTTTAAATTTTTTAGGTCAGCTCAAAGCTAAGCATGAAAAGCTGAGCACTTATTTCATTGACTTCAATAGAAATTTTATTTCTCATTTATCACTGGATTTTAAGTGACGTCAAAGTTATTCCTACAAAAAAATAGGAGCAATATGGAATTATCTAAGTGCATATGACACACCCATAGGGAAATCAACAATTTTCCAATTTCTTCTGAAGGCATTACAGTTTGTCTGTTTTATACTATCTACAGGCCTTGAACTTCAGAAGAAGACAAAACTGTATTCCATCAAAGAAACCCAGTCTTTTCTGAAAATGGTTTTAAAATATATTAGTGATAAAGTTAGCATAAGTTACAGAATTGTTTCAGATGAAGAGTTACATTTAGGGAAAATGGAACTTTTCAATATTTTTCTAAACATGACTTTTCACACACAAACAAATGAAGGTGCCACATACTAATTAAATAGTGGGCCCTTACATCAAATTTCTGCAAACTTCAGAGGCCCTAAACTCAAATAAATAAATGTTAAAAAAAAAAAATCAAGTAAAGTTCACTAGAAATTGGTCAAACCAGAACATGGTTTTACAATTTTTGTAATTAAAAACATAAGAAGGTTTTCAATTAGTTTTACTCATTTTTAGTATAATAAAAAATTAATTTGCTGCTTTACAAGAATATATGTTAGTATGAATACATGAATTATATAAGCAAACTAGAATCAATTTGAATTTCCCAGAAGTTTTTGTTGTCGTATGTTGCTGATAAGTAGATGTTCTGTGACTATTTACATTCAATTAAAAAGAAGAAAAAGGAAGGAAGTCTGTTTAAATATACTTGTTAATGTTGCAGCTTCTATGTATATTCCTTTTCTTTCAAAAGACAAAATTCTGTCTTATTTTGTGCTGAAAGTTGTTTACCCACCAATGAACAACAATAGCAAAAAAAAACAAATGTAGGCAGGAATTGGTAAGTTTTATATAGTTTCATCACACTGGTTATTTAGGCTACGTGCCCTGAGAGCTTGGGATGATTCCTTTGCACATTGTTAATAAATGTGTCCCGGAAAATATCTGTAACCTTTCCTGAGTGTCATACTGACCCTGAAAAGGCACTGGCAGATTTGAGAATACTCTTTTATTCTCCTTAACTTTTTAATCTTTATCTCTGGTGTCTGCAGTTAATGCCAAGAGTGGAACTCACAGAGATTGTGGGTTCTCTCAGAAATTAGATGGATAACAGTCATCAGAGATTTTTAAATATACCAATATTTGTTAGCTAGCAGTTTCTGTGTTCTGAGTTATTGCAATGACATAAACAAATTTTAATAGGAATAGATTGGGAAAATAAAGATATTTGCCTAACATGGGGAAAAACGTCTTGAGGAGGAAACAAATATTGTTTCTACTATCATAAGTGTATGGAAAAAATTATACAGGTCTTCTATGCATATACATGAAATTCTGGGCAGGAAAAATAAAGATAAATTTGCAAATGCAATCACATTGTCAATTGTGATGAAATTTTATTTCTCTTTCACTTTTGATTAGGTACAGCCAAGTTTAATATGATAACTAGCAACACCAGACCTAATTGAAACTGTGATGATCACCTCACATTTTATCCTCTAGCATATGTTATTTTCTTGCTTCATACCACAATTGTGGCTTATCATGCATTCTGTCATCTGGAAAGTGGTTGCAGGCACTTACTCTAATGAAATGATTTAATTTTTAAGCAGTGCTTCCATTATGTCAGCCTTCTGTAATATGAGATAACTATCTTTATGCAGGTACAAAAGGCTTATCACTGGGTGACAACTATATGGTGACTTCAACAAAATGTTTTCACAGATAAACATCAATAAAAATTTTTCTCTGGCCCAGATGAGAAATAAAAAGCATGGAGGTAATACTTCGAGTAAATGCAGAAAAATAGCAGGAGAACTCTTATTTCTTACCCAAGAATATAGGCTGCTTTGTGGCAGACTTCCAGAAAAAATGGAATCTGTGTATTCAGGTGAACTGTGAAATCAGAAGTTTCAGGAAGTTTTATCCATGGCATTAATGAGCTCAAACTCTCATATGTGTTCTAGCAATGCACAGGAATATTTAATGTAGCCACAGGTAAAGTAGTTTCACCCACGTCCTCAGCCTACTGTCTGTGCCTAAACATATGGGAAAATTGTGCATCTAAATAATGTATTTTCTTATGTCATTTCACTATGATTGACAAAGGTCAATACAAAGCGTCCTACGCTATTAGCAAATGTTTTTATGATAGCTTATTTTGTAATAGTCATTATCTGATTACCTATTTTACAGAGTATGACAATTTAAAGCTCCCACTGGGATCATTTAAGATAATTTAAGGCTGAATAACTATGACACAAACCAATTAGTTTTCTATGGTACTTGGAAAACAAAAAAGCACCCCAGATCAGGACACTGGGGGTTTTATCTTATTATAAAAGCTTTAAACAGCTCATAACAAAAAATTACAACTCTTTAAAGATTGTATTATTCATATCCAACACCTTTTCTACTTTACACTTTTCATTGAATCTGTGAATTTAGAGTTGCACTTTTTTCTCTTACAAGAAACTAAACCCTCAAACCAAACCTCGTGGAGAAAGGCATTTACCTCACTAAATTGCTATGATATCTCACAGAAAAATAATAATTCGCAAAATATTTTATTGGAAACTCTTTTCAAGTGATTATTGCACTATTTTTTGCATTTCAGCGCATGATCCTTCCAAATTTTCAGTCAGTGAAAGGAAGTAATAAGGTCTACTTCATGACAGAAGTACAAGCAGCTGGCATTTCCAGGTTTTAAATCTATCCTTACTTCACTTTTATTTTCAGTTATTTTTCACAGAGCAATATTTCACAAAACTCTGTAAGTGTGTTTAGGGGTTTCAGTGCATTAAACAGTCACAGTGAGGTATTCTCAGTTCTTGTGATTAACTGAAGGAAAAACAGACTGACCGCAGTACTGCAACAGCCAAGTTTCCATGTGTATTTAACCAGCAGTGCATGTTCCACATTTGCAATGTAACAGTCTCTGCCCATACCAATAGCCTGTACTCCTTTCCTAGACTTGGAGACACTGATCTTTGGTGTCCTGCTGAGGGCAATGAAGATGATTGAGGGACTGGAGCATCTCTCTCACAAGGAAAGGCTGAGGGAGCTGGGCCTGTTCAGCCTTGAGAAGGAACAACTGAGAGGGGTCCTCATCAATGTCTGTCAGTATCTGAAGGCAGAGGGTCAAGAGGATGGAGCCAGGCTCTGCTCAGTGGAGCCAAACAATAGCACAAGAGGCAATGGGCAGAAACTGATGCCCAGGAAGTTCCACCTGAACTTGAGGAAGAACTTCTTTATCATCTAAGTGATCAAGCACTGGAATAGATGATCGAGAGAGGCTGTGGAGTCTCCCTCACTGGAGATGTTCAAGAACCATCTGGATGCAATCCTGTGCCATGTGCTCTGTGATGACCCTTCTGGAGCAGGGAGGCTGGACCAGGTGACCCTCTGGTCAGCCCTGCCAGCATTGCCCATTCTGTCATTCTGGGAATACAAGACCACAAGCAACTGGGAGTGATGGCCCCTCACTAAAAGTCTCTGCATTGCCTTCTTGAGGAGACAGTTACTGGTGACCTGACCATGAGGAGAGGCATGAGAAGGGTGAACATGACACCATTCTTATAGAGATATATATTAATAAGCTTCTTGCTAACATTTACACTTGTATTGCTAATGACTTCTGTTTTGTGTTAATTGGATAATTCGAACAGTGAATATAAGTACTTGGACTAACCACAATAAATTTTTGCTGTGTTTTAATTAACTTTTAAGGTTTTTAATTGGACCAACAACATTATTTGACTTTCTCTATGAGATGAAATCCCACAATACTCTGTTAAGTACAAAGAAAAAATTTGTACTTAACAAAATTATCAGTAAACATTTTCTTTTTAAAAATATGCTCACATCAGTCAACACAGCAGAGTAAGCTTTTGTTTTGGTTTCCAGAGGAGTCGATATGATACATAAAAGGGAAATGTTTTTTCATGCATAGTTGCTTTCATTGAGAAGCAAAGTTTAACTTATGATTATTACTTAGTGAAAATATATGTTTCAGACCAGTTGGTTGCACCTCATGATTATGACAGTCTCAGATCTTATTATAAATTGTGATTTTATGTACCTGAGAAGGAAAGGGATTTTGTCTGTATCATACATGGAGACCAAGGCAGAAACAGTGATTAAACTTAGAATTGCCTATTTTCTGGTCCATTGCCCTAATCACAAAATCATTTTTCTATGTTCAGCTTTGGATAATAAAGATATAATATTGATTTTCCAAATTCATTGCCAATGACTTATCTGTAACCAGGGTGCAATTTGATTTTGTGTGTTGGGCAAGATTCTTTATTTCAATTTGTTTTGAACTTAATGGATCTTTTGTATGAAGGGAGTATTTTTTTTTTTTTTTAACTGGTAGAGATTATTCAGAATCACATCAGCAATGAATATACATATTCAGTTGTTCACCTTGTGCTGTCTTTTTCTTTAGTTTGGTAAGTACTCACAATGAAAATATTTACAATCTGCTTTTTTAAGTTCAAAACTGATTTTGAATGGTGAACAACAGCATTAGGTCAAACTCAAACCTTATGAACATTTTTGACAATGAATTGATTAGGTGAAATACTTGTAGAAAGTGGATCACCAATTTTGCTTGGAATATTTTCAAATATTC
This sequence comes from Polioptila caerulea, assembly GCA_013397295.1. Classification (NCBI taxonomy): domain Eukaryota; kingdom Metazoa; phylum Chordata; class Aves; order Passeriformes; family Certhiidae; genus Polioptila; species Polioptila caerulea. The sequence continues at coordinate 1,446,353 of VYXF01002462.1, read as the reverse complement.
ACATGTGTGTAATAATTACGTTTTATGGATGTAATGTCGTCTTAGATCTTTACCTTTAAAAATCAGCTGTGTGTAGTAGTTAAATCAATGTGTAGTAATAAAAATGCACACTGCCAAAACCATCCAGTGAAGTGCCTACAGTTAGATATTATGGAAAGCTGCAAGTGTGAACAGAATTGCTCCTTTCCTAAGGGCCACAGACATTTCATGCACTCAACAGAGATGCCTCTCAGGTATCAGGAGAAGAAATGTAGTTATTGTCAGCAAGTGTCACAGCTGAAATCTTTCTGAGTAATTACATCAGATTTTGAAATTCCCTTTTACATCACAAATTAGAAGTTCACATTCTATGAATATAATATGAAAAATAAACCCAACTCTACATCCGAACAGCTTTCACAGTCCTACCTGTCTTATGAGCTCTAGAGATTTGACAGGATGTATCAGTCAAAATTTTCAGACTACTTGAGACAGAATTCAATATTTTAGAACAAAAAACCAAAACCTCATCAATACACAAGTCTGTAGGTACCATTGGTCTTCAAACTGTGAAAGTTTGAAGATTCCCTTTATAAAAAAACATTCTCTGTATAATATACTAACTACTGTAAAATTACATAACTTCAAATTCATTACTATATAAAAAAATAAAATGCTTATATCAATAACAGATGTCTTAAATTACAGATAAAAGGACACATTTATAAATACATTGATATCACCCTTTTGAACTTCTTCCAGCTGTCATGACTCAGACTATAATGAACAATCTTTTTGTCTAGTTTAGTACTGTTTATATATTCAGTAGTAAGAAACATCATGTCATGTCCAAAACAGTTGTGTTTTTTTTTGCATATTCCCTTTTATTTTAAATACCACTCATCTCAAGAGAATTGCTTTCTCTAATGTTAAAGTTGTATGTACAAAAGAAATCATATAAGTAAGAAAAATTGCTATGTCTGACAGATAATTTTAGCCCATCCATTTGCAATAATCCCAGTTGTTTTCTGGAAAATGTGCACAAATTTATCACCATAAATTGTTTTTGCAAAACTCTAATTCATCTCTTCCCCAGTCAAAAGTTATCTATTGAGAGCTATAGAGGAATAACAGAATATCTAAGTTCATTTTTGGATATATAACAAGGAAATAAATATAAGCTTCTTGGTTTATCACTGACAAAGGCCAATTTAAATAACTCTGCAAATTCTTAATAATCAATCTAATGAGTTTTGAGCAATGAATACTTTGAAGTTACATGCAAATTACTGTTTTAGCTATTAGATGCCATTTATGCTTATGAGGTAATTCATCTTGTTCCAAGATTATTTTGCCTGTGCTCCTCATAAAAAGACTTATATCAATATTTATCTTTAGGCTTCAATTGTTTTGTTTATGGCTTAAGGTATAATATTACAGCTCTTCATATTGACTAAACATCAGTTATTTATACAAAGTTTCTATTAAACTTTTTTATGATAAATTACAATTCAAAGTTAGAAACATGTTGATTCAGTAGTGGCATGATAAATGCCAATTATACAAAGATAATTAAAATCGGGTTTTAATCATAAAATGGGTGAGTTTTTTCTAGTTTTTACTCTCATTTAACTTCATATTCAGATATACTTTGAATACTTCAGAATACTTTGAACATCTGACCCTTGTCTTTTCCTTTCTTTTGGAAGAACAAGAACCTCCAGTTAAGAAGTTCTTAGAAGATGAATTCTACAGAACCCATAAGTTCTGTGGCATTCAAAAATGCTGTGGAAGCAGGGCTGAATTCATTTGATCAAGTCATATGGTGATGAAGAGCCAAGAAGGTGCCCATGGAGAGGCAGCTCAGAAAACACCTTCAGATTTGGTGAGTGCATTTCTTGATATGGGTCAATATGAAATCATGTTTTCATATATTTTTTTTTGCTTTTTAAAAATAATTAATTTCTGCCTAGTGTTATTATTCATTTTATTACTAATCAAGTAAATGGGCCTGTCTCTCTTTTATTCTATTTCTGACATGCCCTTCAATTAATTTTTTTCCAAGTTAGTAGAGTAATCTGGAACATAGCATATCAGAACCCACAAAGTGGAGCTACAGAATCATATGTATCCTTTCATTCTCTTGTTCAGCACATTATATTGAGAAAGTGCACTCATTATATTATCAGTTATGGCAATAATTCTCTCTCAAGGGATGACAATAAATTTGGCACCCACCAAAGTGCCTACAAAATTCAAAAGATTTCAAGAAAAACACCCAAAAAAATCCAGTACCTCTTTTAGAGGCATTGTTTAGGGCCGAAGAGTATAAAATTGAATTTTTTATAACTTTAACATAATTTAGAAATAGGTTTATGTGGGGAATTCTGTATTTCCAATGGTAATATGCAAATACTCCCCACCTGCATTCCAGTCCCAGTTCATTTGTAGGCCCAAGCATTTAGCTACTTGATCAAATGTCTCTTAATGCAACTGATCTCCATATGAAAATTCAGCTCTGAAAAGTTTAAATTTGGCAAGTCCAGCTCTATCCCTCCTGTGCTGCTAGAAGAGACCAGTAACAAGTCACATATATTAGGTGCAACAATCTTATATATTCTGAGGATTCCCTTATATTGTCAAGAAAGGAAAATGTGAATTATTTCTAATCTCTGCACTCTGACAACCCACTTTGAAAGAGATTATTAAAAATAAAACACGTAAATACATATCATGTAATTATATTTTTCACTAAGAAAAGATTTTGTTTCAATATTTTATCAGAGTTAAACTGGCAGCAATTGCTTTTATTAGTAGAACCATGATAAAACTGGACTTCAGAAGGTCTCACATCTGTAGATTAAGATCCTTCCTTGTAGTAGTTAAAAATCCATTTCTTCCTGGCCTACAATTTCATTATAAGACCTTGCCACAACTTTCCAATATTTTTTTTCTCACTCATGCCCTCAGCTGATAAATTCAAAACACAACTAATGTGTTTAAAAATTAATGTTATTCCTATATGGTAAATGTCTAAATGAAGGACAAGCTTTAACAGTAGAAATAGTGAACAGCCCTTTTACTTTATGCTTTGTGACCAGTGAGTATACTCTAGATCTACTTTCCAACAATATATTTCTCTTCTCATATGCATGCAAAATATTGTCCAAAAATCTGAATTTATTTGTACCCCATAAAAAATAACAAAATGTTTTTACCATCAGCTGTAAGAAAAGAAGTTTACTTGTGGCCAAAGCTGTCTGATACGCAAACAGCCCAGTTCTCAATCCTCTCTTTCTTTAACTAGAGCAACTCTTTCTCACCATCTCTAAAAATACTAAATTTGTTTATCTCTAATAAGAAGTAACACAAAATGAAAGTTCATGTCATTGAAACAAGCATTGGTTTTTTCTTTCCCAGTACATACCTGCAACAGGAACAGATGTTCTTGGTGTACTGCTGAGGATTAAAGGTGCTTGAAAACGAGATTATTTCAAAGAACAACAAAACCAAATAAAAAGCTAAGAATCAGAAATGTAAAAAAACCTGCTGTATTTCTTTGGCAGCAATTGCTTTATAATTATCCATTATTTTATGGTAACTGCTGCATTTTTTTCTCGTAAAGGTCCATTTGGTTCTCTACCTTCTTTAGAGAAATAATTTCACTGTATTTAATTTATGTTATAATTACTTATTAAATAAGGTTTGTCACTTTTCTTTGTGGAAATACAGAGCAAAAAAATTCAACTGGTTCCAGACAGACTTTTTCAATTTTCTGAGTCTTCTGAAAACACTGGACTGGAATCCCCATAATAAAATACAACAGTTCTTACTTATGCAGCCAAACACATAGATAAAAGCCAGTGAAACATCAGAATAGTCTTGGAGTCCTGCCAAGAATTACTGAGAACAGCAAGAGTAAAAGCTATTTTTCCATGGAAGGTTTTAATTTCTTCTCCTCTGTCTTTACTGATCTCATTTCATTATAGTTTACATGAATTCTTAATGTTTTTTGTCGCCTGTGCACCTAAAATTTTAATACTTCATAAATTAAATAATTACATAAAGAAAAAGAGAAAATATTATCACTGCAATAGGAGTTGGGTTTTCAAAGGGTAATCATTGTGAAACTTTCTACTTTCCTTACATATGCCATATTTTCTTTAATCAATCACAAAACAATACATAGTAGACCTTTTATAAAGCAGAAATAATGCCTCATTTTCTCAGAGGCTGGAAATGGTATTGTTTCTAATGAGGATGAGCACAGATGAGTGAATAGTATCAGAGATTCATAGCTACTGCTGTCACCAACACTCATGAAACACAAGTCATGCTTCAGCCGTCAAGTCCTATGATTCCTAAACTTTCTCCTACAATTTGGGTTACTTTTACAGGTAGCATAACTCATCAACAATCCCTAGCTCCAAGTAATTCTTTAATGACGTATTGGAATAGTCATGCAATTTCCCTAAGCGACATAGCTAAAGGCTACAAACACACCGAGTGTGTTTCAGTGTTACCTGAAATGTCAGTTTGCACACACAGGTGTTACATCTCATTTATATTCTTCTCCCATCTAACACAGATAAAGCACATCTGGCAGTTAATATTTTGTTTGAGGAAGTCTTGCTGAGCTTCATCACTACCAAGAGTGTCCAATTTTCTCTCCCTGCACGAAGCATGAAGTGGCCTTGTGCATCAAAACTTATCACGTTTTTTTCAGCTCATGAGAGTTTATCCTTTTTCAGCTGCTGCTGTGTTTGAAATATAAATGGTTTAACAGTAGAGTAGACAGCNAAGTGGCCTTGTGCATCAAAACTTATCACGTTTTTTTCAGCTCATGAGAGTTTATCCTTTTTCAGCTGCTGCTGTGTTTGAAATACAAATTTAACAATACAAATTTAACAGCAGAGTAGACAGGTGTTTGAAGGCCATTGCCAGCACTGGAAGGAAGTATCTTTTCCTTTTCAAACCACAAACCAAAATGTTTAGTTTTTCCTTGTACGTAACCACAGAAACCAATCCAAATAAGAAAACACCTTCTAGAGACATACATAACCCCATTTCTGTGGATCATGGGAGCAAGGCCATCCTTGTCTTGTTGTAGCTAGCCTGCCAACCCATCCAGAAATTAAAACTAGAAATTGCCTGAGACTGAAACAAAGATTTTGAGTCAAGAAAAATCTTTCAGCACTGACCACAGCAGAAACTACATGTCCAAGAGGAAACACAATCCTCTTCTATATCATGTTTATAGAGCTGCCAGGACAATGTTATCATGCTGATCTTTTATTTAAGATGTTAACAGTGTTTCTATTATTTACTGACAGCTCTTTTAACCTCCATTTCCCCACTGCTGTTTCCCCTCTTTACTTCCTCTGTTCTTTACCTGGATTACTGCTGCCCACAAATACATATAAATATGCACAGAACATATGAAGCAAAAAAAGAAAGTTAAACATTTAATTTCTATAGCTTTTTGTAAATTCAATCTGACTACATCTTTCCTGACCTTATTTAACATTTTTATTTTATCTGTTCACTTAACAGCAAACCAATGAGGCTTTTTTATAAAGAAAAGGATTTGGAATTGAAACAAACTACTTTAGTCATTATAAAAGCTCTGACCACATATATAGCTACAGTGGGAATCAATTATATGCCTGACACTTCATATGCTAAGGTATTCTCTATGATGGTGTCAGGGCATAGAAGAAAACCACAAAGCAGGCTGACAAAAAGTGAAAATCATTAAAAGTTTTGATGAAAAATCAGAATAAACTCCAATTACCTGGTATCAAATTCTATTTCAAACTCGAAATTCACTTCAGTTTTTCCTAAAGGTTAAAATGAGAAATTGTCCTTTTTTCCTTCCATTGTTTTGGATTATTTTTTTATTTTTAATTATCTTTGCTTCTGGTTCTCCTGATAGAGGTATTTTTCTAGACCTCATAAAGATATTTTCTGTTTTTATGCCTCCATGTTTTAAATTTTATTTTTTCACTGAGATTCAGGAATACATTATGGCAGATTGAACCAGTCAGTGTGTTTTGGAACAGAATGAGAAATTATGTATGCCAAATGAAAAAGTTTAAAGTGCATTGTCCCAGAAGATAAAAAATACAGATATATTTCTAAAAGAAATTGTGAGTAATCTGCAATAAGGTTTTTCATAAGCTTTTCTTCCTTTCAAAAAGAGTAGAAAAAAATAACCAAGATTTTGTTACTATTTCAAAATCTCTATTTACCAACTATTTTTTTATGAGATTCCTAAAAGTATTCACAGTACACAAATTTCACACACAGTCGTGGTTTAACCCCTGTAGGCAGCTCAGCACTGCACAGCTGCTTTCTCATTCCCCTGCAGTGGCATGGGGGAAAGAATTGGAAGAGTGAGGAAAAAATGTGGGTTATGTTAAGCAGATTAGTAGGAAAAGCAAAAGCTTTTGCTTTGCACTCAAGGAAAGCAAGAAATTCATTCACTAATTCCCATCAATAGGGAATTATATATAACACATATCCCTTGGAAAGAAAAATATTATTATGGTATATATTGTGACTAAACCAAACTGATTCTTCCAAAAGGACAAGAAGAAGAAAAATAGTTGTGGAAGGAAAAAAGTATCATTTCATATTTTAATCTGTACAATTTCGCTTGGAATATAAGACACTAGTCATTTTGTTTGCAATAAAGAGCAGAAGGGAACTCTGCTAATGTCAAAGTTGCTTAGATACATAGCCCTACTTAAATCAGTATGAATTAAGCTTCCAAAAATATTTGTAATCTGGGCCTATGGTGCCTGTACATCAAAATAATCAGGAGAGATTTAGTATGCATGGGGTTTTTTCCCTGAAGGTTAAGCAAGAGCTGTGGTCAGCCAGCATTAGAAATTACTCAAGAAGAACGGATAAATAAGTTTCACAGATTTGAGCTTCTGTTGCAGACTGAGGCACTTGGACAGAAGGACAAGCCTTCTGTACTGATTAGTGATCCTCACCTATTCCAATGGCAACAGGCTTCCTATGGGATTTATTGTTTTATAACATTGCCATCTGCACTGGTGTGATGTTGTGGATAAGTCTGAAAGCATAGATAGGAATTATGGTGACACTAATTTTTATGTGCAATATTGCCTGACTAATAGAATTTGGCCATACTCTCACCCTTCCACAGCTTCAACTGCTCTAAAAATCAAGGAATACCCATCACACTAACATAAACTAACTTTATGGTACTGTTATGGACAATGAATTCTCTCAAAGGTAAGAAAGGCAAGATCTGGCATATAAACAAAGGTTTTTCTTAAATACCAGCTGTTTGCAGTTGGGGGTTTGGTTTTGCTTGTTTGTTTGTTTCTTTTCCTTGTAATTTTGTCACATTTATTGAGTTATCTGTTCAGGACAGGGAGGGACAATAACAACAATATTTGACATCTTGTGTTAATAGAAAATGCAATTCTGGAATCATTTTTTACAATTGCACATGGTCTAACTCTTTCTTTGATTAGTCTGTGCTCTCTAACGCTGAGGACAAGGTTTCAATGGCTCATCATTAACCAATCATTCCAAATTCCAAAAACACCACAGGAGAAGAAGCTAAATAGCACTTATTTAGTAATTGTATGTATTTGCATGAAATTTGTTTCACCTGTGATGGCATTTTAAGAGAGACGGTGTTTCATTTTCATTCTCATGAGGAATCAGTGTACTTTATGAAAATTCCAATTTGATTGCCAAAAAAAGATAGAAAAAAGGAAAGAAAAAAAGGAAGAGAAGAAACACTGAAAAGAACAGAGTGGAATTTTTATAACAGAACATAAAACTGTAACAAGTTAAGAGAGTCAGAATTTGAAAGAAGATTCCTGGGGATAGGGATGCAGGGGAAGCCAAAAGGATTACATGTAAAGGAATAGTTTGTAAAACAGATCTTTCAAAAAGAAAATTGAAAGTTATACATAAATCCTAGAGAAGCCAATGAGAGAAAGAAAAAGTATTGTGAAAGCACCACTGCAGAAAGTCACGGTGTGAGTAGCACTCTACACTCACCAGACAGATCACCACAGTAGGAATAGGAATGTCTTACAATTTTCTGAACTGTAAATATTGAATCTTCTCTTTTTTTTTTTTTTTTTTTTTACTTTCACTCCATTCTCAGAGTGTACCTTGCTATCTAACAATCTGAAGCAGGAGGAGAGCTTGGAAAAGCACAGGTGTTCTAGGTTTCTTAACTACTCCAAATGACTGAAATTATAGAGCCACAACTGTGCTGGAGGCAGAGAGATGAAGCTCTCTTTGCTTCTGCAGAGCCATCTGCCATGCCCTGGTCTGTGGAACCATTCCAGGTGGTGCACAACCTGGTTACTCCAGCTCTGTCCAGTTGGACACACAAATGAGATGTTTATGCTAGGAGGGATTTCCAAGATTCCTTACAGACAGCAATTCAGATGGCATGCTCTGCCTCACTGCTGTTGGAGCAGAGACTGAGGCCACCATGGCACAGCCTGTGTCTTCCCAACCAGTGCTGCTCAGTTGTGTCCATTGGTACTTTAACTTGGATTCAGCTGTGGTCTGCAAGATGAACCTATATTTTATGTCTAAGAAGTATTAAAAGTACCGCTCATATCTTCACCCAAGAGTTAGAAAAGCTGTAGAAAGACTCTACAAGTGGTTTGAAAGTATCTCAAGTGCTCAACAGTCAGATAAAAAAAGTCCCCAAGAAAAACTATGATGGACATTCAAGCAATGAGATTGCTGGTTAAATCATCAATGTGGGACAGAAAAAGAAAAAAGGGAAGTCTTCCACAAAAATATAGCTAAAACAGGGCATGTGACTCTTCATCTTAGAACTGAGCTTCTATAAGCTCTATAACAGAGTATTCTATGCCAGGCAATCTAATACTATTATCATAAAACAAGAATAAATTATGGAGTGTTCTGAATTTTTGTTATTTTATTACAGTGGCATAAAAATTGAGCTGCTTCTAGAATAATAAACGTAGAATGTGAAGCAACATATAAAATGAACAAAATAAGTGAAGAGCAGGAAAGAAAATCAAAAGAGAAGCAAAAAAAATTTGAAGGCAGAGAGGGAAAAAGAAATTTAATTATTCTCCAAGCAATTAGTCTCAGCTTTGATGTTGCTGAGTAACATTTAGATCAGTAAAAAGTTTAGATCAGTATTATTGTATGCCATAACAATGCATGAAAGTAACATTCATTTTGAAGTTTGGTATGTAGAAACACAGAGCAAGAGAGAATAAAATTATTTTGTATAATAGTAAGGCCTTAAAAATGATTACGTCTATAACAATAAAAATCCATCAACAGATGAATTGTTCTGCAAAAGTCACTTAAATGTTTTAAGGCTTCTGAATTAAGGTCTTTGTAAGTTTTAGACTAATTTTGACTGGTTGAACTATTTATGCCTGGTGTCAACTGCTTTTTGAGAAATAAGCAGCTGGGTGGAAACCCAACTCTATATCCTTGGCCTGCTCTAAAACAACATAAACTTTCAGGAGGCTTGAAACTACTGGCTTATGTCTTAGATCATGGACTACTGACAATATCCTTATGCACAGTATGGTACCAATCTGGATTTGATTTCAGATTTCCAAAGTTTGTTACCAAGTTAATAGATTGAGTCCAAACCTTACAACTATTGTTGTTCTCTTTCATGTGATTTATAAAACTACTGGAGACAGAATCTGGTTCCAGTGTCAGATTAATCTCTTTTTTGATATCCAAAGGTAATATTGATTGGTAAGACTAACTGTAAATCTACCAAAATAAAATCTTCAAGACACATATCACATACGAGAAACTTTAAGACCTTTCAAGACCACATCTTCAGAAGAAAGTTTGCCCACAAGGACACCAGATTTTACTGTCACTTTTTACTCCAACTGTATTAAGTATTTCCAATTCCTTCCAAACCATTTTTTTTTTGTGACTTTACACATAAAAACTCCAAAGATACCTATTAGCATCCAGCAGGTAATAGCAATTGAAAACAACTACCACGATTTTTCATTGTATTTTTTTCTACAAATGTGATTGTTAACTTCTAAACACAAATTTACAAATAAATAATGGTGAATAATGGCAAACCATCTGAAACCCCAACATGCACTGCTTCCCTTTATGGAAGCAAAACTCATTCTTGAGAAAACTGTCTTACTTCTAGCATTATTTCATCATTGCTAAATGCCAAAATAGTCTAAAGAATTATGCAAGAAAAGTTATAGCCAAATAATTATTTCAGTCAGATACTAGACTTAAATTTTTAAAGCTAATTTCTGAAAATTTTTGTTTTAATAAAGTAGTGCCATTCTGAATTTAATCACAATATAAATGATGTCTTTTGTGAACTCTAAAACATGGTGGACATAGCTCTCAAGCACTGCCAGCTGTCCCAAACAGACTGCAATTTAACACGCTTTGGTAGGCAGAAATTAAGTATCTAAATTAGCCAGTACCAGTATAGACTTTTTCAATTTGAGAGACTAAAAATAACAACAAAATCTATTTTGTTACATAGTAGCAAGTTCCCATATAAATACACAATTCCTGTATAATACACAAATAAGAGTAAAGACATTATCAAACAACAAATAGGAATCTGAATGGAAATATTTTTTTTTAAAAAATCTCAAACAGATGGGCATAACTGCCACAATTTTGCCATTAAATAAGACCACTTTTCAAACATCTTTAATATCTGCTTCTTTTTGCATCCATTTCTGCCTTTTCTTTTTGTTTGCGTGCTTTTTTTCTCTTTCTTTAAATGCACATGCCACCACTCAGGTTCAGGCAATGTATAACATTTTTCCCCACACCATGAAAAATTTTAATGCAGTCATTATCAACATAGTAGGGTACTAGCTGTAGTTTTCAGAATCTGAAGTCATAAAGTGAAATGTCTACATATTCATGAGAAAGATTTGCTAAGGCAAATCTACATTTCAAGAAGGCATTTATTAGTTTTCTAAATGGTATTTTTCACCAACTAACTTTTTTGGTTTTTCTTTCTTGAATTGCTGCTGCCACCTTTCCCATATTACATGCCTATTTAGATAGGCAAAAATTCATTTATTTTTTTATTATTCTGTCCCTTTAGACTAGGTTATTCTGGACAAGATACTTAGACAAGGTTATTCTATAACCTTGTTTTACAGGGCCGTGGATCTCATGGGCTTGGCAGAGGGATGCTGGAACAACTCAGCACCGGAGAATGCTGCCACAGGCAGAGCATCGGGGGTGGAGAGAGGTGATCCTTCCCTGCTGCTCAGCCCTGGTGAGATGCATTAGCCAGTTTATGTCCAGTTCTATTCCCCCCAGGTCAACAAAGGCATAATAGAAGAGCAGGAAGTTGATAAATGTCTGTTGAGGGTGGGAAAGGAGAAAGACTCTTCTCAGGGTTTCCTAGACACAGGACAGGAGGCAATGCGCAGAAATTGGAATTCTAGAAACTCCGTTTAAATATTTGGGAAAAAAAACTTATGTGAGGGTGGGTGATAAAGCACTGTCACTGACTGCCCATGGAGGTTGCAGAGTCTTCTTCTTTGGAGATATTCAAAAGCCATTGTTTGTGCAGAACCCAGACAAATTGCTCCATGCTCCCTGGCTTTGGGCACTGAGATTGGACGAGTTTCCAGACATCTCTTTTTGCCTCAACTGTATTAACCTTCTATGGTATTTATTTCAGATAGATCACCACAGAACAAATTTTGAATTCTACTATGATAAACAGTCTGACACCTTGGCAAGTTTGAGCTTCATCTATTTCAATGTTGGACTGCATCATCTGGACTTAATGTGAATGGGTGTTAAACAGGAAGATATGTCAGTGCTCTATAAACAATGTATACAAGCAGCCCATCCCCAGACATTATGTCAATAACTTGTTATAGAATTGAAGAACATGCAGATACTGTGCTTTTTAACAACACAGAATTGCTATTGTTCAGGAAAGGGCAGTGCACCTAAATGGCAGCTGCCTCCTTCTCAGTCAGCTTTTATGAAAAGTTGTTTCTAATCCATTATTAAGTAAAAATACTTTTAAATTTAGATTGACATACTTTTAAGGGCAACAGTTTCTGACTTTTTACCCTACTCCAGAATCCTAAGTGAATGAAGCTCTCATATTTACAAACAAAACCAAAATAGTTTGAGAAGGCTTTAGATTCAGTGACAGAAGAGTCTTTAGTTTCCGGTGCAACTGTGTCTCAGTATTAGCAAACATATACAAAATACTGTCTCCTGATATTTACCTTCTCTTTCCTGCTACATTTTCCTTTCTACCAGACTCAGACATTTATTTTTAATAGCATCTTACTATAAGCCTCAACACAATAACTATACTCTGCTCCTTAATTTTATGTGTGATAGAAATAAATCATAAAACCATTTAGGATGGGAATCACCATTAAGATAATTGAGTTAAATAATAAAGCTACGGCTGCCAAAACTTCCACTAAACTGTGTCCCTAAGTGCCTCATCTAAACATCTTTACACTGTCTCCAGGGATGTTTTCTCAATTAGCTTCAACTGCTTTTCAGAGGAATAAAAAATTATTTTTAAAATTTATCTTGGCAAGTTAAACAAAAAAGAAAAATTATCGAAATGTTTGTCAGCCATACAGAGGCATATTCATTTATTCTAGCCTTTGTGCAGCTGGAACAGTTAAATAGGTTATATATATCACCATGACAAAGATCAGATAGAGTAACCTGAAAAATAACATCAGCTTGCATTAATCAATCAGAAGAGAGATGTTACCACATTTTTCTAAGCTCTTTTGAAAAATTCAGTTTATAAAATTGGTAGTTCTGAGCTCAATTTTCAATAACGCATAAAAACAGAACAAATGGAAACCCTAACCACCCACAAACAAAACAAGAAAACTCATCCATGGAGATTTCAATGTCTTGGTAAGAAATTTAAAAAAAAAAAAAAAAAAAAAGAGGCACTGCATAATACCAAAATCTATGCACTTGCATCTTTTCATGAATATTTTCCATAAACAAAGTAAGGATTTACTATTGAACTTTTTGCAGAAAGTAAAATGGTTTTTCCCAAATCGGTAAACATTTCTTCCAAAATCTATTAAATGAAATATAATATTTCTAGACTATGTCAACATTGAAACTAAAGGTTTTAGTATGATTTATTAGTAAACTGTATTGTAAAAACAAGAGTTTTAATTTTAATAATTTATTTTTCACAGCAGATTGATGTTTGTTCTATGAGCTGTAAAATTTTGTGGACAGGATTGTAACTCATGATAAGCAAATTATACTGCCTAGAGAATATAGAAAGCTGCATTTTTTTCACTAGAATAAAACAGCATTTGAAGATCTTCTATGACAAAAAGGATATTTTTGAGCTAAGACCATATAACAGTATACTTTCTTATCCATAATCTCAACAATTAACAAAAAATATTGTCAAGTTCAGAAGTTTAACCTTGTACATTAAAACTTTTCTCACATTTTCTGTTGCATACCTTAATCTTAGAACCAAGCCAGCCTAAGGACCCATTCCGGAATGCTCTAAGAAGCTGTTTGATATTCAGTTTCAAGCAGGCTTCCAGCAATGAGCTGACACAGTAAGTCTAAGCCTTGACAGCTAAACATAGAAAAGTCATACTTATGAAATATTTAAAGTCATCACACAATTGCAAGTCTATACTGTCATATCTCCAAAACATAAAACATTCAGGCTGAAAAATAGCATTGCTATCTTTAATTCTAATCTCATTGTGCTGGGGCCAAACACATTTTTCTTATTTCTTCAACATGTGAAATTAGTCATCCATCTTTGTCAGTTCCTACAACTAGCAATGTTCAGCCTAATTCAGTACATAAAAGAGTCTACGAGGCAACAGAAGGGAAATATCCCACACTTTATCACCCTTACCCATCCCCCTCACCCCCACCTTTGCATCTTCTACTCAGCACTAGCACACCACATCACAAGTTACCCAGTTTTCTTCAACCTGTGGTCAAACATCCACTGTTTTTCCCAGCTTCACATCCAGCCTCATTCCACAGGCCCAGTTTATTTTTTCCAAAGTTTATGACCAGCCTTGCAGACACTTGGAGCCCGCCACCTGGGAGTCATTGCTCTGGGACTTGCAGCTGGTTGCTAACACAAGGCTGTCCATCAGGAGAACATGAGTGTTCCTGCCAGGCCGCTCAGTGGAACAGCCTGGCACGCAGGGAACAGAGCCATTCCATGTGCCCGTCTGTCCTGTGCTGGGCAAAACTGTAGCCATGTTGGCAGAGCAATTTCGTGATGTACGTGGTTCAAAAGCACTGCTAAACAGTTTGAATATCATTAGCAGTTTCAAGAAAAGTAATCAGTGATTTGAAGAGAAGTAAACATATTAATGGCCCTATGCTGTTTCCCTTTGCAATCAATGTCAATGCCTCCAGAACAGAGGTCTATTAAAATAATTTAAAAATATCTTTCTGCCTGAACCAACCCTGGTTTTTTTTGGGAACAGCTGGATTTTGGGGGGCTTTTGTGTTTTCCTGGCTGTGTTTATTTTTTCTTTTTCATTAGATATTTCTTTGAAGAAATAAGAAAGGGAAACTGTTTTAAAAAAAATCAGTTTAAAAAAATCTTACACCAAAAATCATGAAAATATATATGTAGGTCATGTAAGATTTTAATATCGGCCACAATAGAAAATAAGCAAAATCTTGTGTGCACAAGGTGTCACACTAATAGTTTCTATGATGACATTTACTTCTTCTCCTAGCCCTTCCTTGTCTTTATCCTGAAGTAATAACTCTTCAAACACTATAAAACTGTTTTCCTCCTTTGAAAAAACAAAACCAAAACCAAAAATCAAAACAAAATAAATCTACAGAAAACCCCCCACAAACCACCTACTCTCAATCCCCCAAAAAACTGAGACAAAAAAGCTTCCATAAATTAGACTTGAAGTTAGCTTAGGACTTTGCCTCTGTCTCCAAAAAGTGGATGCCTAGGAAGAAGAATGGGATAATAATTTGAGTATTCTCACATCCTTCATCTATTTCTCAACTCAGCCTGATTTGTAGCTGTCTAGCATGCTCAGCCAATGCATTCTCCAGCAGTTACCCAGCCTCCTCTTGAAGTTAATGCAAGGTTTCCGTCCACGACAAACTGACAAGGAGTTTCATAAATGAGAGCTGTTGAATGAGAAATGGCTGCATTACTTCTTTTGAACATGCCTCCTATTAGCTTAACTTGATTTCTCAAGATCTTCTTTGCACAGAAGAGAATATTAGTTTTCCCCTAACTTTCCTCTTTAGTCTACTTTTGTGTTCCTTTCACTTTTAGTTTAATTCCCATTCATCTATTTCTGAAAGTTGTTCTTTGCACAAAAGTTGTTTTAAGGTCTTTTTTTCATCCTTCTCTGAGCTTCTGTCCATTCCACCACTTCCATTTCGGGATGAGGGGAGGAAACTGTAGAAGCAGCTAAATTCTTCTTTCCTTTTTTCTTCTAAAAACAAATGCTTTTTATTTTGTTCCCCCATAACTACTGAGTTTATGTTTCTTCATAAATTAAGTTATATCAGCATCCAGAGAGCTTTAGCTTAAGTCGCAGTGGTCTGCTGTGCACTCATGGACAGACAAGTTTCCTAATATTTTTTGGTTTTTGTTTTCAGGTCAGTGCTGCCTAAACACACAGTCCCTGCATTTCCTAAGCTTTTTCATCTCTTCTTGTTCTCCTTTTGTCTTTACAGCTCAAGTATTTCCCTGCCTTTTCTTAGAATGAGCTGAAAGGACATCAGAAAATGAACTCAAACTATTTACTCTGTACCAAAGTACTACATAGACACTGATTCAAGTTTTTACCTTTTATAATCCTTCATGAGATAAGTATCTACTGATTTGCAATAGCTGGCAAAAGTACTGATGGCATTTTGAACAGACTGGCCAGGGTTTTTGCGAGTGGGATAGCAAAAAACTGAATATACATCACCCACTTGTAAAAGCAAGCCAAGAGCTCATGATGGCAGCCAGAAGCAGGAATAAAAACATGAAATCCAATGGCTAAGGAGAGCTACTTCTATTTTGATGCACAAGAAGAATTTATACATTTGACAATTTTCTGCGCTTCCGTGGGCTGCAATATCCTTCAAGGGTCTCCATGACTGTGGGAGAGATGTGAATGCACATCAGCAAACGTGCTGAACAAGGAATACATTTCAAGTGAGACTATACACCATTCAATGTGCTGAAGAGAGCTTCATGTGTGAGCAAATCTGAATGAGTGGCCAAAAACCCCATCCCCTCAACAGAACTGAGAAGTCTAGGAGAGTAATTCAAATTTTGTTTCTTAGACATCTTGTTACAAAGAGACTTCTATCTTTGGAAGATGTTTTTGTACACTTTATGCAAAAAACATCCCAGTTCTGTCAGTGCTCAGCTAGCTTCTAGATGACCTCAAGCACTCCAAACTTCTGGCATAAATACATGCTTTCATGCAAATACAGACTATAGCTGTCAGGATGACACAGTCATGTAAAAAAAAAAAAACAAAAACAAAAACAAAAGTGTTCAGGACTGGTTTCTATTCCTGCCTAGGAGTCAAAAAAAAATGAGAAACTGAGGCTAAAAACACTACAGTGTCAAAAAGTACCTGAAAATCATAGCACTCAACTTGTGGAAAAAAAACCCTGAAAAGTAATTGGAGGTGTCTACTGGTTTCATCTGGAAAATAAATATTTTTCTTAATTGAACTTTGTATGGTGCTATGTTTTGTAGTTGCAATCAAAACAGTAACAGTAACACAGAGGTGCCTCAGAAAAGGTTCAATTTATGACAACATTTATTATAAAAAAGCAAGCCAAATGGTACTGATTTTATCCATGCCACTTTTACGTGAACAGCTGTACTAATTTTGTCAGTCATAAACTTAGTTTTCATCAAAGTAACTTTTATGGGTCTGGGTTTTAGATTTGTGACCAAAATATACCTGACACTTCAAGGATATTTCAGCTATTGTTGAGTAGTTCTGAAAAAGAATTGAGGAATTTTCTACTATTTCTGCCACTCCTCTGGGGAGGGGGCTGGCTGTGCACAAGAAATTGGGAGGGGATGTGGCCAGAATAGTTGACCCTGACTGATCAAAGGGATATCCCGCACCATATAACATTTTTTTTCAGCAGTAAAACCTGGGGGAAGGACAGAGAGGGATGTTCAGGACTAAGGTATGTGTATTCTCAAGCAGCAATTACAATTGATGGACCCTGGCTTTTCTGGGTTGTTCATGACTGAACACTTGCATGTCCATGGGAAGTAGATAATTAATTGGATGTGCAGCTTTTGCTTTCCATATTGGACTGTCTTTATCTCTAGCCAGGAGTTTTCTAGCTTTTACTCTTCCCATTCTCTTCCTTACCACAATGCTGGGGAGTGATTAGAAAGCTGTGGGGGCATAGCTGCCTACTGAGGTTAAGCCACGACAGAAGTACTGTAATCTTTTATTGACCCATATTATCTCACATTTTAAAGTCATAAAAATATATAATTAGCTAAATTACTCAATTTTTAAGAATCCATGTAAAATTATGAAGACTTCCTAATGTGCATAATGAAGTAGATAATTAAATAAAATGAATAAATGTTGGAAGTATAGAAGCTCAAATTAAAATCAAATGAAGAAATTGCTTTCAAGTCCAGTTTCAGGAGGACAGGAAACTTTCCAAAATACTTGGATATTTTAATTTAATGATATTTCATAAAAATTTCCATATTCCCATAACTTTCTTTGGTTAAAAACAGTAATAATAAAATAAACAACAATAAAAAACACTCAATTTGTTTTTAGAGTAATTTAAGCTATCATACTCACCATACCAAGGATTCTGGGGAAAATATTCAAGTGCCTCTACACACTAGAGCCCCTCACAAACTCACAAAGTCAACATGTATACTGAAAGCATTTAGATCAGCATGATAATCTTCAACACATCCTGAGCTTTGCTGGCCCCTTTTTCTAAAACTATTCTTGCCCAGACAAATTCTATTATTAAACAAAGAATTTAGTTGAAATAGATCAAGACAAACTCACTGTCAGTGATCCTTCTGAGCCTAAACATATATATATAAATTACATTTCCATAACACTGAAGGACTATGCTCTGGATAAGATTTCAAATACAAAAAGTAGATTATTTTTCTTCTTTTCTCCCCAAATAGTTTACAAATGTTCATTTTATTTCCATATTAAAGAATCACTGTGTTAAATGTGACAAGCCATTAGAAAGAATAAGCACAGTAAGTTCCCTTCGTGACTCAAACCTTTTTGCATTTTTAAGAATCATTATGCTGTGGAAAGGAAGCATCAACCCTCCAAAGTGTTAGATCTGAACAAGACTCGGGACTACTGTGCTGTGGTGGTACACACCAGCAGTAACAAATGAAGGCTGACATTATTTGTTAACTTAGGAAAGTACAGCAAACTGCAGCTGCCATCGTGTTTTTCCTCTAACAATCCTTGCTGTAAAGATATTCAGGGCAAGAATGAGAGGAAAGAAGTGGGAATGATGTACTGACCAGGACTAAATTTAGGTTCCCATGTCTCAGTCATCCTCTTGGTTTTTAATCATCTCTTCAGCCTTGAGAAAAGCAGATACTGTCCCTTTCCACTGAGATCAATAGTAGCTTTACACATACAGCACTTGGCCCCAGAGATCATTATTCAATTAGGGCACAAAATAAAAGTGCTCTGATGGTGTTCCTTAATCCAAGGAATGAGAGCAGGTCAGTGTTTAAACAAACACAGTGATAACAATGGGTTTTGTAGCCCTGTCAGTACAGCATATTTAAACCTCGGGGAAGGACTGTCATGGTCTACTTGTCCAACCGCGAGAGCTGGCCTCCTCCAGCTATGTTTGGAATAACTGTCACAGGAGAGCAAAAATTCTTCTTCAGAGCCTCAGGCTCCCAGACTGTTTAGTCTATCATGATGTTAAAAACTCTGAGGAGGTATTTTATTATGCAAAACACATTTTTAAAGTTATGCCCACATGTTTTTGCATAATTATTGTTCTATTTTTATTTTTGTGTCAGCAAAATGCGTTGCTGAATCACATATTTCAAACAACACTTCAACTATCTGAAGGAAAAATAAAGATCACAGAAATATCATCAACATAAAGGTAATCACATTTTATGTTTGACATTAAAAAAACGGAAGTTTCATGCCTCGATTTGTACAAATTCAGGTTGGATGAAGCTTTAAGCAGCCTGGTCTAGTGCAAAATGAGGATTAGAACTACATGGTTTTTAAGGTCCTCTTTAACCCATACTATTCTATGATCCTATAATTATATATTAATGATATATATAGTTTAAGTTACTGAACATAATTAATCTATATATGATTTATCAATTTTCAAATAGTCTTTTTGTATCAAGCCATCTTTAAAATATTTACTTTCAATAAGAGGAAAAAATGTTGAAAATATTCCGATATCTAGTAAGATTTGTGTTGAATACTCATTTCAAAGCCAACATTTTGATCCATAGGATAAATTAAAATATAAATATATTTCATAATAAAAAATGAAATTAATTACCCTGTTCACAAAGGCCTGAGATTGGATTCTTTCTAGAAATGCCGTAAGACCTCCGACAGTGAAAGCCAAAAGCAAGATCTGAATCTGTTGCTTTGCCTCTTAATGTTTTGGTTTTCAACCAGCAACTGCCTTTTAATTCATGATGCCAGAGGCTCGTCCCTCTGGCCTTCCCATGTTCCTGTTCTTTAGACAATAATCAGGCAGAGCCAGAGGGACAAGAGAAAAGGTTCAGCCTAAACAATCAGCATTCATTCCAGGGCAGAACACAAGTTTGTCAGCTTTTGAAAACAGAGAATTGAAATAAACAAATTACAAGGACTTAAATCAGAGCATACTTCACAGCAAACCAATCTTTTTCTGCTTCTCAGAAAGCATTTTCATCCCTTTCCTCTTAATAGTCATTACCATACCTTTTGGTGAAAGCAACAATATTTTGAGCAAAATATTCAACATTTAAATAAATAAAATTGCCAGGTGTATAATCTTCAGTGTTCTTGCTTCTTTAGACAACTGCTGAGATCTTTTCACAAGCATTATCTTTGACCAAGGCATGAAACATAGCTGTTCAAATGTCACTGCAAATGGCCAAGGCAATTTAGGAGGCACTGTTTCAGCCCGAGCTGTTGCAACCTGAAAATATGCAGGACTTTGCTACATAACCAGGAAAATCATGAAAGTATATCAGGTGTAAGTCACATGAGTCAGAAGGCAGCATAAACACACAAACAAGGAATATAACTAAAAAGTAAACAAACTCTGGGTAAAAAATTCATGAAGTAATGAGGTGCCAAACAAAACAAAAACTGTCAAAGAATAGTGTACCACACAAAATAATTTGCTTTTTGTAAATCTGAATTGATTCTGTCTTAATCAATAAATCACTGGGATAGAGGGACGTTTAGAAAAATCAAAGTGGCAAATTCTGGGACAGAAAATAACTCAATGACTAAAAAAGTCAGAAATGAGAGAAAAAAAAGTTGAGTCAGAAAAAGCAGCAAACTTGATGCACTCTTTAATATCTACAGATGTTTTATTGTAGAAAGAGATTTTGAACTTACTACTTACATCTGAAATGTAGCAAAACACAGAAAAGTCAGTGCATTTTTAAACTCAATACATACACAGGATTCAGAATATTAATGTGATAGAAATAAAGCAAACTGGAGTTTTAGGGTAAGAGATGAAGCTTCTGTTTGTCCAAACCCAGACTCTGTGGGCTATTTAACTCTCATTTAAGTAGTTCTTTCACTGGATGATCTGAAAGTACAAAATATAAAAGATTGAAGGTAAAATGGACAGCTCTTTCAGAGCACTTCCAGGTCATTCAGGAAACAAACAGAAACAGTGATTGATGTTATAAAACTGATACATCTGAAGGCTGTGCTGCCATTCAGTGGGACCCTGACAGGCTGGAGAGTTGGGCATTCTGTTGCATTGGTATGGTACCAAGGTACAGTTTCCCTTCCTGATGTGTAGAGTACATCATTGTATCAAATACCTCACTGTTGTCATTACATAACTTCTAACTGGCTTATGTGTAACTGGCTTAGAAGCTCTACAAAGCACATTAAAGCTTGTTTTTCCATCTGCAGAATAATGTATTTTTTCAACTCTTTGTACTTGCACATATCCTTCAAAGTGTTATGAGTCAGATTTTCATCAAGAGTAAAATTTACTCTCCCCTACTTTGAGTGCAGACTCACAGTGGTATATCTAACCATTAGGTTTGGCACAGTGAGCATGAGACCATGGTTGGCCTCCCAATGGTAATTTCAAAATCAAGAACTCCTAATCCTTGTTTTCTTTCTTACCTGACCACCCCAAAAAATAATCCTTATTTAGAAAGAGCTCTCTGCCCCACTACCATCGCTATTTTCTATGTCAACATCTCTCAACACCTATAATTATGTCTTTCCTAGACTGATAACATTGAAAGCATACACTTTAACAACTACTTGATTCAGTTTGTTCATGTCTCAGAAACAGATCAAAAATTTTGTTTTATTATTTGAAAGTAGTAAGAATTTAAGATATATAAACGGTCTGTTTGGTTCAGATTCTCTTCTTTTTGAGACACTTAATATCCACTTACAGGAGTTAGAAACCAATAAAAAGAATTTCATTCTTTATTACAGATTTCCACCTACTGTTACTAAAAAATACATTCACCCACTATGAAGTCTGAAACTGTAAATAAAGGCAGATGTGAAAACACTTTAGCAACTGATAAAATAAAGTCAGATTATTAACAAAAGGAGAGCAGTGGGATTACATGAAATTTAGTAAGACTTCTTAATAGGTTTCACAAGGCTGCAATGTTCACTGAAACTCAAGAAAATTTTAATTAAATTAAATTTTATAGATATTTATATTTTTATATAGATAAAATAAATATAATTCTGCAGGAAGATATAGATGAGTCAAGAAAAATTATTAGGAATCCATTTTTAGAAACATTCAGTAAGAGAAAATACACAAAGAAAAATCAGTACAAAAGAATGTGACAAAAAATATAATCACATCCTCTGGAACTGCTTGAGAGTATTTAAAGCCATTATTTCCAACAACTAAGCCTACAAAATAGCAAAAAAATCTTCACCAAACTCCTATACGAAACAGATAAAATCTGCTGCTCTACAAATATCTTGTCTGAAAAAATGATTTAATAAAAAAAGAAAATTCAACCACTAAAACATGAAAATAGAGATGAATCAAATGCATCACTTCAGACAAGGCCAGGAAATGTTTACGCTCTTTTTTCCCCCTGTTCATAATTTTACTCTCACAGCAGTGACTCAGTATCTTATCTAACCATGTTTAAAGTATCTCAGAAAAAACAAAATCAAATAAACAGACTAACTGTCCTCCCAGAAAACCTAAAAAAACACTCCATCAGACTCCAAAAAGAAGATTATTCTATCACATTTCTTAGAATTTTATGCTACTATTACCAGAATCAATCAATCAAACAAACAAACAAACAAATCTATAACTGAAGAACAGAAGTTGTTTTTTTCTGGAATCAGTAATACTTAAGTCAATTAAAATTTAATTCAACTATATTCTACCCACATGCATAGCTGTTCTTTAGACTGCATATCATATTTAAACAAAATATATGTTTAAGCAGAGGAAACATTTGGGAATTAGTAGATAGACTGAGAAATGAATTAGTAGAATGGCCATGATGAGTGGGACTTTTTCCAGACACTACTCTAAAACCGGCCTCAGTGGCCCAAAAAGTGTCTCATCTATCTCATCCTTTTAAGGGCATGATGGAAAGAAATAAAAGATGATAAGCTCAGAAACCTCATTTATTGTAGATCAATTTTAGCTATACTTGTTAGGCATAATAATAATTCAGCATGAATAGTTTTATTACTCAAGTGATATGATATTAATTACCTGAGAATGAGTCTTTAATAAGACATTTATGCTGTTTTGCATGGGTAGGAAAATATGTACAATAGGCACAGCAAAAAGCTCTGTCTATGAGCATTACTGGAAATTAGCTTAGTGCAGAGGTGTTCTGCAAAAACGTCATTGATCCTGAAAATTAGAGATCAGTGGAGGATGTGAAATATTAATAAAACCAAGCTTTCCAGCTTTTTTTCCAATAATGTTGAAGAAATGGATAAGTAAGGTATATGTAAACGCAAATTTTATAAACAAAGACATGCAGATCATTTGCAGCTGAGTTAAACAGGAATTATTTGAATTTACATAATCTCAATGAATGTCATTTTTGAAACCATAGAAGGTTTCATTTCAGTGTAATTAGGTCAATAATTTAAGACCTAGAAGGACAATGCAGATTACAAAAAAATGTGAGGGCATCTCTCTGGTGTAGACCTATTCCCATAATAATTCTCTATTACATGGGCCATTGGGAGATCAAGTTTTGGTCCTAATTTTCCATATTTTCACTGGGTTCAAGATGTAGACATAATTTATTTTGTTGTAGTCACCACTTCACAATCTTCTGGCAAGGACAGAAGACAAAAACAAAGTCTCCATCTACAAATTTTTGAAGCACAAAGCATTAATCAAAGTGTGAAAAAGAAGAGAGAGCAGCAATGCTGTTGGAGTGAGACTTAAGTAGTTGGCTGGTGCTGGTCTGGTTATATCCCAAAAAAGATTCAAGGTAGGTCTTGTCCTTACCTACGCAGGCCTGGCAACTTAGATGTCCTGTTGTGTCACCTAATTTAGAAAGTTCCTGTTAATTATGTTTCAGATGGTACAATAATGAGTGCAAACTGACAAACTAAGGATGCGTGTGCAGTCATTCACTTGGAAAGAAGAGCTTTGCCATTGCACAGAACTCACACAATCATTAGGACTAAGCACCATGACTTTACCTAGCAAAGAATACTTTGCTCTTAATTTTTCTATGTTCCCTAATAATGCCCTCAAGCAAAATGAAAATGTACCCTCACAAATGATGAATGCTAACATTAAGTTGCTTAAGTCAGGAGTAACAACTGAGGACCTTACAGTGAATAGCCATGGTTTTTACTACAGTGAATGGTACAGAGGCCATATGGTCCCTTTGGACATATTTGCAGCCAAAAACAGGTTGGTGACCCAAAAGAAAACACTAACATGAAAGGTCACTTTGAATAAAAACACATTTGTGTCATGGAGTGTCAAAATCATAGCCCAGACCCAGAAAATGTCAAGTCAATTCAAGTCACAATGTGTCTCCATTGCAAGGTCCTGTGTCTGACTGTACTTCATAGGGGACGTTTCAGAAGATTTTTAAGTAGTTTTGTATGAAGACTTGGTTAACACATGCTCTACAAGGCACACACAGCTATCTTGTCACCCTCACCAGCTTTTTATGTCCTATATTCAACATCAATCCAATCTTGTGGTAAAATCAACAACTGATAATTGTATAACAATGTTTTTTATATTGTGATCAGGAAACTCTGTAAGTCTTGCCCTATTCCTGAACTTCTTTCAACTCTGCTCCTCTGTGCTGTAAGACACCTATTTCATTTGAATCCCCTTAACTGAGCAGAAAATCCTGTTAAGCGTCTGATGTAACTGAACTTTTTGCACTGCATCCATCTCATCCAAATTTAATTATTTATAAATGGAGTGCCTACTCTAAGTTAGGCAAATGGTGGAAAAATACTGAAATTCCTCAGTTCAATTTTTCACAGCCCAATGCTCCTTATGGGAAGTTAGCCTTATAAAGGTGCTTGTCCTTTTCACAATTATTGTCTAAAACACAAACTTTGATAAAATGGTTAACGTTTTTTGATGGTTAATGCTAATGAAAATTAATTCTTGTGCCCATTACTTATAACAACTCTTCACATCTATATTTTTCCAGGGTGAAGAAGGGAAATTTTTTTCAGCAACAACAGACATGTGGAAGGAATTCTAAGAAAACAAGTGTAAATAAATATAGCAATTTAATTTTCCTAGCCAATCCTCCAAAATAAGGAATTTTATCCAGCAGAAATAAATCTACTGAGCAAGCATGCAATGAGAAATCTCTCAAATTAATTTATTTACCTACTTAGTCTTGGTGTTTGTCACTAGAACGTGATGGCTAATTAAGAACTTCCATTTTTTACTGAACTTATTTCTGGTGTGAAATACTGGACACAAATTATTTACAGTAGTCCTTTTTTGAAGGGTGGTTATAGTAAACTGGCCCTGAGACAGGCACTGCTGGACAGTCTATGCTTCTTGTCAAGGTTACACTGAACTCACTGCCTCCAAGCATCATTTTTTCCCTACAGTTTTGAGATGAGTTACCAACGTGCTACCACACAAATAACAGCATAAAACTGTGCAACTGCAGTGGTGACTACAGTTCAGGTGACAACACCAATCGGTTTCAGGGATACTTCTATTTCTCTTCTAACAATTACTTGTCAATTCTACCTACACCTGTTTCTTAGACCTAAAATGAAGAGACATTTCTAAATAGGTAATGGCTGTTGTGACTGGAAATTGTAAATTTGTGGCATGGTACATAAAAAATAGTTGGAAAAGTGTGTTTTTCTAGTAACAAAATAAAAGTTTACAGTGCAGCTAGTCTTAGTGTTCTGTTTCCCTTTGAAAGATGTAGCCTGCCTTAGTACAGGATGCATATAAGACTTTATCTAATACTAATACTGGACTCATCATTTCAATGCTAAGTAGAGAGAGGATATTTCAGAGGAGTTGTTGGGTGAACAGACCTAAATCATGCTCATCTCTGTTAACAAGACTCTGTTGGATGAGGTCATGATCTCAGCATATCTGATGTGACATGAAAACATTTTGTTCCCTGGTACAATCAGCAGGCACAGCTTCCATTCTCATGCTGCAATAACCTAACAACAGCAGGATGTGTCTGCATGACCAAAACCTGAAATTAACTCTCACCTCACAAGGTTTACAGTTAAGAAGCTCCACTACCTGTGGCTTGTTTCAAATACCACAAAACATTTTCCAAGTAATTTGAACAACTGATTTGCTATGCAGACCCACAAACTTTTTCATTTTCCTTTTAATATAAAGCATTTCAATAAGATTAATCAACCCTCAATGTATGAGTAGTTACCATAAATAAATTAGATTTTTTTAAAATGAATAGGTTGAGTAATCTTTTATATTTGTTAAGAGTTGTCATTATCTCAGGTCATTTACTGTTTTTAGGTCCTACTTGAAGTGTACAATCACACCTATCCTCAAAGGTAAAATTGCTGGCTGTTCTGCACTGTTGGCAAGATGGTGCATTTTTCATGACATGACAGGGAAAATGCCAGATCAACCAGTGAGGGGCAAAACTTGAACTGGCCAAATTATCTCACAAAATGTGTAAAAATAGTCTTTTTATATAATGAGCCATCCACAGCTCCCCACAGGATGTTTCCCCTATTGCACCTGCCAAATGTAGTCCCACATGTCCATGAAACAAGCCAGTCTTTGTGTCCACAGTCCTGTGCTATTCCTGGCCAGATTACTCATGTGCCCTAACAGGGCAAAGACAACTGTTGAACTCCTCATGACTCATACCTCACCAGAAAAGGGCTTTTAGCACAATAAATTAAATATTTCTCAATCTTGAGCCCAAGAGGAAAACTGAAGATTCAGGATAGGTTAAACTCTCTGATTTTTGGGGAGGGGAAGAAGGCTATACTAACAAACCTATTGAGAACAACCAACAGCAAAGACAGAAATAAAAAACTTTAAGTCTTTACTTATTCTAATGCAACAAGATAAATGAGCAAACATTTTCCATACCTGAGATGATAATTACATTTTCCAACAGTTTTTGAAACAATAGCATTTGTGTACATGGTAAAGAAACACAATAACTAATTGTGAAAAATTAGTCATAAGCAAGAGTGAGATAAAGTTGTTTACATTCAATTTAGTGTTTATAAATAGCAAATCATTTTAATTGCCAAAGCATATTACAGATGGATGACAAACAAGTGATTCCCATAGCAGATGAAGTGAAAACCATTTGTCCTGTGTGTCTGGAGCCCAAAAGAAATATAGAGATAATTCCAGTCGGGGGAGATTGCTGGCACTGACTCACAGCCCACCAACCTGAGAAGAACCCATTGACCCAGAGACAGACTGAACATGCAGATTAATTAGCATTAGAGAACTGTGCAGACAATGAGCATTAATTCCTATTTTTGCTAAAATGTATAAATAGTGAAAAGATTTGAACATTATGCTCTCCTCTGCTGGGAAGCCGAAGATGAAGAACCAAAGGGATGTTACTGGATCCATGGA
Source organism: Polioptila caerulea (assembly GCA_013397295.1). NCBI lineage: Eukaryota > Metazoa > Chordata > Aves > Passeriformes > Certhiidae > Polioptila > Polioptila caerulea. Next base: position 1,419,038 of record VYXF01002462.1, on the reverse strand, counting down.
TGTTAACTATCCTGTACTTGATTTCTCTCTCTGTTTTGTATTTCTTTCTATCTCTCTACTTCAAATTAATTGTTTAATAAAATCCTTTATTATTGAATTTGGCATGCGGTCTCATTTGCACTTTAATTCAGGTGGAAACATTTCTCATTTATTTAGATCATAGCATGGGCTCATAGTCACCTGGTGCTAATATTATTTAGTGGACTTCTTTTTCTCAAATAGAATAAATTCAAATAGCAGATTTTCTTAAAAGATATTGAAATGATTGCTCCTAAACCAAATCGAAGAGATTTCAAAAGATTTTTTCAAAGCCTTTGGAAAAAAGGGTCTTTTATAAGACCCATCCCCCCTCCAAAGAAGAGGAGGGAAAAAAAGTCAGCTGGGCATCATTAATATTTTTTTTTTTTTTAACAACACTATATGATCCTTACATCAAAAATGCCACTGGACTGGTGGCTACAGTACTAGCCTGGCACAAGCAGACTTGTTTCAGGATTCTGGCTTGACACAAGCAGGGTGGAACTTCTATGAACACCATCACATCTCTCACAAGTGCTTTGGTTTTCAAGTTACTGTCTGCTCTTGATATGATTATCTAGTCCATTTTTATAAATCAACTGGCTTCAGGCATACCTTGATCAGTGACATTCACATTTACATTCTTTGTCAGATGAAAATCAGTCTTAGAATATTGAAAAAAACCTCTGCAAGAAAAAAAAAAAAGCTCCAAGATTTAAACTATAAAATAAATTATTGTCCTAACTTTATGAAAATTAAATTATATTTTAATAAATATAATCAGATCCATAGCATTCCAAGCAATTACTCGGTATTGGCATTGCCTAACCACTACTACCAAGCTTCAAAACTAGAGAATTAAAGTCTTATATCAGCAGTGTTTAACCTCTCTGTTGTATTTTTCTCCAAATGGAGCTCCTTTTAGTCTCAAAGGAGCATAAATGCTTTTTTAATTTGGTCACTCCTACTTTTCTCTCTTCACACACATTACACCATTATTACTTTTTTCCACCCTAAAAGGCCACCCAAGGCACAGCAAATGAGAGCCCAATCAAGTGGCTCATTTATAGGCCAGAGAGTGAGAAGAAGAGAAAGAGGACAATCAAATAGTATTACCTTGAAAGACAGAAGGATCACCTACACCCACAAAGAAGAAATGTGAGGTTACAGGCAATAAATAAATTTGCTTTCTTGATTCAGAGATCTGTGTTTCTGAGAGAAACACCGATTTTCAAAAGGCATCTTAAGATGCCCCCCCCATCTCCAATTTTTTTTCTCTCTCTTCAGAGTGAAAGGAAATGTAAATCTTACAATTTAAACCTATGATACTCCTCTTTGGTTTTTCTCCTCTAAATTTGAAATTAGTAAAAATTTGAAGAAAGGTAGCAATATAGTGTGATAGCCTGGAGTTTTTGACCCTATTTTTGCTCCTAATTACTTAATAAAATGCTAGTTTGAGGATGGTTTAGGTCCTACTGTTCATTTTCAACTTATTGACACACTTTTGAACTTATGAACTTTCTGTGTAGAATCAACTTTCTATTTTTTATTTTTACACATCAACAAAGTTGCTTTTAGAGTTTGGCAGATGCTGTGGTTTTAGCATTGAGGAAATCTGATAAACATATTCAGTGATATTCACGTAATTGCTAGCTACAGTAACTGCAAAGGAACACTTTTAGGTATTTATACAGCCTACTCAACCCAATCTGGATCAAGTTATTCACATTGGTCAGAAACATTAGCACAAGTTGCATGCTTCTCCAAGATTGTAGTCCACATATCTGAACATGAGAGATACAGAAATTTTACAATTTGTGTGTAACATCACCGAAATTGAACACTTGCCTAAAGCAACCTTTACATTTCTACTTGACTGAAGATTCCCTATTCAAGTCCCAGTTGCAAAATTTTAAATAGCAAAATAAGTGTTCCTTTTTAGCTGCTTAATCCCACTTTTGAAATTGAATATTTGCTTTTTTGAATTATCTCATTTGAAATTAATATTTGGGGAAAGAAAACTCAAATGTTTTATCTACTACCTGAATTTCTATGAATCTCTAACCTATAAAACATGAGTTGTCATTGCTGTGCTGGAGCTGGCTGCAAAGGCAAAGCAGCCTTTCCACTGTCACAGAGTGACCCTAGACCTATAGCACCTAATTTTTTTAATATATGAATTTAAAGAAAAAAAAAATCATCTTTACACTAGGAATGCTTTTTCACCCAAGGGGTAAGAAATGAAAACAAATACTAACAGATTCTTATTTACATTGCTACCTTGAATTCGCTTGTGACCTTCTGTATATTTTCTGCCTGAAGATCAAATTCTTCATGCCAAAAACCAAACCAACAGCATTAATTTTACTTTATCATTTCCTGATATACACCGAAATCATCTGAAGTGAACTAAAGTCCTCAGAAATAATGACCATTATACTCACTTGTTAGCTTCAGAGAAAGCAGTAGTTGAAAGCAGCCTATGCACAGTTCCTTATTTACTATCAGTTAATTATAAATCTTTCTTATAAATTTAGGGAAGAAGTTCTCTAAGAAAGGGAGATTCATTAAACCTCCTGTATCATCTCAACCATTTGCAGTCTATTAGCATGTAAAAAATAAATTGGAAATGATAAAAACTGCCAAGTAAACTATAGAATTTTTTAAGCCAAATAACTCAGAGGGAAATTGAGTTACTGGAAAGGAGGAATTAATTTTTTCCTATAAAAAATTATTCTGATTACAGAATTGTGTTATCTCAAATGATGAAGAAAAAATCCAAAACACAAAGACCACTCTCTTTGATACTACAAGAAATTGTTCTCATTATATTTCAAGTAGTCTGTTCTTCATTGTACTATTTATATTCTGAGCACTGGTTTTGTGTTAATTTAGAGAACATTAGTGGTTGAGATTTTTTTTCCCTTGGCCTTTTTTGTGATTCTCATGGTCTTTTAGCTGGTCTAATACTCAAATATTTTATGAACATACCCAAGAATGAACAAGGATGAAGACAGCTTATTAATACAGTAATTCTTGCAAAGAATATCTTAGAAAGAGAGAATCCCACAATTAACTAGATTGGAAAAGATCTTTGAGATCATCAAGTCCAAACTATGACCTAATACCATCTTATCTACTAAAGCATGGCACTGAGTGCTACATCCAGTGTTTTAAAAACCTCCCTGGCTCCACCACGCCCCAGGGCAGCCATTCCAATGCTCAGTCACTCTTATTGTGAAGAATTTTTTCGGCAGCCCCACCTGAACTTCCCAGTTAAGTTTGGCTCAGTTTAAGACTGTGTCCTCTTTTCCTGTCGCTGGTTACCTGGGAGAAGAGACTTATTCCCACCTCCCTACAGCCTCCTGTCAGGAGGACCTTGACCCTTCCTTAAGATTTTTTGAAAGTGTCTTCCATTTCTTACCATTGTTATTAGAAAAAATACGAGTTCTGTCTTTATGTGAGACAGCCTAAAATCAACAAATGTTTTTGTTACGGTTTATAGGATGCAGCTAGCCTAGAATGATAGAGAGTATTAATAATTCACATTTGGTATCTGTAGTTGTTTTAGCCAAACCAGGACAGTATCTTACATAACTTTTAAAAATTCATCAACTTCCACCTAATTAATAAAGTGTTTTTCATTTGAGAATTTGAAATGCTGTTTTCAAACTCTCAAATGGAGTTGGATTTTTTACAGCAATACTCTTAAAATTCTATTAACATATTTCTTCAGGAGCTTTTGACATCTCAGTTACAGACCGAAAGCAAGACAATTTAACTGAGAAATGTTCTTCCTCTAACAAACATCCTTCCAATCCAGTAGAAGATTCAAAATATATAAACACAGTGAGAATAAATATTTGTATATTTCCCCAAACTAGACTTCACAAAAATAATACGAATTTTATACTTCTGTTTTACTTTTGAATATAAAACTTATCTTCCAATTGTTAAAACAAATAATTTTAAGTAATAGAAAATAAGTGTTTGTTTTTCTCAAAATCTGATAATTTATTTCAAAAATTTCAATTTTTTACAAGTTCAAAGAATTATTTAAAACATAATTCAAAAAGTTTTTTCACATTAATGAAATAATAGATAGAGCAGATGGCACAAATTAACTTTCATTTTCCAAGCAAGGGGAAGAAATACAGATGATTTATTTTGGAACCTGTATCTGTAAAACAATTTTCCTTAAGAGACAGCCTACAAAAATGTGTGGCAAATGCAGTGAAGGACCGACTCCTTTCCAGGATGTGCTTTTGTATACACAATATTTGCAGTTCCTCAATTGCAGATCCTCTGTGATACTAGATGAGCAAAGTCAAATTCTGGAAAGTCCCCCAGGTCATTTTATCTACAACTGAACTATAGGGTATTTAACCAAACAGGTTCACTTGTCATTGTTGACTTGACTTGTCAAATAGAGGGAGGCTTATCTGGTGAAGTAAGCTGACTTTGCCAAAAGCAAGATCAGAGACTGGACATGAGAGAGGGGTTCATTTTTACTTTTTAAATAGCATTTATGCTTATAAAAATAGATTCTAAATGGCATTGCTATTTTACAAACTGTTTAATCAAAAGCAAAATATTATCCTATCTTCTGACAAAATTTGGTCAATCACTGAACCGATAAGGTTGGAAGTGACCACAGCGGGTCATCTAATCCTGCTTCCCTGCTAAAATGTAGGGTCATTCTAGAGCACATGGCACAGGATTGCATTCAGATGTTCTTGAATATCTCCTCCGGAGGAGAGTCCACAATCTCTCTGGACAATTTGTTCTAATGTACTCGATCACCTGCACAGTAAAAAATTTCTTCCTCAAGTTCAGGTGGAACTTCCTGTGCATCAGTTTCTGTCCATTGTCTCTTGTCTCATTGCTTGGCACCACTGGGCAGAGCCTGGCTCCATCCCCTTGGCACCCTCCCTTCAGATGCTGACAGACATTGATGAAATCCCCTCTCAGTTGTCCTTTCTCAAGGGTGAACAGGTCCAGCTCTCTCAGCCTCTCCTCATAAGAGAGATGCTCCAGTTCCTAAATCATCTTTGTTGACCTCCACTGGGCCCTCTTGAGGTTCTCCATATCTCCCCTACTGAGCAGCCCAGAATAAGACACAGCACTCCAGATATGTCCTCACCAGAGCTGAGCAGAGGCGCAGGATCACCTCCCTTGCCCTGCTGGAATGTTCTTCCTAATGCACCCCAGGTCACCACTGGGCTCTTGGCCACAAGGACACTGCTGGCTCATGGACAGCTTGGTGTCCACCAGGACCTCCTGGTCCTTCTCCACAGAGCTGCTTTCCAGCAGCTGATCTGCCCCAGCCTGTGGGGGAGCATGGGATTATTACTCCCAGGTGCAGGACCTTGCAGTTTTCTTTGTTGAGTATGTGTTACAGATTTATTTGAAGAAGACCTTTTTCTTGTCCTTGACATCCTTGGCCAGTTTTATTTCTGGATGGGCCTTGGCTTTCTTGTCTCATTTCTACTTAACTCTGACAACCTCCCTGTATTTATTCCAACTAGCCTGAATCTGCTTACATCATCTGTGCACTTCCTGTTTACCTGTATATTACATGTGCTTCCAAATAGAGATTGAGCAAAAAATACAGTTTTGGGTTCCAATCAGTTTCTTTTTATTTACACAGTAGACAAAGGAAGAAGGTGGATTAGAAATCACAAAATCCATAATATATATTTTTAAGAGCTGCTTTCCAGACTTCAACATATTAAGCTCCAACCATATATTCTAATCTAGCCCTTAGACACTTGAACAAAATTAGCATGGAAACACGGTTTTAGAAATTTAGAGGATACCGCAGCACAAAGCAGTATACATTTTACATATTTTTCTAACAGGTATTAAAATTATATGAGTTATTTTCTACAGGGACAACATACAGAAATTATTCTACGGAATAGCAGATAGGAAATAATTTCATATTTCTTGTAATGGATGACAATTTAAAAATATAAAATAATTATAAAGCAATTCATTTATTATAGTGATAAGAAATTGTGACAGGATTTCAATTTACTGATTTACTAATTTTTTCTTTTATATTGGGAAGTAATATAACTGAAGATAAAAATTATTCTACTTGAAATAGCATTTCAAGAATCTGGAGCTGGTTTTGCTTTTTTTAGAGGTTATTTTGTTACTACAAGTGCCTAGGAGTTTTAAGAAAATAAGAATAACTACTCTTCTAATAAAATAAATACTCGTTTAAGCAGAACAAGAATTGAATTGTTTCTGCCCAAATGTCATTCCTTGTCAATTATGAATCTTAGCACTGTTGTTTACTTATCATCTCCAACTGGGAATAAAGAAATGGAAAGAAAACAACTCCTCAACATTCAGATATTTTCTAAACAGTGGGCAGGATATTTGACCTTGCTTCTATGTCTTTCATATTCAGACATACAGTAAATGAGTATTTTTACAGAAAAGTAATGAAGAAAAGAACCCACATGTAAAAAAAAATGTTAATAGGCACACTTCAGTTTCTGGGACCAGAAATTTGAATTTTTCCCCAAAAACATTACAGTTTACTTTCTGGAAAAATATTTATTAAAAAAAGTAAAACTCTAAATTTAGATATACCCCCCCACACCCCATCCCCTTCTTTATTAAAAAATTGGCTTTGAGAAACAAGCTGACGTTTTCTTCAAATTACACCTCCAGAGGCATTTTATGAGAATCACATTTTTCATGGTAGTCAGACTTCCAAACACTAGACAATGAAGTTGACAATTTAAAGCCTGGAACAGAAAGTCCCAGTGTTGCCTTGAGAGACTACCTGGAACAAAGGCTAGACAGTGTTAAAGGAATAAAGAGGGTATTTATTAAAAGGCCTTCAAGGGATACACCTGGGCAGTACAAGAGCCCAGCTGTGGCTTGACCCAAGATGGACAACTGGTCATGAGCTTTCACCCTTTTACAAGTTTTAGTCCATTTACATATTGGATTTAATTGTCCAATTAAAGCTTCAGGTTATGCAGTCCCATCCTCCCAGACTGCTCTCCTCAATTCACTGTTGTTTACACTTTTTGGCCCAAAGCTGCAACAGTGTCCTTGGTTCTCAGGCAGGAAACAGATTGTTTTGTCTAACTAAACTGTGAGGAGAGCTTGCTAAAATTTTATATGCAGTTCAGAGTTACACACTAATGCAGAGTAGAATCTGGATAATATGAAAGCTAGAACTTAAGGCATCACCAGAGCCTCATTTATCGTTGCTGGAGTCACAAGGTCTAGAAGGAACTATCAGGTTGTTTCAAAGACTTTAGCACTAGGAAGGGAGTGATGACAGAGGACAAGAGCGAACGCACTGAAATGAACAAGAGTGTTTTTGAATTGGGAGAAACATGAGTTAAATTAAAAATTGGCTTGAAGTGTCATTGATGTCTACAATTTAACAATGGAATTTCTGAGAAAAGGAAAACTGCTAGGTTAAAGTAATTTTAAAGCTGCAATGAAAATTTGACTTTGTGATGTGTTACCAAGTTTATGTTAATGCTATTTAACTAATGAACTCCAGATTCATTCTTGCAATAAAAATAAAAACAAAGATTACAATTATTTTTAATTATTAAGTACAGTAAGATCAAGGCCTTTGAGGGTAACTAGTGAGATATTTTCATCTGATAGCAAAACAGAACACATTAAAGCGTCCTAAGTACCATTATAAATATTAAGTATGCGTTCTTGTAGAACTAAGTATTGTTTTGAATATTGTTAACTTCTAGATCTATATTTTCATCCCTTTAACCCTTTTTATCTCTCAGAGTCATTATAGTTTGGAGCTAAAATCTACGCAGCTGGATGCTACAAACATCTTCACAGCTGGGGCAATCTGTTTCTGTCCTTTAACCAGTATGCAATCTAATGGAATTTGTGTCAGCTGGAAAAGAGATGTCAGATGTGTTTAAGCAGTCCTATAAATATCCATGGGTTTGCTTTCACTGACTATATTAATCTGTGGTCTCAGGGAAGGGATATATGTTTTACAAATAAAATATTGTTTCATCAAGGACACATAGGAGAGTCTGTGCTACTCCACTGAAGCCATTAAGCTCATAGAAAACTTCAGTGGCTCAACAGCAGGAATTGCTACAGGAACACAGCCTGATCTCCAAATCCAATTGTTGTTCAATGATGGGTTGAAAAGCATCTTCCATATTTGAAGTAGCTCTTTTGCTTCATCCGTACAACACGAAAAAGCCACTTAAGCTGTATTGACATGTATGATTCTTACTTTATACAGATTTTGAAACATCAGTGGACTGACAAGGTATTTGACCACAGACTCTATGTTTTTAACTCTTCAAACTTCCTGTTTTTAGCAAAATGCTTCCACTAGCACTACACATTGGGCAGAATGTCCACCTTGTACATTACTCCTGCTGAGGCCAGAAATACTCTGTTGTGTTTAAAAGACAGGGAGCTGCCAACAGGCTTTGTTGAATCAAGGCAGTAAATGGGGATTCAAGAGAGCAGCAACGAGCTGTTAACTAAAACCAACAACAATATTTTTTAACTGAACATCTCTATTTAGTTAAATGGAAATATGGAAAGAACTTTTGATGTCCTAGATCCAGGAAGAAGTTATTGCAATCAGGGACTAAATTAAGATATTTTATAGAAGGAAAATTGCTTTCACTGTCTCCTTAGCAACAATAAAAATATTTTAACTCAGGGTTTAATGTCACCTTTCTGACTGAGAAGAAAATTTTACTGCTTTATTAATTATAAAGAAAAAATCATAGAGAATTAGGTGAAGTAATTTTTGCATGAATAAAAATGAACAAAACCTCCCCCCAAAAAATCAATATTTGGCCACGGCTGTACCTCAGTCAACCAGTGTATGTTTTGAAATAATCACTGAACTGTGAAATTAACAATTGAAGCAATAAATTGGACTTTTTATCTTAGTTTTGAGAATTTTTTTATAAAGCTTTATCAGTGTGACAATACAAAGTAGCTAACTGTGAAAGGAAACCAAATTTTCTGTGAAAACATTCAAAAGCAATGCTTACCAAGGAAAACAAATTATGTTAAATTTCATTTAATCTAGCAGGAATTGGATTCTGTAGAATTGCTGAGCACATTGTCTGGGGTTTTTTTTGTAAAAAAGCCTTTCTAGTGATATTAGCTCTTCTGCTTATAACCCTTTAAAAATAAATACTGTGAATTTATGGGCTACATAAAGGAGAGATACAAGAGTGAAAAAAACAATAATTAACAGTGTTCTTTTGCAAGTTTTCAAGAAAGGATAAATTGATTAGTGTTACTAGTTGCACTACACAGCTATTTTGATTAGGAGATCAGTCATTTCAGTATGATGGTAAACATGTTCACAGATGGTAAACTTTCATTAAAAAAACAAAACAAAACAATACACAACTTCATTCCAACCAAACTCAAGGCCACAGCTCTTATCTGTCAATGCTGTTCTCCTCCCCTGGTGACAAACTGCAAGCCTTTTAACTACCACAAACCTCTTCAACTACAGATTCCAATATAACTAAAGCTAGAATTTTTATCTTTGCGCAAATATAGAGACTTCTTTTCTACCTTCTTAGAAAAAAAAAAAAAGGTAAATCTAATCTACCCAAATAGGAGGCAGCAACAATCTGAAAACTGACCAACAAGGCACCAGTGTCACCAGATAAAAACCTCAGTTTCTTTGCGAACTGCAGCCTTATCAATTTTTCACCATATAAAAACCCACTGCATGACCCCATTCCCTCCTGAATCACATTCCTTTCTGGGAATGGGCATTATGATCCAGGAAATGCAGGGGAACAAAAGTGTTTTTCTCCTTCAAACACTGTAATATTTATTGGACTCTTGTCCCTGTAATATATCATTCATCTAGCTACAGTAGGAATTACAAACACATGATTCAAAACACAGCAGAGCTTGCCCTGACTATTTGTGAGACTATAATTGTCCTTTTTGCATCTACAATCCATCATTAGCCTTTTCATTTAACTCCTTGCCAGTGGTCCTTACCATGGTGCAGAAAATATTTTTAATTTCATTTCCACATTATTGAAACAGAAGCCAAATTGAATTCCTTCTAACTGATACTATAATAGAGCTCCCTTTGCTAACACTTAAAATCTTAAACTTTTCATTGTAGAGGGCAGTAAAAATTAGCAGTTCTTCCTTTGTAAAGGGCAACCTAGATAGAACTTTTAATCTGACCTCTTCTGAATACAAGTGAGAGATCTCATTATCAGACACCAAGTTAGGACTATTAATGTCACGGTCACCTCACCTTGACCAAGATTTTTGTGAGATTGTCAGAGCAATATCTTGTTGGTTCTTGGCTGGCCTTTTTCATCAAAAGACTCAGTGGCATATGCTATGTTCTTTTAATAGCTGCAGTCATATGATAGAAAGTGCTCCTTTTGTCACATCCACCTATTTTAAGGCATTATTTCCACTCGAAATGCTGTTGAGAAAGACTATACTAGCCTAAGGTAATACAAATGTATTATCTCCCAGTAATAGGAAGATAAATGTATGACACTTCAGTGCAATACTTTGCAACAAGATCATATGAACAAGAGCTGTGAGCTAATTTCTTTCAAAAACCCAGGAGCTGCTGCGGTCTAGGAGAAATAGTGTGTGGAAAATGTAAGAGGTAAAGTGTATTGGGTTTGAAGTGAAAGGAGACAGGAAGACAGAGAGAAGAAAGGTGAAACAATAGTAAGTTCTTTAGAGAAGGTAAAGCTCAGTAAATCCTGAGTAAAAACAAAAGTCTTCATGAATTGAAACTTTATAGAAAATCTGTTGTGTAGGACTGCTACCAAATGGAAAAGCATAAGCAGATATTATTTCTCTCAGGTGTCATATTATGAAGGACCCCCCATTTCTTACATTTCCTGACTTTAGGAAGATACAGCTACTTGCATTGGAAAACAAAAATTAGCATTTTGCAATCAGCCCTGAATGCAATAAACACAGAAGGAATGGAAACGTGGCCTGTGTATGCAGTACTGATAGTGAATTACTTGAGTTCTGAAATAGCCTAGAGAGCCCAGACTGCTCTCTCAAACCTTTGCAATGTTCATGTCTTTCCTGGTCAGCAGAGCAGGAGTCCTCTTACTGCTCCACTGAAGCTCTGAGTACTCATGGAAGTACTAGAGGTCTTTGTCTTTTTTGCCAGATCACATCACCCCACCAACTTGTCAGGGTCACGCTGCTCTGCATTTGTGCCAGTTCTGACCAACTGCAGACCTAAATAATGTTCTCACAAATGTTCTTCAGAAGCTTCCCTCACATTGTGAAGCTCCCCATAGCATTGAGGCCAGCAACATTTTCCTTCTTTTTTTCCTGTATGAAAGCAACTCATTTCTTTCTCAGAGTTTTCTGTGATATTAAGGGATAAAATATTAATTTTTCTCATCCTAGATAGCAAAACTCTTGTTTGTTCTGGATCATGGATGAAAGAACTCCTCTACACTGTCAATACAGATGGAAAAATATTTTATTTAATTGTTCTTTAGTTTTCTTTAAAGAGAACACAACTATAAATTTATTTTTCCTTTCTTGAACAAATATAAGAAGGGACTGTCTTCTGAGCTACTGAACAAGGGGCAGAGGTCACAGTTCAAAACTGGAAAGGTCCAGAGTCTAAGGGTACTCTCTCCTGCAAGTGGCTCAAAATGTCATAACCTTGAACTTCATTCTCTCTTCAGTTTTCCAGTTTTAAAGAATTTACTGAAAGGCTACAATGAAACAATTTACTGAAAATTTACAATTTACAATTTTACAATTTACTGAAAGCTACAGCAGAATCCCAGACAAAACAAACAAGATTAGAAGAGATGAAACTTGGAAGGCCTGACACTGATAATTATGACAGTTCCTTATAAAACTCGACAAAATTTATTTATTCAATACAAAGATTTAAACCTGTAGGGCATTTCAACTTACATCCAAGAGTCAAGTGTTTGACCACATCCTGAAAACACAATAGCTGCATCTGAGTTTAACAAAAAAACGAGTCATCATTTAAGAGTCCTATTTTTGACCCTCATATGATACAGTTCTGGGGGAAAGAAATAATTGTTTTACTTCCTTAAAAATTCTAGTACAGGCTAGAGTTTTTATTTGGTTTAGATTCAACATCTAATTATAGTTTCATAGAATGACTTTTCTTGGGAAGGACCTTAAAGATCATCTAGTTCCAATGATCCTGCCTGGGACAGAGACATCTTCCAGGCTCAGAGTCGCATCCACACTGTCCTTCAACACTTCCAGAGATGGGGCACAGTCTCTTTGTCACACTAAGTTTCCTGACTGTGATTTTAGTTAAAAGGGATATGTCATGGAAAAGGCATGTAGATCCAATCTACAACTCTTATTACTTTCCAAAATCTAAAACATTCAGGGAAAGATGCTAAAACGCAGGCGCTTATCTTAAAAAAAAAAAAAAAAATCAAGACATAGAAAACAGAAGAATATTTATGTCTCACTTACCCTCCAGCCCCTAAGAAATACATTATCAGTGAAAATAATGCGAGTAGTCATCTTGACTCTAATGTGTACTTGAGTCATTTTGTACTGTAGTAAGAAATCCTCCATTCTCGACTTTTTAATCCTTGTACATCTCTGAAATGTGACTTTTAACATACATTAAATAAATTAAAATTCCTTAGAAAACATGGAATGATATCATTCCCAACAGAAATATCAGCAATTTTCACTCCAAACCAACAGTGCTGGTAACACTCCCAACTCATTGACAAACATAAAGAATTGCTTTTTTTCAAGACTATCCATACATTTTTCTACTTTTAATTTGATTTGCAGATCAGATCAATGTCTAGTATTCCTGTTCTGCAGGAGTAGCAGTTTCAGTTGTGTGTATTTGGGTGCAGGCTCTTCATGTGTGACTGTAATCAAATCACATCTTTAATAAATCATATATCTTTAATAAAAGAAATAAAACTTATATTGTGTCTGATAGCATTTTGTCTTGCTATTTATATAAACTGAAATTTTGTTTTGGCAATGCCCATTAATTTAAATATCAAAGTATAAGTCAATTGGAAAGTTCTTTCCCAAGAATTCTCAAAAATATCAGCTTACTGAACTAAGAAAATTTGATTTTAAAAAACTTTTGATTAAATAGACTGGTTTCCATTATAAGCAGCCAAATGGTCTCCTGTCCAAGAGCCTGGGAAAGCACCAGAAAATCAAAGCAACAGAAGTTCACCACTGCCCACTGGTGGAAAGCAGGAATCCCTTCCAACTCATGTACTTAATTTTAAAATAATCAAGTAATAGAGATGAGAACATGCAAGCATAGGACTTCACAGAGAATATATGCTATTACTGGCAGAAAACTTCAATTAGCCAAAGCAGAACCAAAAAATACATTAAACACACTACACTCTTTACACCTAAAATTCAAATATGTTACTTTACTTGAAATGGTCACCTCACCACTGTTGGAAGAAAGGCAATTCTTTCTTGGATAAAAATATCAGGACATTGGAAATGGAGGCTGGGGTAATAACTATCCTGCTAAAGTCATCTTTATTTTCATACACCATGGATCCAATTTAAGACTCTATTTGAGTCCAGGTCAGACAAAATCTATAGGAATTCTGAGGTACAAATAAATAGGTTATCAGATGCCATAATAAAATATTTAAATTGAACTAGCAATATAAGTTCACTTCTAAAGTACTTACAAAATAGTACTAGAAACATTTGAAGTACAGTAAAGCAGATGTTCCAACTTGAACACTAATTTATTAAAAAAAATAGAAATGCCACGAAAAAAGTCATAGTAAAATATCCATGGTCAACTGCAAATTTTTATTGTATAATCCGTAGCAGAGATTCAAAATCTGTATTTCATATGATCTTGGCAGGGTCTCTATTCTCACATTTAAATGTCACATAAAAACAAGACAAAAGGAACATTTCTACATCCTAAAAGAAAATCCTCTAGAAATTTGAAATACAAGGTGGTTTTGAGATCTTTTAATGGGTTGATCTTGGATGGATACCAGATGCCCAGCAAAAGCACTCTGTCACTCCCCTCCTTGCATGAACAGGGGAAAGAAGATGTAATGATTGACCCTTGAGTTGAGATAAGGGTAGGAATTTATCACTGACCAATTTTGTCACAGACAAAACAGGCTCAGCCCTGGGGAAATTAATTTATTACCAATCAAATCAATGTAGGATAATGAGAAATAAAAACCAAATCTTAAAAGCAACTTCCCTCAACTTCTCCCTTCTTCCCAGGCTCAACTTCACTCCCATCCCAGGAGTACATGGGGGAATTGAATGAGGGTTGCTATCAGTTCATCCTATGTTGTTTCTGCTAGTTCTTCCTCCTCAGCAGACAGACTCCTCACACTCCTCCTCTGCTCCAGTGTGGGGTCCCTTTCATAGGAGACAGTCCTCCACTAACTTCTCTAAAGTGAATTCTTCCCTCTGGCTGGAGTTCTTCACAACCTGCTCCAATGTATGTCCCCACAAGTCCTGCCAGCAAAGTGGCTGCAGCACAGGTTTTCTTTCTTCTTGTGTCCACTGGTCCTGCCAGGAGCCTTCTCCAGTATCAGCTTCCCCCAGGGTCAGACACCTCCTGTGGCTGCCACCTGCTGCAGAATGGAGAACTCCAGGGGCTGCAGGTGGATCTCTTCTCCACTGTGCTCCTCCGTGGGCTGCAGGGGCAGAGTCGTCTCACCATGATCTTCAGGTGAAGGGAAATCTCCGGTCCAGTACCAGGGACATCTGGCACCTCCTCCCTCTCCTTCACTGATCTTGGTGTCTACAAAGTTGTTGCTCTCACATTCTCACTCCCCTCTCTGGCTGCAATTGCACAGGTTGTTTTTGGGTTTTTTTTCTCCTCTTATATTCGTTTCCCAGAGATGTCACCACCATCGCTGATGAGTTTGACCTTAGCCAGCAGCAGGTCTTCAATATTGATTTCCTGTCTGACCTACCTGTCCCAGAACATATTTTCCACCACAAGAGAGACTTGAAAGCAAAACTACATTCTTTGTTACTTTGTAAGAGCCTGTACAATGTTCTATTACTCTAAACTACAGCAACAGAAAAAGTTCCCTCCACACACATTCTATGCCCTTACTTTCCTCCATGACTGAGAACTTGCATTACTTGCGTCTATATTCCTGCACAGGGCCCAAGACTTGTCAATAGAATATTTTCTAGGCTCATGAAATGTGACTGAACAACAGAAAAACTCTGAAGAAAAAAAATTTTAGGACATTTCTAAGGATAACAGACTCCTCATTTGTGAAAGTCAGTTAGCTAACACGTGAGCAGTTTATCCCCTTAGTAAAATATCAGATATTACCTACACAACATTATTTGATTGCTGTATAATTAGAGTGATATAATAATTATTACCTGACATTTTTAGCAGAGTTTTGTGAGTTTTCTGCTTAGGAAATGTTCAAAAATTAGAGATAATTTATTTCAATTGAATCAAGGCAATATTTTGATTTCTGAAATATGTTCATCACTCCTTGATTTTCTTTTGTTTAAAAAATATTTAAAAATTAAAAAACCAAGTCACAGCTCTTCAGGTTTGAATTTCAAATCCAGAAGAGTGTGGCTAAACGCTGGGATGTAAATTAGTTCTCTTTCCCTTGGGATTATAATTTTTCGACACTAACAGCTAGGGCAGAATTATGAACTAGCAATGAAGTGTGGTATTTCTGCTAAAATAGTGTGCAAAAAGAGGACAAAGCCAGTCTCATTCTTCACTATAAAAATATTTGCACTATAAAAATATTTGCCTTCAATTTGGTGGCATGAAAATTCATGTCTGAATACCCCAGGAATTGAGAATAATTGCACATTTACTTTGCAGAATGTAAGATTACACTGGGAAATAAAGTTTAAGAAGTATTTCTCCTGTTACTGACAATGCAAGAGAAAAACCTTAGGCAAATTCTCATTTTATACAAGTGTGGTATCAATAGGAATTTTATGTTCAAACATTGTCTTCCAGATATTTTTAACTGAAACACTGATCCTGAAAAAAATAGTAATAAAATAATGACAAAACAAAATAATTTAGGAGAAAAGAAGGAAGAGATCTGTCTGCATGTGTCTTGGATGTTGCAACTAAATGACAGCATTTAACTTTGGCAAAAGCTGCATATTTGAGTGAGCTTGTATTGAAACTCACCTTTAAGAGTACAACAGCCAGCAGTCTGGCTTTATGAGATGGATGTATAATAGGGGTATACTCCCAGTGTACCAAATAATTCTAAGCACACTTTATGTTGGTATGTCAGTGCCTTATTATCAAAATGTTGCAGAAAACAACATTTTTGGTTAATTTCTCATCTTTGTAGATATGCATGAGGTTTTTTTAATATTAGAAAACAATGTGATATAATTCTTGTCCATTTTATAGAATACATAATTTATGTTAAAAAATTCTGAAAGTTTACTGAAGAAAATCTGTTTACAAATGCATAATAGGATTTGAGGACCTGTTAAAAAACAATGTAATAATATCTGTCAATAATATCTATGTCAACAAAATTCAACAGAGTTTATGTTCTGAAATGTTTCAGAGAGACAAGGAAAAAAAGACTTTGCTTTTAGTTTTGCACTGTGAGACCCGGTCTCACAGCCAGACTAGCTAACAGCAAGGCAAGGAATGCTGGGCCATCTTTGCTCTAGGCATGTTCCAGAGAGGGCAAGGCAGTGTTGCTTGCACAAAGTCTAAGGCTCCTTTGCCTTCAAAACCACAAAAATAAATTAGACTAAGAAGAGAGAGACTCAAGTCCTTATCCTTAAATTATGCTTTAATTTTCACTCAGGATTTGTGTAGAGAGGATATATGAAACAAAAGGTAGCCTTAGAATAAAACATCCGAAAGTCAAATAGTGCTGATGATATATTTTTTAATATATCAAAAAGCTTTTACTTATACTTCAGGCTATTTTGTCTCATGTTTTACTGAGGTGTCTCTCTCCATGGTCTCTTACAGTAAATGAAGCTTCAAACCAGTGTGAAGGAAAAACAAAGAACAAATGTGACCTTCCAGAGAATACCATAACTGAAGCCAGCCAACTGAAAGCCCAGAGTAGGCGAGATAAAAATCCAAGATGGGGCAGGAATCAAACTTTTCTCTGCTTGAACAGTCAAACAATACATATAGCTGCAAAGTTCATAATCTCTTTCTCAGGTCTATGCAGTTATTTCCTCGGTTTTGCTACTACATTCAGCACAAACATGTAAAGATCAAGATGGAAGGTTAAAAAAAATACAATTTAAGACATTCTTCTATTTGCAAATATGTAGACCTGAAGATCATTGCCCAAAAAGGTCTGGAGAAAAAAACATTAAATCTTCACAGAAATAGGAGAGTAGAAACATTAATCTTAGGTCAGATCATTCAAAGCCTTCTAGAAGAATCTTGGTGCACACTGGCACTAACCTTGTGATCTCACCCTCAGTTCAAAAGATTCTGAGCTTGAGTAATTGGAAATCAGATCAAGTTTCCAGATACACACATAGAGGTATTTGAAAATAACAACAACAACAATAGCAACAAAATCCAGGAAATTCAGTTAAGCTAGAGTCAAATGTTGGGGTTTAGTACAACCTGTGAGCAAAGGTTCAGGTTCTAACTCCGTAGCATTGTCTGCGAGCGTTGGAGCACCCAGCCCTTAATATTGCATCTGCCTTCTCATGCTGCCAGGATGCAGAACCTTTCATAAGAGTTATTTCAGGTTCCTCATATTGCTGTCACGTATAGTCATTTCACCCTAAAACAAACCCTCTTGCAGCATATAAGCACAGAAAGGCAAACTCTATAGTAGAAACAGAAAAGGTGGGTTGAGAAAAGACATGGTACAAAGAAACAACATAAACCTGAGACAATGCACAACACCCTGCCTTGCAAGTCCCACACTGTCAGTGAGAAGAAATTCCAGAAAAGTTTACTTGCCAAGTAAAACAACTGGCAAGAGCAAAAATACACCTCCTCTTTACCCATATAGATTCATTTCCCTCTCCAGTTTCACATAAATATTGATTTTAAGATATGATACACACATGCATACTTTTCATCAGATATTAAATACACATTTGTTCTGCATCGTAAAATTTTTCTTGGAGCTATTTTTTTTATTAATTTTATGCTAGGAAATTATCCTAATTTCTTTCAAACACCACTCCCAAGAACAAGATTAAAAATAAGTCATTTTGAAATCTCAAAGTGTTCATGCTGAAACCTACTCCACGAGCCAAGACAGAAAAAATATATTTTATTTTTGTTGCAGTGTAGTTTTCATTAACTAAGAACCAAATTATATGAAGTTATCTACTTTAAGCTGTCTTGAAAAAAAAAAAAAAAGAATGTAAAAATCAGGGCAGACTTTGTTACATGAAAAAGATGTATTAATCCTTCCCACAAATTTTAAGCTCTTTAGTTACTATATTAGACTATGCATTTTCCAAATAATTACATTTTCAGCATAAAAAAGCTAGTATGAAATCAATCAAATTTTTACCTGCTTCTATTTTCCCTCATTAACTACTGAAATAACAGAATAATACTCAGGTAGTATGTGTAACCTTTATATTTCCTTCTTGATTCATCATTTCAACACTATTACTCAATTCATGCATAGTTACACTTAAGAGAAAACACACCAGTTTTGAATTCCTTTTTGACACACAATATCAAACTTCTGTATTATTCCATAACAAATTACACATGACACTGTTAAATTTCAGTTTTGCCTTGAAAGGCTCTTACTACTAACACAATCGCTCATAATGCAAGTCCCTACTAGATGCAAATGCTTTAGGTAAATTGATGCTAGAAATATGAAGTTTACTTATACTTTTATCTTTATTTTTGAAAAATATACATTTTAAAGACTGCATTGGTAGCTTTGTATTCTGAACTATTTTCCTGTCCAGAGAGGTAACACAGATTTTTTAAAAATACCTAGAAACACATCCATGCATGTCACATTCAAATTCTTGTATTCTGGTGTTTTTTGTTTTCAATTGCCAAAGCATGTCCATCAAAAATTTCCTTTTGTATTCTCCCTTCATCACCTAACATCCAAAACATTTATCATCGACAGAGTAACTTTATTTCATGCAATAAGTATATCAGGAGGCTGGGAGAGAGAGAAGCCTCAGAAGATTCCTCCACATCCCACAGCAGTCATATTCCAGTTTCCAGCCGTCACCCATGTCTGCAAAGAGAAAGTCAACATGCAGAAATTATTAAGAAATCTTGTCTTCCTCATGTGCACCTGAAAATGTTTCCCCTACTGCTGTCATACTTGCTTCTGTAAATCTCATTCAAAATTAAGTGACTGATATAAAATAAATGTTTACACAAACAAATAGAACAACACAGAATTAAAGCAAATTTCCCATATCTCAAGTGATGTTTGTAATCACTGGACAAAGACAGGTGGAGGAAACTCCTACCACTAAAAACCAAAGAAACCTCAAAAAAAGAGGAAATATTCCAAAAAACCCACAGCATGTTGCTTATCTTGGCAGAGATTAAGCATTTCTGGGTATTTTTAGAAAACCATAGGATAGTTTTATTGATAGATGCCAACATCACCAGGTGAATTTTTCAAGTCTAAACTCGACCTGAAGAGGAACTTCAGACCCTGAGTCCTTTCTGGATTTCACCTCTTATAGTCCCAACATACTGAAAGTAGACATCCTTCCCCCAGCCTCAACAGAGTTTTGGAGTGTTTAACATTAAACTCTCTAATTAAACTTATTTTGTGTGATGAAAAACAGCAAAAGGCTTATAAAGAGTTTCAACACTGTCATTTAGAAATGCAATGATGGATTCACAAACAATACAGAGTATCATATTCATTTCAATTACATCTAATATCACTCAGGAGAATGGTGAATAAACTTGAATCATTCTGAATTATTGTAGCACAAGTAGCAATAAAGTATGACAGATTCTGCAACTGCATTGTAAAAGGCTGTTGTATTTTATGTAATACTGCAAGTCAAAGCTCTGAAGTGACTGCATTAAAATCTTTCAAGCACAGATAAATTCAAGATTTTTATATCTCAACAGAAACTATGCACAGTTTGCATATATCTGTAAGTGTAAATTTCAGTTTGTGAATTATAGCAACAAAAAATAGGGGCTAATGATTTGTGAGCGTTTGCAATGCTAGGTGTCATTAACTGGAAAACAGTGAAAGATTTTTTCCACTACATACTAAGAACAAAGTCAGGGTATAATGAATTAAATGAAACTTTATACATCTGAACCTATAGATTTTTACAACAGGCTACCTGGATCCTGAAAAGAATCTGGAAAAATATTTCCAGAAATGCTATGTTCTCCCTTTCTCATCAAGGTTTCAGGTCAGAATCTTGAGGTGGGAAGAAAGAAGTCCCACTTAAGGAAGGGGAGAGAGAACATCTGTGACCCAGGTATGTAAGTCAAAGTACGCGATTGATTATTCTCGTATACATTCCAGTCTTTAACATCAAAGAAAGCCAAATATTCATTTATCCATGTTATCACAAATTCTTGCCACTGTACTCAGCATTATGTAACAGTGTAAGTTATTTTTCTTTGACTGCTTGGGGGAAAAGAGGATTTTCTTGTTTGTTTCCAGGCTTAATTTGAGCCATTATTAATGAGCCAAAATTGCTGGATAATAACATTGGCAGAAATATTAGCCTGGAAACTATTTCCTCCCTGTTCATAAATTCTATACACAGAAATTGTTTGTCCTGTCTATTATTAAGCCACTCATGAGTCATCTGCCTTAAAAGGCTCACACTTCTAATTGATAGCTTCTCAAATACTTCACTAGTCACTGAGCATTGAGAAGACTGAGCAAGGATTGATTGTGCAAGCAATA
Organism: Polioptila caerulea; assembly: GCA_013397295.1. Taxonomy (NCBI): domain Eukaryota; kingdom Metazoa; phylum Chordata; class Aves; order Passeriformes; family Certhiidae; genus Polioptila; species Polioptila caerulea. Next base: position 1,398,120 of record VYXF01002462.1, on the reverse strand, counting down.
AAAATGCTTTAAAACCTCATTTTACTATAGATTTGTTATATTTTTCATAATAAAGTTTTAAAATTTGAGAGCAATAAGTGTCAATGAATTTAACATCAGCTATTAAAATATGAGCAAACCATGACTACCTATAAAAATAAATGTGTCTGATCCATACATATATTTATTGTTGAGTCTAGATTTTAGACTAGTAGACTCTACTGAAAGGAGAAAACTGAAAAGCAATCAATTCTTTTCAGCATCTTGTATACTTCTGCACTGCAGCATCCAGGACACAGGAGAAAAACTGTCTAAATAAAAATTCATCTAATCCAGCCTTTATTCTAAAATGTATTAAATGATACTTTCAATAAAAGAATATATAAGCCAAATTATTAGCCAGAATGTGTAATTCTTCCTGGCATGCAAAGCACTTCAAAAATTCTGCACAAAAATACCTTCTGGAAGCAGAAGTTTAAAATCATAATTACTTGCAGGACACTGCTGCTCAGCACAAAGCTTTATAGTGCTGTAGAACTGCCTACATAAAGTCATTATTCAGGCCTCAAACCTAGAAATACCTTGGTGCAACTCATCTGTCTTAAAATTGAATCATACTAAAACTTTGTCAGGAGCAAGATCAAGCTTGAGAACTCCTCTTCAGAAAGTGTAGTCTAGAGAAGAAGATTCCTGAAGTATAACAGATTAGGAAAAAAAAAGAATCTTTTGGGTTTTTTTATGGAGAATGGAACATGACAATGCCAGACTGGCATGCATATTACATTTAATAATCCATACCACAGAAGTTCATTGGGCTTTTGTTAGCCACTTTTGGTTATTTTGACAAATGTGATAAAATCATGTACAAATAAAGTCATAATTCTCCCCTTTACTGTAAGGCACAACTTTCTTATTTTATAAATATCTTCAGGGCCAGTAATTGGCAATGGGTGATGAGGTTTCTAGCCAGAAAATTGTTCCCACAAGGAGTTAGTTACCCTGAAACCCTGTAACAACGAGGAAAAAAATCTTCCAGTTGTTTTTATAGTATTTGCAGTTCTTAAATAATATATCTGAAGGTTCTGTTGAGATAAACACTTATATTAATAAGTGCTTTGAATGCTCTATTACTATTCAATAGGGAAAAAAAGTGTGATTACCTATATTTCTGTATTTTACTTTCCTGATGCAGTTCAAAACCTACTATTTCATTGCAATAAATACCATTTTCTTGGGAGAAAAAACCCAAACAAAACACCCAGAGCAAACAAACAAAACCAAAAAGCACTCATCAAAAGGTCAGATTGCAGCTGACAAGACAAAGCTCTCTCAACCTTACTAATGTTGAATATGGTAGCCACAAGAGTTAGTCTTGCATGATCACTGCTGCTGGCAATGACGGTCTGAAGGGTTTCAGCATGAATAAAGTTTTCTGTACATGTCCACTGTCAGAGCAAACTTTGGTTTCAGGAACAAATATCCCTGAACTTCCTTTTTAATTTATTTAGAAATATATTCTGTTTAATTCAAAGTAATAGATCTTATATTCAAGTTACAAAATAGATATTATTCTCTTTTCAGCTCTTTTGAGTTCCATTCATTATGTTAAAACACCATGAAAGTTTAAATGTTCTGCAAAATTTTCTGTCTGTGGGATCATTTTATCATTCACTCCTTGACTGTGTCCACAATATCTTGTGTTTTGGCTCTCTTTGGGACATCTCATTCACTCAGCTGTAATGCCACCCTTTTCTAGATCTTGACCCCATGGGGACAGCACACATTACCACCTCACAAACCCATGAAATCACCAGTAAAATCTCTTTTTAAATTTAACATGATTCAAAAAAGCAAGAAAGGTTTAAATGATCTTTTATAACATTTTTTTTTTAAAAAGGCATTTTATTCTAAGTGGAAGTTAATTACTGGAGTCTTGGCAACAAGCATTTCATTGTACGGTAGACAGAATTCCATACCGAGCTAGTGATATAAACAAACATCTCATTTACACTAAGGTATTAATCTCATATATTCAGCTGTTGTGGAGCATTTTTGACTTAAAAAAAAAAAAAAAAAAAAAAAAAAATGTGTTTTCATAACCCCCTGCAT
>VYXF01002462.1:1370338-1396008 GCA_013397295.1 Polioptila caerulea | reverse complement strand
CTCCCTTCTGCATAAGCACCAACCCCACCAGTATCCAAACTACTTGGTCACAATAACCTGTCCGCCTTTGACTGACAAAAAATTCACAATTTCCCAAAGCCTGTATTCAATTCCTATGAAAGTGGAAATATTTCTATTTCATTCAGCAATACTGATAAATTTATTTTGTAATGTCTGGATTCATTTTTGGAAATTTGTCTTGGCAAATCACTATCTGGCAGAACTACTTTTAACCAGGATTATCTTGGGAAAAGAAGATAACATAGAGAAGTACTCAGTATACTAAGTTCACATTTATATAAAAGCACAAATAAAATAGGATCTATGTTTAAGTCTGCCAGGAGGAGCAGTTTAAGGAAATCAGTACATGCAGCTTTCTCCTAATTCAAAGCTTCCTCTAAAGAAAATACTTATACTTTAGGAAGACAACTCAGGGACATAAAAAGACAGTGAAAATGAAGTTGCCTTTCCTCTAGCAACATAAAAGGGGGAGAAGAAAAGAAAGATTTTCACTTTGTCATTGTACTCCTTCCAATTATTTCTAGCATTTTTGTTTGAGACAAGAATTGTCATTAATATAGGAACAAACTCTAGAAATGTATTCACTATGACACAACCACTTAGCCCTCCACAAGTCCAAAGACACTTGTATCATTTATAACAGCCTGGATGTTTATTTTTAGAAACAAGTTTGAAAGATTTTAAAAATCAGTGTTTCAAACAAAGTTCAAGATCATTCCATGTTGTGTCCCTTGCAGCTCTAACTCTGCTGGATACCAACAAAACATATAAATAGCCCAAAACAGTATTAGACTTGAAAGGTCATCTAAATCTTATCTGTCTAGACCTGCTGGCAAAGTATATAAACTAGGTTTCAATTCAAAAATTAACACTATCTACTTTTTTTGTGTGAGAACTCCTGCAGCAAAATTAGGTATTAAAATNATAAATAGCCCAAAACAGTATTAGGCTTGTAAGGTCATCTAAGTCTTATCTCTGTCTAGACCTGCAGCAAAGTTAGGTATTAAAAGCTTTAATTGGAATTTATTTTTTCATTATCTGTTTGTTGATTTTGTAACCAAAACCAAATGTTCATACCCACCAGCAGTAGAAAGACCCACAAACACTGGCAAATAAGGCTATCAAAGACCATGTATGTGTGTGCAAATTAATATGCAAATGAAAAATTACTCCAATGTAAAACACTCAGAAAAAAAGTGATATTTGCTGCAGAACATTAACTGAGTACCAAATTCAATATAAAAGGATTTTCCAGAGGCCCCTAACAGAGTAATAAAAACATAATCCAAATAAATAGCTGCCTAAAAACGTAACAACTCAGTCAGATCTTAATATACTTGAATTAGTAAGTTATTTTTCACTGTGCAGTTAACAAGTCTCAACAGCCTGGAAAAGATCAACAGAAGAAATACAAATGATTTCAGCTACCTAGAAAGAAGTTTTGCAGAGCAAAACCACTAATGACATGAAATATTTTGCTGCTACCACCACAGAAGGTGTTCAGTTTTCAAACAAGGCACAGAACTTGCATTATATTTAAGCCCCACCAGACTGAACACAGGTTGTATTGAACTCATGGATTTCTGAAAATTCTGGATGTTCTGAAATCACATTACTTTTACAGGTATATTTTCCATCACTCTGAAGTTTTCTTAAAGTGAATTTCTGGCTCTCTTACCTCCCCTCCTCCCCAGTCATTCCTCATGCAAAGGGGACTTGAGTCATAGTCCTGTAGCTGGTATGAGGATTCACTCACAAATGTACTACATCAGAGCTCTATTCCTGAAAGTATGGATGTATCCCACCTGGTCCCATGGACACAGGTACTTTCAGGTTCCTTAGATGGTCCCAAACTATGTCTTCTACAGTGAGCAGCGCTTCATTCTCCTCATCCCTTCTTTCACCTTCTGCAACTTGGTGCTGTGGCTTGAACACTTGCTGGTGAAGGCCAAGGCAAAAAAACTAATTCACTTAATTCACTTCCTCAGCCTCCTCCACATCCTGGTGACCAGGGCTTCTTCGTCCTACCTGAGAAAACTTTTATTTTCCCTAGTATTTCTTTTATTGTTGGGGTACCTAAAGAAGCTTTTTTTGTGCCTTGGATGTCCTTGGCCAGATTTACTTCTGACAGTATTTTCGCTTTGGTACCAAGATCTCTGGCTGTTTGGACAATTTCTCTGTATTCCTCCCAGGTGGCCTTTCACTGGTTTCACACTCTAAGCTACCTGTTTGTGTTTAAATTTGTGCAGAATCTCCTTGTTCATCCATGAAGGCCTCCAGGTGTTCATTGCTTTACCCTTTGTAGGGATGCATTTTTCTTGAACCTGGAGGATACAGTCCTGGGGTATCATCCAGATCTCTTGGGCCTGCCTCTGCCTGTCCTGTCTAAAGATCCTGTGTCCTTTCATTTCAGCCCTCCAGCCATAGGAGCCATTCCTCATTGTTTCAATGATGCCAATAAGGTTTCAGCCCTGCAGGCATAGGCACATCTCATTTCTCCTGTTTATTCCCCATGCTGCATGTGATACCACAGAGGCATTTAAGCTTGGACACCAGCAAAGATGGCTTTCTGACTGAAATGCCTGGTATTCCTTGGTGTGGTCCTAATGACCTAGCCTCAACAAGCTCTGGGCATCTCTTGCTGGCTCTGTCATCTAAAACATGAAATTAATTGGTTTAAATTGTATGTCCTACTGCTTGATTACTCTTATCTGAAGTACATGGTCCCTGACTACATATAATCCTCTATATTAGTGCTCAGATTACCTCCCTCATCTTACTGCAGGAAAAGTGTGCTCCAGTCTGATGCATTTTACTTTTTGCCTCCTTAACACAGTATCAAAAGATATAAAATCAGACTATGAGGTGAGACAGCTCATCTAGCTCTATGGGTTGCTCTCATTCTTTTTTCCTGACATTTGTTGTTGGTTAGGGATTGTTTTATTTTTTATTTTTTTTTAGTAGTAAGGTCAGTATTTAATAGTAAGGTCAGCATCAATGATATATTATTTTAATAGTAAGGTCAGTATAAGGTGTCTCCATAATGAAGAGTAAGGCTTCCCAAAGTTTGTTCTAAAGCAGAGAATGTAGATAGTATTTTCTCCCTGCTCCCCTTTCCAGACCTAAGGGACACATCACACCACTTAACCTTAGAGCAGGCTGTGCTGAGAAGGACATCTCATGCTCCTCTTCCAATACTGCAGCTACAACACAGGAAAGCATTGCTAAAATTATGACAGCATATCAAAGATAATTCCCCTTCATGGCAAAAAGGCACAGGAAGCAACACTAGCGCACTGACTCCCATAGGGGGAAAAAATCCATCCTATAGTTAAAACTTGCATATATTCAGGCTGTGCTCCTTAATACAGATCAGATCATCCTGAGGCATATTTTCCACAATCCTGATCCACCATTCCTATATCCCTTATTTTTCAGCCTTTTTGAAAATGTAATTTCAGCTCCTTAGTGCCCTGCCTTTTTGTCACAAGTTTCAAATAGCAGGGAAAAAGCGAGAAAAGAATTCTGACATGAGGCAGAATTCAGTTCAGTAGGTTTGCTGTTATAAACCTCTCCCTTTACATGGTTTGTAAAACACAGCAATTTGAACACTTCACTACATCCTTCTGAGAAATCACTATTAATGCATGTTTTCTCATAAATATTTACAGAGGCCAGGTCCAGCAAGCAAGATACCATAGTTCTGATCCAGTACCATTTAAAATATTTGCATGTTAAGCAAGTGTGTGAGGGGGAGAAAAAAAGAGTATTTTTTATATCTGTTCAAATAAAGACTAAAAATCTGTTTTCAATTGTGCCATTCACACAATTTTGTGTGTGTCCAAGAGGGAGTGCTGGTCATTACAGTTCGAGTCTAAAATCAGAGATAGATTACATACCAGCAGTCAGCATCATCTATGAACCTGCCTGTGGCTAAGTGACCTCACTTCAGCAACAGGCAACCTCTGTTTAAGGTCACTTGCCAAGCTTGGTAGAGAGCTTTGTACACAAAGACTGTCTGAGGCTTAAAAAACCCAAACAAGCAAATCCCTAATCCATTCATAGGATCATAAGTTCTACATAGCAAATGTACTAAAAATAAGTAATTTCCCTTTATCAATCCCCACAGGCCTTGTTTTGGGTTAGAACTGGTTGCATTTATTACTCCAAAATGTCATAACTTGCAAGGTAGTGCATCTTAGGCTGAACAGGTAGCAGGATCTGTTGTGAAAGCAAATGGGAAAGAAAAAATCCAGCATCAATCCCCTCTTCCATACACCCTTCTTCCCTTGTTTACCACGGACTCAAACTCCCTCTTCTTTCTTCTGAGCCTTTTCCTTGTTAATTATCTGTGATTGTTAACCAATATTAAATGACTCAAATGTGTGTGAGAGTTTGGTTTTTTTCATTGAATAAGCCTTGCGGTTACAAAGCAGCAAAGCAAACTTCTACAGAAAAAGAAAAGAATGTTGCAGCAAAACATTTTCCAGTCCTACTACCAAAATAATAATAATTTTAAAAATCCATGCATCTTTCAGTAATAGTCTAAAATGCTCTTCCATTAATCTCATTACTATCCTTGCAAGTAAAATACTCTGCTTATTTGTTAGACTAGCATCTCTCAGGGAAAAAAAAAAAAAAAGCTTTAAAGAAGCATGAAAACAAAAGGAAAACAAAAACATAGTCACAAGATGCATTTTCACTGGCTGTGAAAGACACTCCAAAATGATCTGTCTGGTCATGGAATGAAATTTCCTCTTTGAAATTCATTAAGTCAGACACTATCAGCCCAATCCTGCAATTCTGATTCAGGCAAAACTGTCATCGACATCAGTGAAAGCTTTGCCTTTATGAAAAAGCAAGAGCGGATTTCAGGGCTGGAACCTAGTTGTGTTTCATTTCATTACCATCTTATTTCACAAACAAAAATCCCATTAAAATCAGAATGATATTCTAATTTAAAGGAAAAACTGCATATCCACAGAACACAAACCAAGCATGGTATGAATTGCTGTGGAATTTTATTGTGGCCTCTATTTTAACTTTCCGTTACATGTCAGGACTGTGCAAAAATCAACATATATTTTCTTTATGAGTGTTGGCTTCTCTCAAAGTGATTTATGAAAACAGATCTGCTGCTAGAAGTGCTGTAGGGTAGACAGAAGGTTGTAGGGAAAATGCCAGCACACTAAAGAGACTAAAGAAAAATAGGAAAGAACAAAGCATAAAACAAAGCAGTATGGGAATATTCAAGAATTAACATTTTCTTAAGATATTACAAACACTATAGAAGCTAACTCATTTATGCTTAAATAAAAATAAAATAAAAAACCAAACAGCTATTGCATCAGAGGGACTTTCAGAACTCTGCTAAATTTGGGAATACATATCTTCATTTTCTCTTGCTTTTCATATGTCTTGCATATGCAAATCAAACTAGCAGCTAAGCCTGATTATTGTAAAATTAGCATAGATGATAGACAGAGATGCAAAATCATACTAAGTGATACTCTGGAAGAACATTTTGTTAAAAAGATTTTCCAAAACTAACTGATCAAAGACAAATATCAATAACTTAATTTTTAAACCTAAGAGTACAAGTTTCTGAAATACATTAATCTTCAAGAAGCTGTTGGGTGTTTCAATTTCTGTCTTACAGCTATTGAATCCTCTCTCCATTTTAATTTATCAAAGCACCTCTCTTGTTAAGAAAAAAGTATGAAAATTTTAATATCACAGTTCAAAAGTAGAGCACATACAAAACTAGAATTATAAATCCCCAAATCTGAGACTTCTTATTGCTCAGGAAGAGTTACATCTTCTCTTTATAAATTTATAGTATATCTCAGGTTGGGAGGGACCCATAAACATCATCAAATCCAACTCCCTTCTCCTCACATTTGGTGATATTTAGGAAGTAATACAATAAATCACAGTCCAAGATCTAAAAAAAAAGTGACATAATTGACACTAATTTAAGGATTCACTAACTTTTGCAACTAAATGGATCAAACTCATTTATATTTCTTACAAATCCGTGCTTATGTCAATGCTAAGAAAGCAGCCTACCTCCGAGTTGAATCCACGGGTACAGACAAGGGGGCTGACATGCTCCTATAGTGCTTATTCAATGTTGTGCTCACTAACCCAACTGGACCCATGCAGTGAATTATATCCAGAACCTGCAGAGCCTGGCAGATGTCACTCTATTGCCACGTAGAAAACCCGATCATTTACTGAAAAAGTAATAAAATCATTCTTCCTCCTCAAATATTTCTGAGAGAACATTTGAAGCTTTCACAGATACTCTGCCATGCTGCTTTTTAGTATTTGTTTAACTATTAATATAATATTGGCAATTATTTGAAGATGGAAAATTTGCATTCACTCTTCCTAACTGAATTGTTCCCAGATCAGTATAAAGTGCAATACTGTTGAGATACTTAATAACACTTGCAGAGTAAACTCAAAAATGGTTGTGGCTGTATTTCAGACCTCCTGTGTCTGAAAGCAATCACTATATATCCCTAATTATTTGTTTAAACTCTGTCTCTAATAGCATTCTCCTAGAGAGTCATAAGAAAATTCTACAAATGTATCTGCCCCAACAACCTCACCACATAGAATCTTAGAATTGTTTGGACTGGAGAAGATCTCTAAGGTCATCAAGCACAATCATAGTAGTCCTTCCCTATCCACAGGATGTCAAACATTCACCACTGAGGTTTCTATACCCCAGAGTCACACGCTTTTCTAACACATAGGTATGGTCATCAACTCAATAATATTGCTCTAAAATTAAAGTTAATATGCTTAGATCTTCTTAGGTCAAGCATTGGGGAAACTATATTGGCCTTGGAATGACACCTGGAAAAACCATGCATTGTTCACTCTATCAAAAGCCAAGGCAACACAAGAAGGCAGAGAATGTTGCTTGCAACTACAAGAGTCATTAAAGCATTTTATTACAGAATATCTTAGTATCACACATTTAAGATTCATGTCACTTTACTGAATGTGCGAGACAGTTTAAAATATGAATACAACAAAATATGCGGCGCATATTAAAGAAATACAAATCTAAAGAAAATATCTGCATGTGTATCTTAGTTATTCTATATACAAAATCAGTTTTCCAGGAGGATTCCTTAAAAGAAAAAAGAAATTTAAAACAAAAAATGTTTGAGGGGGTGGAATAAAGTTTAAAGGTTAGCAAGCAATTTTTTCCTAAATGTCTGTTTGGAAATCTGCTCATTACAACATAAAAGTTCATGAATTTAGAGAAAACATTCACTTGGTAACTTCAGGAAAAAGAATACATTTGAATTATCTCTTAGATACAGTTCTCCTCTTTGGACAGTCTTCTAAGTAAACATTTCATTTCTTTCAATATTGTTTGATGTTAATTTTTTTTTTTTAATATATCCGTTTTCACCATGTATTTTTAATTTGCTTTAGGAGGGGGCAGAAATATGGCTTAAGAGCAGTCTGATATTTTCAGCAGTTATCTCATCGTGTATAAGTGCATTATATTAAGTTTCATGAAAACACCAAGTAAAGATTTTTTTTTTTATTTTTAAATAATATTTTGCACATCAATTTTTTTTTCATTGAAAGGTAAATTGAGGCAGTTAGTTTACATTTTGGAGACACAGAATTCCCTTTTTTATTTCATTGCTCAGATATGCTATAAAGGCAATTCTAAAATACACTGTAAAGCAGACCCATGTTAAGGAAATAGCATTGGAGAAACTAAAAATCCTGACTTCTCTCAGTTGTAAGCAAAGTTGTTACTGGACAAGTAGAACCTTCAATAAAGTGTTTTTATACGCAGCCCACAGAAGCCATCCCTATGTGCAGTTGTGTGCCTCTCTGCCAAGGAGCACCTAAAAGGCATTTGTTTGCTACACGTGTAGCAGAGCTCCTGCCTGCGGGCAAGTCAGCCGGACCTGGATGATCTCCAAGGTCCACAAACCATTCTATGACTCTCTGAACTTCTTTCTTACTTCTTGAAGAAGTTGTCAGCCAGTTTCTATCTGGCCTGTTCAGCCAAATTAAAACCTACTTTTGTGTATTATATTAAGAAGTGCAAAGAAATTTCTTCTTATATGGAGCATGAACACAGGAAATCAAGGGGCAGTGCTACAAATCAGTACAATATTTCACTGCAATTTGCTGTTACAATTAGATCCAATAATACTGAATCCCACTTATTTTCAACTAGCTTCACAGCCCTGGGAATTAGCTGTGTTTTGCTAAGGCTGCAGTGCAGTGTTCCCATTCTGAGAGAAGGAAGGCAGAGATTTCAGCCACACGGATGAGAATTTGCTTTGTGACTGTTACAGTCGCAGAACTGGGAACTGCAGTACCACCTGCAGCAGGTGAAGATCCTCGGCTCTTGGTCATTTTGTAAGTCTGACACCATTTTTCTGTCAGTGATGCTATGACTTCATCCAGATGTAATGCTACAAAGCTTTTGTTTCTAAGCAGACAGCTTAGATGCTGCTCAACCAACACACTTGACCAGGCATCCTGCTAAACACATCAGAGAAATCACTTAACACTCTATCTTTTTAAAAGGATTTTACAAATTCATAGCACATTAACAGCTTTCCCTGTTACATACTACTTGGAAATTGGCAGTTAGGCAACACAGTGTCAGTAAGCTGAAGTGCAGCACCATATGTCAGATCTGTTAGAATTAGCAATAACAACAGATAAACACTTACAACCTCCTACATGAACACACTCCTGAGCACACAGGGAGTCAGTACACATAAATTTTTACAAGCTATGAAGACACTACAAGGTCTTGGTGAAATAATACATTAAAAGTCATTTATAGTATCCATAAAAAAAAAAAAAAGTTAGGGCATTTAGTGTTGCTTACATTTCCCTCCCTCCATCCCTCCACTGAAAATCCAGCTGAGAACTTTCTTATAAGATCTTATAAGCCATGAAAAATTGCAGCATTGTTTCCTCTTCAGGTAAGACTTTTGGGAATCTTGTAGAATTTTGATTATGTTGATAAATTTCAGTTGTGAGAGGGTATTAACAAAGGAAAGAACTTAGTCCACTACAGAGCAGTTTTCCTAGATTAAATAAAGCACTTTCAGCAACTGGATGCTAGGCTGAGCTAAAAAGGGATCTGGCCTACATTTATGCAAAGCCCAATCATATCTCTTCTGTCAGAGCAATTAATTAGAAACATATACAAATAGCTATGTTTCTTCAACAGACTAGGTAGTAGTATCTTCATGTTTAACAGAATAAATAAATAAATATATACACACTCACTCCCTAAAACAGGAANACACAGTGTCAGTAAGCTGAAGTGCAGCACCATATGTCAGATCTGTTAGAATTAGCAATAACAACAGATAAACACTTACAACCTCCTACATGAACACACTCCTGAGCACACAGGGAGTCAGTACACATAAATTTTTACAAGCTATGAAGACACTACAAGGTCTTGGTGAAATAATACATTAAAAGTCATTTATAGTATCCATAAAAAAAAAAAAAAGTTAGGGCATTTAGTGTTGCTTACATTTCCCTCCCTCCATCCCTCCACTGAAAATCCAGCTGAGAACTTTCTTATAAGATCTTATAAGCCATGAAAAATTGCAGCATTGTTTCCTCTTCAGGTAAGACTTTTGGGAATCTTGTAGAATTTTGATTATGTTGATAAATTTCAGTTGTGAGAGGGTATTAACAAAGAAAAGAACTTAGTCCACTAAAGAGCAGTTTTCCTAGGTTAAATAAAGCACTTTCAGCAGCTGTTCATTTCAGTAGCTTTTCCATTAGACTTTTTTCTATTGTTTAACTGGATGCTAGGCTGAGCTAAGAAGGGATCTGGCCTACATTTATGCAAAGCCCAATCATATCTCTTCTGTCAGAGCAATTAATTAGAAACATATACAAATAGCTATGTTTCTTCAACAGACTAGGTAGTAGTATCTTCATGTTTAACAGAATAAATAAATAAATATATACACACTCACTCCCTAAAACAGGAAGCTGAAAAGAAGTCATTATGTATTCATCTTCTGGTTTCCAATGGAGAAAATCATCTTAGATAATAAACACAACAGAAATAGTAAGATATTTTCCTGGTCAGTTCACCTTGGCAAAGGTGACAATTGTTATGTCTATTTAGCGTCCTTCAGAATTTGGTGAAAGATATCTGGAAAAATATCTGGAAAATAAGCAGGTACTGAAGGCTAAACTGAGTCCATACTTAAGTGTTTTCTCAATTTCACAGGCTGTTTTTGTATGCCACTTTCAGGTTTTATCTGTTGGCGCTTCAAATCAAGAAAAATCTCAGTTATTTTTATGACCCAGAAAGGTCTAGACAATGTTATTTTGGCAGAATGGCCCTGTCTTAGAGCTAATCAGCTAAGGGTAGTAGTACAAGCTTTTCCATAAACAAATAGATCCAACTCACAGGATGGTTTGTTGTTTGTGTCACTATCTGGAAAGCAAATGATCACAGATAAGGCATATCAATCACTACTGGTCATAAATTACTGTTGACTTTGACAAGTTGTCAGTGAAAAAAGAAAACTGAAAATTTTGAAAACATATTTCAAAATTATCTTAAGACAAACTCTTTCCCCCCAGCAGTAAACACAAATCCTTCAGAAGCCTCAGACAAGCATCTACACCTGAAAATAGTCAGTATGAGACCCAGTCCAACACAAATCTTGTAAAAGCTATCTGTTCCTTATTCTTATTCTATAGGAATAAGAACAGCCCAGGTTGGAAGGGACCTCGATAGATCATCTGGTCCAGCCTTCCATGGGAAAGGGAGCCTAAATGAGATTATTTAGCAATGTCCAATTCCATCCTGAAAATCTTCAGTTATGAGGACCGATGACGATCACATCCCTGAAGAGGCAGCCCCCTGTATCCCAGCATTTTATGAGATATTTACAGTGCTCTGAAATTCCTCCAATTTGTTTTCATTCAATAAATAATAGATTTTTAAAAAACATTCACAGTTTGTAACACATTTACACAAAATAGTTGTGTCTTAAACACTTTTCTGAATGCCATGCTGAAAGAGGAAAACTGGGGTACGCTAAGCCATCTTCCTTACTGCATTCTAGTGTCTGTTGAGATAAGCTCCTTGCACGTATCTCATTTTGGGAGAAAATATTTCAAAGAACTGAATTTTGCCTTTCTTGTAGCTGAAAAGAAATTTTGGTTTGCTGTAATGCGAGGCTCCAAATGTCCCATGGTTGCCCAGGTGTTTCCTGCCCACCAGCTTTGCAAGGTGCCTGCAGTGTATTTAATCTCAGAAATTCATTTATACGTGCAACCTTATGATAAAGGATATTATGTCTCACTACTGCCAATAGGCATGAACCAGCTTTGTTATTAACTCTGGTAACTCAAGAATTTTCCCATTTTACATTTGTTTCACCTAATGGCCTTCACTTATTCAAAGTGATTCCCACAGGTATCCAGGCATGCATAATAATGAAAAAACATTTTTCTGAAGTAATAGTCCATTATATACTGCCGTTAAGAAAGAGTCCTCTGAAAGAAGGGTCATGCTGGTTATATTGAATTGAAGTTTTTTTCAAAGCATATTCCTTAATCTCAGCTTTAAATACAACCATTTAAATTAAACATAACAGTAAAACATAACTGCCAAGATAAGTCTAAATACATTTCTAAATCCTTCCTCCTCATGCTGTATGAACTACATCATTACAATAAGAGTAATCTGTCTCATTTTAAAATTGAAAGAAAAAGAGACACCATAGTTGAAGTCTGGATTCTTGATAAACACTGCTCAGATATTTGAAACACAATGTTTTATCTTATTTTTTACTGACATCAGAGTCCACTCCATTTACTGCTAATCTTTGTGAGTTACTGAAACAGATTGTGAAACAAGTAAACAGTTACTATTGCCTGAGCAAGTAAAGAATTGAGATATTTTCAAGAATCAATATGAATCAGGTTGGATTTGCTTTATACAGATTTTGTATTACTGTTTTTTCATGTATGCAAGACACACCTTGTTTATTTTAGTGTAAACAGAGCTTCTGAAATATGTCAAAATTTGTCTGTTACTATTGCTACCGAATCCTGTTCAAACTAAGTGGAGGTAGCAGTCATCTTTTTTCCAAATGTGTTTTGATCTGTTGCCTTATCTGCTGACAAAATGTCATAAAAGCTTCAACCCTTCCACCCTTATTAAAATATTTTTATATGAATGAGATATTTTTGTGAAGAGGTTTTTATACACCAAAAATATTTTGGACCTTCTCCTAGCAGAAGTGTCTCGATATTAATGAAAAAATTAGTAATATTTCCAGCAGATCAGGTCTGCTTGAAAATCCTATATATTAATAATGTCTCACACATAGGATTTCTTCTTTACATCCATCATTGGAGAAGTACTCAATGAGCTGTATGGATCTCACATCTACATTCAGCTATGCCAAGAAGCAGATAAGAAAGAATTTTTACTCCCATTTTATAGTTTGGAAAGAAAAAATATCCATACTATAGAAAAGACTTTGAAAATAACTATACACAACTTCAAGATTAGACAACATTACAATCTCCAAAGCATTTGAAGACTCTTCAATTGTCAGAGAATTAAAAACAGGGTTTTTCCTAAAAGTGTTATGAAGCAGTGCTACAGAGACAAGAACAGAACTGTTGATAGCATTAGTTTCTCTTTGTATTCCTGAAGACTGCATCCTAACCCTACTGAGGCCTAGAAAATGCACAGCAGCTAATTTGCTTTTTGCTATTACTGCATTCCTGCTCCCTTGATAATAGGCCTCAAATTGTTATATATCCTAATAGCTGAACTGACACACTACATTTGTAATGCAAAGCTATTTACATTTGTATTGCAGTTTTTCATCCAACTTCCTGTATTCCAAGGAAGAGGTCACAAAAATCCACTACAGAATTACTCATCAGCCAGAGACTATTTGAGTTCTGTACATTTATGTCTCCGGATTGAAAGTATGAATCACTCTTTAACATCATTTCTGCATATAGAACACAGCTCCCTATCAGGAAAAATGAATGAATTTGAATTTGATCCACCAGGGCCTCCTCTGTTCATCAAAATGCCACACTCAATGCAACTGGCATATTTTTCATCTGTATCTTTCATCTCCTTAGCTGACATACAGGAGCATTTCTTTAAAAAAACCCAAAACAGTTTGATGACGATTTCATGAAGAAGCATCCTTACTGAGAATTAAGAATGAAAAATACCATTTATGTACAATCACTGCACAATTATGTACAGTGATGATAAATTGACCTTGTTAATTATTCCAGTATCTCTGCAGTTATTCAGGGTTCAAACTGAAATTTCAGTATTAAATACAAATAGTACGTACCATTTTCTCTGCAGTTTTTATGATTTCAGTTGAATCTGAATTTTTTTGTCTACATCTGTGACTGAAATAGACTTGCTTCAAGTTCTGCCTCTCAGGAAAAAAACTAAGGTGCAAAAATATACAAGAAACATCATTCAGAATGGAGAAACTTGATACTCCAGGTGAGATTGCAGTTAACATATAAGCAGAACCAAGATATTTTCTGATGAAAGAAGTTTCCTAATTCAGCAAAACCCCTTCTTCAGTAATGACTTGGATGGAGTACTTGAAGGAGCACTAAGCAGGTTTGCTGATAATACTAAACTGGGAGGAGCTGCTGACTCCCTCAGAGGCAGAGAGGCCCTGCAGAGCGACCTCAACAAACTATGGACTAGGCTATGGGCTGTCCAATCCCAGACCATATGAAGTTTAACACGGGAAAGTGTTGGATTCTGCACCTGGGATGCGGCAGCCCTGGGTGTACAGACAGACTGAGGAATGAGATTCTGGAAAGCAGTGTCCAGGGAAGGGGCCTGGGGGTCCTGGTTGGTGGCAAGTTGAACATGAGCCAGCAGTGCCCTGACAGCCAGGAGGGCCAAGCCTGTCCTGGGGTACATCAGGAACAGCAGGGCCAGCCAGGCAAGGGAGGGGATTGTCCTGCTCTGCTGTGAGCTGGGGCAGCCTCACCTCCTGTGCTCGGGGAAGTTTTGTGTGCCACATTGTAAGGATATTAAGCTATTAGAGTGCGTCCTAGAGAGGACAGCGAGAATGGAGAAGGGCCTTGAGGGGAAACTTTGTGAGGGGCAGCTGAGGTCACTTGATCTGTTCAGTCTGGAGGAGACTGAGGGGAGACCTCATTGCAGTATTTACTGGAGGAAATAGAGGGGAAGGCACTGGTCTCTCCAATCTCATGACTAGTGACAGGATGCAAGGGAATGATCTGAAGTTGTGTTAGGGGAGGTTTAGGTTGGATATTGGAAAAAGGTTTTTCATTCAGAGAGTGACTGGGGACTGGAACAGGCTCCTATGGGAGTGTTCACAGCACCAGCCTGACAGAGTTCAAGAAGTGTTTGTTCAAAGCTCTCAGACACAGGGTGTGACTCCTGGGATGTCCTGCGCAGGTCCAGGAGCTGGACTCAATGACCCTGATGGGTCCCTTCCAACACAGAATATTCCACGATTCTGTGATTGTCAGTCTTCAATATGGCCAAAACTATGCAATACATGGGAACTTGTCATCCCACCAACATACACAGAACTCCTCTTCACTTGTTCTGTTTTGTAGATGGAGAAAGGCTTTACCCTCTGAAGTAACTAGGCTTTTTGACACTACAAGTACTGTAACGTGAGCATGTAAAGCTCCAAGTTTCCGTTTCCCTTATCTTCACATCTCAAAACATTCTTAAGGATGTTGTCATTCAGAAATTTACAAAAATTAGAAACTTTTAGAAACTGTTAGTTTCCAATCCATTAGCTCAATAATTGAAGCTACAGTAAAATGTAGCTTATGGAGACTCACTGTTGCAACTGTGACACGTAAAAACATCCTCTGAAATATGACTCAGAAAGAACAAACACCTGTTTGCTTACAGAGCAGGACACATTTTCTTCTCCATGAGGCACAACCACGGGATCCTTCATGTGCCTTTGCTTTGCAAGCACCCACTTCAAGGGCAAATCAGATAATTTCTGAGTACACAACGCACACATGATCTAAGTGAATGGGAGTTTCTGAGTACAGTACCTCTTTCATTTCCCAGCAGATATCCTCTTCAAGTGCTGACATTAAGTCCCCAAAATAGTTTTATCTACTAATGCAAAACCTATATAAGGGCAATGTCTTTCTTCACATTAGGAAAACATTTGTTTAAGTAAAGCCTTGAAATAAAAACCTCAATTCTACTGCAATTTTATATTGCTTAATGATTTTTCTACAAGTGAAGAAAGAAATGAACTTCTATAAATTTTGCATGTGGTGCCTGCTCTTTTCTGAAATTCTATATCTTAATTCATATATTTTCTTTATTAATTAATGAAATAAAGCCTTAAGTTCCACATCAACTTTATATTTACACCTGAAGTAAAATTCATGTTATATTGAGCTGAAAATGTAGCCAAGGATGTTACATTTAATATGTGAAACATATATATCACTAATATAGAACATTTTTATAATTCATTATCACTTTATACTTTCCAAGAGTCTTTCAACTTATGTTGAAGTTATGTCAAAAAAAGAACTTAAAAATTTTAACATTGTCTGCACTCAATGATAATATAACAGTCATAATAAAATAGAAGCATTTGAAATTAAGGTATAATTAAGGTATAAATATTTTCAATCATTAATTCAAGATTTTTTTGAATCATAGTTAAGACAAAACTTAATGCTGTGTCATATTCAAGCGTATGATATTGTGTATTTATGCATGTGCATACAAGTCACAAATGCCCATCTGATTCAGGCCATGTAACAGTTAATAAAACAGAAAAGAGACAAAACACTATCTACGGCTAAGTAGTACAAGCTGCTTGTCACATCTGTCCCCCACCCACAACTTGACAATAACCAGAGCAGGACAGTACCCCAGCCTCCTTTAAGTGTCTGGCCATCACTCTAACCTCCCACTGTTGAAGCACCTAGGAGCGCAGAGTTCAGAAATTCTGTAATTGGATCTTCCAGGAGCAAAATAATTGCCATGCTGGACCAGAAAGCTGGCAAAAATAAGCTGGAATAAAAACAAGCTTGCTGTTTCAGACTTTTGTTATTCACTTAAATAATGCTACGAGTCAGTTCAATGAGATTCAGTTTGTTATAGATGCTTTAAAGGTGAGATGCATCAGGTGAATGATCAGCACATACATGTAGGAGATACTGAGTTGAACAGAGATTTTAAAACAAAATTTACTAGATTTAGATTACCATTTGTTTCATAAAAATGAAGAATACACTGGAAACTCGATGAGTAGCTTTGAGGCAAAACCCTTTGATTGCAGCACATTTGGAGAGGAAAACCAGTTTCTCTAACACTTTATATTCCTGCATGTACAAGTTACAGAAGCAGCAGTTAACATTTAAATCTGAGATTTTTTGAGACAAATAAAAAGCAAAAAATATCTTTAATAGTATTTTTTGTTAACAGCCTATCCTATAACAGCTAAAACTCCTACCGGAAAGAATATGTATGAAGTCACATCTCAAGGGATGAAACAACATATATTTAATAAGTGCTACTTTGTAGTCAATATCTGATAGAGAGCTATTACAGAAATAACTTCTTCACTGTGACACTAACATATTCTTCCTTGAAAAAGAAATCCCTACAGAAATATGTGTGTTGTTCTCTGCAACACTCAACAGTAATGGACTAGTAATGCACTAGTCCAATACTCAACAGTAATGCACTAGTCCAATAGTTTTCCCTTGCCCTTCCTCTTAAAGGATTACAATGAAGTGTATGTCTGATGAAACCAAAGATGAGTTATGGGATATGGATGCTTGAAGGCAGCATTGCCACAGATATTGGATTCACAGATCAAGTCAGGACAATCATCTTCACAGCTCTGCATAGACAGCCGTTGACTTTGAATCATATCCAGCTATATAGTCCCTTGTCAGTAGATAAGAGGATTTTGAATTTAATAAGTACATGCAAATGATCAGTTAGCCACCAAATTTAATTTAAACCTCATATTTTGTATAAGTTATAACAAAATACATGCTCAAACAAGTTGAAACCCTAAGTATTTCATAACATCATTTAGAGTAATAGCATCATCACCCTTACAAATCTGACCATAAGCCAGTACTTACCATCACTGAACCACATCCCCAAGTGTCACATCTACACAAAAAATATTTGCAGGGATGGTGTCTCCACCACTTCCCTGAGTATCCTGTTCCAATGCTAGACAACCCTTTCAGAGATGAAATTTTTCCCAATACCCAAGCTAAAACTCTCCTAACACAATTTGAAGCCATTTCCTCGTGTCCTATCACTCATTACTTGGGTGAAGAGACTGACCTCCACCTTGCCACTGGTGGAGTAGCAAAAGAGAGAGAGAGAGGCCCCCCCTGAATCTCTTTTACCCCAGACTAAAAGTCCCCCTCTCTTTCAGCCAGTCATCATCAGACCTGTGCTCTCGACCTTCACCACCTTTGCTGCCCTTTTGTGGACAGCACCTCCATGTCCTTCCGGTAGCGAGGGCCCAGCACTGAACACAGGATTCGAGGTGTGCCCTCACCAGTGCTGAGTGCAGGGGGACAATCACTGCCCTGGTCCTGCTGCCCACACTATCTAGTGCAATCTAGCATATAATATTCTCAAAACTATGTCCTACATATCCTAAAGCAGATATGCTGAAGAACAGCCCTGCAGGCTGCATGCGCCATTTCTAGAGAAGTGAGCCTCCAAAGGCAGACAAACTTGTCCTAAAACATAAGTTTTTAGGGCACCTTGAAAAATCTATGTATTTCATTTGTTCCCATTTTCTAATATTGAAGACCTCTCCAGGTGCAAAGTGTCTGGCACAGCTTTATCGTTACTGAAAGTTTATGCTTTACAAGATATTTTCAAACTATATACATTTAAGTTATGAATACATGATCAACTCACCCCTTCCTCCTTTCCAGAAGACTAAGGCTAAGAAAAAAACTCATTAAAAGGATGGTCAAATAGTTGCATTAAGTGAATAAACAAAACAGGAGTAACTGTTCAAAATTACATCTCTCAAAGCCTTCCTAGACCCCCTCCCCATAAAAAGAAATTTGCCACACACTAATAAAAGCTGGACAGTGAGTCGAGTGTAGCACACTTCCAAAAAAAAACCCCAGTGGTCAATAATTGAAATCATCATCTCCCACTGTCAAGCTACTGTTAGGCAAAAAATTATTGCACATCTCTACACAGTCCTCAACTTTAGTTCTACAATTAAATTTTGAAGGACGTTATGTGCGCTAATGGAAAAGTTTTTGTGCTTGGCTTAGAGCTAGAGTTATCTAAATAATTTTTATTTAGAATAAAATCAGAAAGAAAGACAATGACAAACAGCTCCTGGAAATAATTCCAGAATATAGGCACTGACTGACTAAACCAACACTGACTGACTAAACCAACACTGACTTAAGAAATGCTATACCAACACCAACCTATAGTCATGTTACGAGACTTTCTCATATGTGCTTCCTCTCACATCTGTGTTTCAATGATGAACAGCACTAGCTAGGGATGTATAAATAGGAAGCATAGATAAGAGCAAAATCAAAGGCTATCAGTTTGTTTCAGGGAAAAAATAATCAAATAATTAAACGCAATCCTTTTCAAAGAAGTGACAGTTACTGCAAACATGAAATAAGGAACAATACAGTAAAGGTTTATGTTAGGAGGCAAACTGATTTGATAATTAATAGAATGCAATGGAACAAACAGCAAAATAATAGCAACATGGGAAGTCCCATAAACATCTCTGCCTTTTTCTTAATAGTAGTCATTGTTACACCTCAATGCAAATGATCCAGTCATCTAAGCCCTTATAAACAAGTCAAAATATGTTATCATGCACTCATTCCATATAAAAAGTAATGAATATAAAACCAGTGTAATGTAATTAATTATCACAAAAATAATACATTCTACAGTAAATTAGTTAGCTGAAATAGGTCCACAGATGTAAAAATGTGTTTAAAAAAAATGCTACTGAGGAAGACATGGGCAAAAATAGTTTTGTTTCCATTCAAAACTCTGAGAATGAGTTTTGAGTAACAATGTTTATAAAGAAACAGCCAGCTATCAAATTAAGCTTGCTCAGGTCTTAGATTTTGGAATCACCTTCTAGGTCATTGTAAAGGATCCCCTGCAACCTGTTTAAGTCATACAGGGATTCAAAGGGTTATTGAATATTTATAAAGGTCATAATATCCTTATTAGATTTATGTCTTTTCTTAATCCTTATGATGCATGTATTGTGTACAGTCAGTCGAAAGGGAGTTGAGCACAAACCACACTGAGAGAGAGAACAATCAGTGGGAGATTTTCCACTATTCTGTCTTTAGTATTTACTCTCTCCCTAAATTCATATTTGTGTTTCTTATCTCCCAGGACATACTGCAAAATCTGTATACTCTCAAATTAACAAGAAAAATGTTGTAAAGCATGGCAGGATAAGAAAATCTGTGTGTCCAGCTTTAATTCCTCTCTTTTTACATACACCTGCTGTCACTATGACTTTGCTGCATTTGTTCATGGCCACTGAGAGGTGTTTTTAGAAAGTAGTTTGGTTTGGGGTTTTGGTGGGGCTTTATACATCTTAGAATATAAAACTCCAATAGAAACAAAAGTAGTCCAGCCCCAACAGATTTCAAAAATATCTATCTAAACCCCTTCTTTAAGCACAAAAAAACAACAGAGCCTAAAATATAAAGCATTGAGGTGTCCTCATGATAAGTCTGCTCACCACAAGACTCACAGATTTTCAACTATATTGAAAAACTATGTTTTACACATGCAAGTAATCATATTTCTAGCATCAAAATCCATGGGAGTTAATTTGCACAGATGCAATAGGTTTCTCTGGTTTTGTTTTTTTTTTTTTGCTTGCAAAACTATCCCATGGGTGAATTAAAAAAAAAAAAGCCACTCAAGCAAACAGAAGAAACTGAAAGTTTCACACTGGGAAAATGGCAGGTTTCTCTATATAGTTAAGAATTGTTCTGATATGATTACAAGGAGTAATTAAATTTAAAATAAAAGGAGCACTCACTAACTAGCAGGAATGGTCTCCCTTGAGGCTTGAGCCAATGAAACACTCACAGGGCTGCTGACTCCAGCAGAATGGCTCACTTGCTTTGAGCTAAGCAGAGTTAAATGGATTGAACCCTTGATTAATAAACAGAGCTAATAACAAAGTCTGAAATTAACTTGCAAATCTTTCTGCTTTTGATTGTGTGTACAATAGTTCATAGGCATTTCTACCCTCTTTATAGACTGATCTGATTTTTTTTTTTTTTTTGTAAAACAGAGAGAAAATACTAAGTCCTCTTTGATTCTTATTTACTAACAGCAATTATAAGCACATAAAGAGAAGATCAGATCTTGCTCCAAGGCAGTCAAGACACCACAGAGTGTGTCACCACGGATCAGGTACACCTCAGAAATTTTCAGTGATGACTGCTTTTGGAGTACAAACTTATACTGTATATCCTTGCTAAGTTGTCTTCCTATAAAGTGAATACATACAGACACTTTTTGTAACCATAATGAATAATATTTAACAATAATTTTATATTTCAGCATCAGACAACTTGGTGGTTTTTTATGTATATACCTGTTATTTACAAGATTGTGAGGGTTTTCATGTGATATAACTCTGAAACAAAATTTACATATTACACTGAAATAACTCTTAATATTTACTGAGATCTTACACTAAGACTAAAATATAGACCATTTATCAACATTTTAATTTCCCACCTCTCCAGATATTTGGGTCTCATGTAGATTATCACAGATGTAAAGATCATGATGGATAAAACTGTTGCCACTGGAACTCGGGAACTCCATCTGACTTATGAGAATTAAGGCTTGAGTTAGAATGAGTTTAAGAAAAAGTATCTGAAGAAAAATACATGCAATCTGGTGTTTCAAAGTTTGTTAAAAGACTGAAAGTTTATTTAACCATGAATTAGAAACAATTTCTCTGTATGCACCCCAAAATTAAATGCAACGGCCAACAGTTCATCAAAGCAAACTAAAATGTCTATCTATTTTAATTATCCCAAGTCTTGTTTTTGAGACAATACATTTTCAGAATGCTATGCTCCAGCCTGGTGGTGAACATCTACATTTTTTAGAGAAACTGTATGGCAAATGATTTCATACAGACTCCATTTTGTTTTCAGGGACTGAAATATATTTCTAAGCTTTTATTTACTTGTTGAGGTGTATTGAACGACTAACTACATTTTCCTTTTTTGTGAAATTGCTCTCATGTTTTAAAAATGGCCTTTCTATTTTAGGACTGTGTTTATCGAAAAACATTTATTCTATTTGTAGTTTTGTGTTTAGTAATAGGTCAAAGCCTCTGGGGTTTCACACTTGAATGAATTTCATCCTAGGGAATCCTGTGTACTGAGAAAGCCAGACTAATTAACATAATCAAACATGTCTCAGTAAAACCAGTATCTAAAACTACAGTGATGTCATATCCCATCACAACACCCTCTTAAAATGCTGGAATGTACAAACTGGCAATATAAGTGTGGTAAGGACTACTACTGCATACATGAGGTCTTTGCTCCTTACCATTATATGTGGTTTCCACTGTTAGTTTGGAAGCCAATCTTATAAGAAAGTAAATAACTCTGTTTCTGAATATATCATTATAAAACATTTTCGGTTTATATATTCACATATTTTAACACTGGAGCCGTGGCTAACTTGAACTGAATCTCAAGGATCATCAAATTTTGCCCAGAGGCTTCTGGACCAAATCCAGAACATACAAGTGACTAAGATCTAAAGACTTAAAAAGTGATCAGTTTTGCTTCTTCTTTAGGTATTTCAAGCATTTAATTGTTTTAAAGTAAAATTATTCTTCTATTCTGAATTCATCTTTTATCAGGTTCCAGTTTTGCCAATTTATTACCTCTAATTGTTTTAAACTTTAAAATTTTTACCTTGACTTCACAATTGCTTTTACTCCATGCAGGTGTCTAAAGACCTTTCAGTTTTTTACAAGATGAAGTTTAATCTTATATTAAAAAAAAAGTATTCCAGGCTGTGACATTCTTATAGTTCTTTTCAGAAACCTTTCAAAATTTTCAGCTACCTTTTTACAGAATGATTAAACATACTGAATCATAATCATGTATTTATGATTGGGCATACTAAAATTATAATAATAACTTCTCATGACTACCACTATGATTATTTTGTCTTAATATTCCAGAATAATGCTATCACACTAAAAAGCACATTAATTAATCCTTCCACCCATATACGCACTTTAGTTCCTCTGTGTGAATAACTTGAAGTAGCTACATTGTCTTGCACTCAATTGTATAAATTGTGTGTTAATAAACTGAGGTAGTCTACAATATTGACCTATCTTATCTCTTGCTGCCCTAATATACAAAGCTTTCCAAGTATCTCCATTTTTGGAGCAACAAAAAAAATATATATATATATATTTATACTGTTATGATTCACATTAGGAGTATCTTCTTCCAGTAACTTTAAAGCATTTTTGTCTCACAGGCTACTCCTAGTGAAGATTTCTCAAGCTCATAAATACAAGTGATTTACTTTCATGTATACCTAAACCATGGTTGAACCAGAGACATAGCAGCTATCCAGCCTGCTTGTTGTGAGGAGAGTTAGAGATGGACTTCAGAATATTTTGGTAAAAACTTTTTTCAACATACTGATGTTTTCTATTTGGAAGGAATGTACTCCAATTAACCTCCAGTACTACTGAAAATAAATGATGCAGCTCAGTTTTGTATGCAAATGTCACACATCAGCTATCGTGTTTTGAATTATGAGCATTATTTGAATTATTTGAATCTTTATCCAGGTATGTGAGGCATATATAAACAACATTAATATTTGAGACAGAAGCTCTGTGGATTCTGATTTTTAAATAGACGTTCAAACAAGTCTCACCTTTCAATCTACTGTAACTGCCAGAAGTATCAAAAGATACCATAAAGAACTTCTAAAGATGGGACATAGCCATTGGCTTTCCAATAAGCAGGTAAGTCTATCAATAATAATATTGAAAGACCAAAAGATAGTAATTAAAACAATGGTGAATTAAAACATTTATAACAATTAGGAAATATTTTGGTAAAGTTTGACGTCAACAGTGCACGTTTGAGTGCTTTGTTGAATTGGAACCTTCTATAAACCAAGGTGGGTTGTTTGAATTCACTCAGAAGAAAATATTTTAATATTCAACACTATCAGCAGAAAATTTTCAAAAGTTTGAAAACAGTCTGATTTAGCAGAATAAAATAATGCAACAGTAAACTGGTTACCTAAAGCACAAGCAAGCATATATTTTTCCCACAAGGATTTTGAGAAGCTTGAACTCTGCATATCTAAAATATAGCTTGCATTTATAATTAATAGAACTGTTCCTGTTGGAGACATGGAGAGTTCGTGATGGTAGTTTCAACTAATAGAGCATAAGAAAAATGCATTTGTCTCAGTGTAAATAAATTAAATAAGACCAATTCACTGTTGAAGTACATACCCCTGGAGAAGCAGCCTCACTGCATACTCATATTAAGGAGAAAGATAGGAATCAAGTCTTCTAAATATAAAAAGTACTCCACTGATTCTGTAAAGCACCTGCACTGACAGACTGTCCCTGAGAAAATAGAGGGATTCATAAGTTTGTTTGTTACTGTGTTTTCAGGTGAGGGTTTTAAAATTTTCTTTCATCATCATAGTTGACCTTCAGGGCTACAGAGAAAAAAAAACAAAAAGACCAACTTCTTGCAAAGTGGACCTAAAAACTTAGAACATCTCTTCCTTTATGTAAGCACTACAAATTTAAAAAATTCAGGGAACAGAGGAAAATTTGTTAGTGATATTCTAGTGCATTCCTTGCCATAAACTTGATAGGTATCAACAAAGAAATCCCAACCAGGTCTAAAATGTGTGGTAGGCATTAATATTCAACAAATCCTTCTGGGAACAGCCTTGAAGAAGAGCTAAATTAAAGAATAGGGATATAGTGAAAATGGACAATATAAATTAGGAACTGTGGAGAAACCCACATGTGGGGTATTTTTCGAAATTAAAAAGAAAAAGACAATATACCTGTAGGTGGAACATGTGATTACTTTCAAAGTTTCTAAATAAATACCTTATTTCTAACTCAAACCTCTCTTTGGATATGAGGAATGCATAAAATCATGGTTTCTTATTTCTTTCCTGCATCTCCCCTTCTTGATGACCTTTTAAGAGGGTTACTTTCTGCGTTAAAAGTTTTTCTATATTCCTCTCTTTTCTTTCCATCTTCCTTTTTCTGTAATGAGCTTATTATACTTCCCCCAAATTTTAGTTTCTTTTTCCTTGCTTCATGTGCCTTATCTTGCTGAACCTTTGCCTTTTTCCACATTTGCTTCTGCCTTTGGCACTTAAGTTTTCTATGGCTTTTAAATAGTTTTAATAAGAGTCTGGCATAATAATGTGGGCTGTGCAACTACTGGAGCTGCACAAGTATTGGGGCTGCCATCTAACACAAGTTTGTGGCTACAGGAAAAAAAAGCAAGCAGATCATATTGAGGCAGTCAAGGAGAGGGAGGTAGGCCCAGTTAGAAGCTGTTCACAAGTTCAGAGCTCTGTCCTGAACTGATCCTTCCAGACTTCTCTTTCCACAGGCTCTCCCAGACATGATATAAGTGTTCAAAGGCCATTGTCTTTTAGGTTCACAGAGGAGCCCTACTTTACAATCTCATACATATTTTCCCATTCTGCCCTTCTCCAGGTGTAACCCTTCCTGAAAAATCCTTCATTTTACTTTGTCCACAAACCATACAGAGTCCCACAAGAACTTCTCAAACAATTTTTGTCAATATCAACTCATAAAGCCTTACCATTGCTAAGGAGAGCAGCACCTCATTTGCCTGAAATGTTTGGTTTCTCTGACAATTAATGTAATCATGTCACTTTCCTACTGTCACCTGTACTTGTAACCTTATTCTCTGTGTCGTCGTCCCCCCGCCCCCACTCCCCCCCGTTCTCGTGAATAACTTTCCGGTTTCTCTCTAAGATATTCTTTCCCTTGTTCCTTCTCATAATCCCTTCCACTGTCCTCAGTCAAACTTTCAGACTCTTTGAGTTTCCCTACTAGTCCGCCATATGGTTCTAGATCTTCTCTCTTTTCTTAAAAAGTCAAATAGAACAGGTTGTACCTTTTCTGTGTCAATCAGCACTGAACTTTCAAAGAGACTGAAATACAGAGATCTGTTTCTCAACACCACTCATCCATTTCCTAAGAAAAAGCCTACCACCAGACCTACAGGCAAAGCAGAAGCGCCCCTCTTTGCCCAATCTTTTCCGACACCCGAGGTTCAGTGAGTTCACCCGACCGCTCTGGCGGTCGCTACCCCGTGTAGACACCGACTCCGCGCCCCTCTCCTCGCGGGAAGGAAGGCGCTCGGGCAGGGGCCGTTCTGAGCGCAGCCTTCACCGCCAGCCCCAGCGGAGCATCCCCCGCGCCCGGGGCAGCCCCTCCAGCCGCCCCCTCGCCGCCGCCGCCGCGCCCGGTCCCGCC
>VYXF01002462.1:1244936-1361215 GCA_013397295.1 Polioptila caerulea | reverse complement strand
TGTGAGCAGTACATGTGCTGACTAAGAGTGCCCTACTAGGTAAAATAAACATCACAAAGTGGTAAATTAATGGCAAAAATAAGCACCCTGAAATCAATCGTGACTAAAGCGCTGACTTCACACAGCGAAGTTGTGCCTAACTCCTGTGTTCTAGGGTTAATGTAAGTTCTGTGCCTAAGCACACAAATTCATGAAGGGATGTGCATCTGAGGGACGTTTTCCCTGATGCTATTGAGTCAGATCCATTACCTCTGACTCAGCTGTATTAGAACTAAATTCAAAGTGGGCAGATTTCAGTGTCATATCTGGAATACATCCCCGGAAAGGTTTTTTTTAAAAAAATCCATAGTGGGTTTTTCATTGCTTTATTTCACTAGAAAGAATTATTTCTGGANTTTTTTTTTTTTTTTAAGGAGCAGATTTATCAGAGTTTGCTTAAACTCTTAATTTACAGGACTCAAAGTAGAATAAAATATCTTGTAGTTTCCCTCAGTTTTTATGCACTAAAAATTGATAGTCAATTGTTTTGAACATAATATTGCAAGTTTTTACCACACAAAATGAGTATGAAATGTGCCCACTTGTGACAGTCATCTATGATTACAAAAAATACAATACAGCAGGGAACTGGAACTAAAAATACTATTTGGAAATTTCTCCATATATGTGTTAAAATTTTACCTTTTATCTTCAAAACCCATCCCCAAACTCTAACACTCTGCAAATGAAATCTCAGAAAATCTCTATCTCTTTATCTATTTCTGTTGTTTCTCTACGCATCTTTGGATCCAAGAGTGCTCAAATTTTCATCTGTGATTAAAATATGAGCACAAAGTCACCTGTTCAGATTCCCTAAATAATGGTTGACAGAATGCTCTTTTTCTTCCTTTTCAACAGGGAGGACTCCTTCAGGAGAAAACAGGGCTTACACATAATAAAGCCTTTAAGTCTGTCTGGGAGGGGGCAGAGTCCTCAATGCTTTCATGATGCACCAGGGATGGGGAGAGGGTGCTCTACCTGGACCCCTCGCTCATCTGGTGGAGGATTTGTGAGGGCAGTGGGGAATCAGCTCAAGTCATGACCCTTCCTTCCCTCAGCTTATTTGGAGTTCTTTACACAAAGTTCATAAACTGGGATGATAATTTAAGGGAATGCTGCCATAATGAAGACTATAAAAGCAAAGACTAAATGTCTGTCTGAGGGGAGGTTTAAACACCACTTTCTGTATGTGAAAGAGAAGGTGTGAAGGGACCAGGATACTTTTGGTGGAAGCACCAAAGGCTAGCAGCACTGTTTTTTTAACCTTCACTTTATTTTCTCTGACTTATTCCGTAAGGAATATGCTTCAGTGCATGCATTAGGAATACTGGGTTCTGTCATTATGTGGCATGAATTCTGTCACTCTCATCATCACCCTGGAGCTCAACTCTGTTCTTGTTAAAGAAAGACTCATACTGATTTATTGCAGTGTTGATCCTGGATAGAATTAATAAAAGGGAAAAAATTGCCTAATCCACATATCTCATGTAAATTAACACGGCTGAACCTCACCATTCCTGCCTCAAAAAAATTTCCAAGGCTCTGAAAAGATTTTCTTATTTTTCAAGTCATAAAAGAAGTTTAAGTCACAGAAAGCAGGAAAAACTCTGCTAATTCTGTGGGGAAGATGTTAGGAGTCTTTGAAAATTAGAACCTGAGGCTGCAACTTCAGTTTCCATTGACATTGGAAAAACAATTGTCAGTGATGAAATGGAAAGGACACTGAACAATATTCCACCCAAGCCTGACAGCGTTTCATAAACTACATTGAAACATATGTTTCCTTAAAACTCCATTTCATGAAAACAGTATTTTTTCAACTAGAAATATTTTGTCTAAATTGAAAACTCACATTATTAGTAATAACAGAGGTCTACACTATAATTAACTGGCTAATCAAAACAACTTCATGAGAAACATTTTGGGAAAAAATACTTTATATAGTGACTTTTCTGGCTATATTCAGCTTTTCTCTAACAAAACTTTTATCAAACATTTTAGAGAAAAAGTCAAATCTTCTAAATAGCCATCTCACCTCCTCATTCAAGATACAGGACTGATACAAGCAGAGCTTCCCTAAGGCACACAGAATAGTGGTTCATTGAATTGTAGTTCAGTCTTCACAAATCTGGAGTTTTAATTCAAAATCAGTTTTTTATCTAGTTCTGATAAACTTCAATTTTTTTATTCTAAAGCAAGTTTTTCTGAGAAGATTTTTATGCACGGTAAAAATTAAGAACACAGCAAAGAACACATTTTCAGTTTTGATTAGGGTTTGCAACTCATAAAAGTAGATTTTTAAAACAAAACAATATAAAAAAGAACAGAATACATGGGACATTCTAATTGGCCATTAATTATGATGGCAAGACAGATGTCTCTTCTACAGATGTACACTTCAGTGGCCACAGTCTCTGTTTATACTGTTGACAGTACATAACCTAATTAATGCAAAGCTGATGGGTCACTCCAATAATAGTAAAAAATCCATTAGAACTGCTAAGAAGCTCAGTGATACGCATCTCTCTAATTTAAAGGACATTTTGAGATATATTCTGAATACAGAATCAACAAAGCAGCTATAATCTGTAGAATTCTGTTTGCAGAACTCACAGGTTCTCACAGGTCCTTCCTAGATCTAGGAAGAATTGCCTTGAGAAACAACAGCTTACAGTGAAAAGCCTCATTTGCACTAATTTGCCTTTCAGTCATGTGTGGCCTCCTTGTCACCAGCTGCATTACCATTCATTATGGTGGTGAAAGACACCAGTGAGCTCCTGTGCAAGTTCAGTTGGTTAGGGGAATCATGCACTAACGTGACAATAAATGGAATTCTTCAACTCCCACAGCTTTTACAGAAGATTATCTGATGTAATAACATAGAATATTCAAGAAATTATTTTACTTGGTCATTTTGCAATCTATCCATAACACCAATAACTTTTCTGCTTTATTTGGTGAATACACAAATAACTCTTAATAGTGAGAGAATAATGAAAGTTCAGACTACTATAAATAAGTGGTTTACAGATTCTGTAATATTTAAAAAAAAATCCCATTCCTTCTAGCCAAGTACAATCTATCAAAAAAAAAAAAAACCAAAATCAAATCAAAACAAAGTTAATTGAATTTGAAGAAGATTTAACTACTTAAAAATTAAAATTAAAAATAAAATTCGTCAAAAGCCCTTGGAATAGTGAGAAATTCGTCAGAATTTGAATATTTGAAAAATTCTCTGCTCCTCTTTGAGTTAGCTTTTTGCTCCCCCAAAAGTAGACTGAATAAATAAAAAATTGGCAAGAAACTAAGGCCTGAGTTTAGATAATTTATAAAAAGAGTCTATATAACAGATTAAAAGACTGTTAAGTAAGTGTTTCTGGAAAAACAATGAAAAATATTCAGAACAAGAGACCTAATTTATAAAATTTATTAACTCATATGTTGCATGGCTGAAACTGGCAACAATAAACTTGTCTTATACAACAAACACAAAATTACAGAGTCAACCTGTAGTTTGTTTAATCCATACTTTAATGAAGATAGAAAGCCTTGCCCATAGGATTATGAAGAATGCTGACAAATTAGTTTTCTTCTTTTATCATAAGAGTTTTTATTCCTAAGGAAGGTGTGAAGCATTGTGCTTATAAATATGTACCAAGTCACAAACAAAAACAAATTATAGAAATTTAACATTATTTAGACTATAATATACTAGAATGGTGGTCATGACAGAGTGACTTAATCAGAAGACTTCAAATCCCATTATTCTGACTTTTTTCTCTCTGTTAAGAAGAGCTGAAACATTCCACGTCAATCCAAAGTTTTTTGAAACTATAGTCCATAATTTATGTACTTTATGTCAACATGTGTTAGTCATATGTTTACTTTAACAATCTGTTTTACTTCCATGACAAACATGACTAGAGGAAGACTGTAGAGCTGGAGGAATTCTTGACTGTATTAATAAATGGGACAAAATAATGACACCATAAAGGTGTCATCAGGAATGTTAAAAAATGCTTGTAACCATTGCCTAAGCTACAGGTGCACTAAAATTTAATACTAATTCTGTAACTGAAACAGAAATATTATTTAAATCTGAAAGAAGATATTTTTCTAATAGTTACATTGAAATGCAATCCCCTATATATTTAATGTAGCTTTCATTTACAACCACTCAAATAGTAAAGAACAGATATTTAGTGAACCTGAAATGGAAAAGAGTGTTTTTGTTGCACATAAGTACTGTTACTTTGACTGAAAATGTGTCCTGATGTAACTCTGCTTATCTCTGCAGCATTATATTGAAAAATTATTCTGATCATTTGCACTTAGTGAAATTAGGAGGATAGGAGGGCAACTAGACAAATCTAAAACTGTAAAAAATCAGTAGAAAATTTAAATTTTACACAAAATATTTTAAACTTTCTTGAGGGTTTTTCTTAGAAAATACCTTTTTAAAGTCTTGGTGCTAGAATGCTTATGCTCCTCTTAATTGATATAACACTGGCAAACATGAGTTACAAATTCAGTGTTTATTCTGATAAAATTATTATTACCTAAAACATTGCAGGATACAAAAATCCACATTTTCTTTGCAATAGGAACTGTCAATTTTATGACCTACAACAAGTTAAAGAGATTGCATCTTTAATTAGCAAGAAAATCATTATTGCCAGTTTTAGCAGAAATAAAATGAAAAGCACTTGCAATCTCAGTCTTTGTTAACACATTGCAAACTTAATTCTTTCTCCATCATTTACTATCTTTGTCTTTATTACATGCCACCCTTTCCCACTATTCTTTCACTGGAAACATCTTTTTTGTCTCTCAGAATGAACTTAATTTATTCAACAATAAATCATTATTCAAATAGAGTTATTTTCATAATGGAATACAAAGGAGTTGGAAGGACGTGATCTCCTTGTATTAACCTTGAACAGAAGAAGGCAATGTTTTCTAATTCAGGCATCTAAACTAGGAGTTCAGTTACCCTGAGTTCACAATATAGATAATGTAAAGAGCTTGTCTTTCAAGGATAAGTCAGAGAAGGAGCTGAATTTTGTGTTTTGCTTTGTTTCTCAGAAATAACTTTGTGTGAGCTAGAATGGAACAGCAGTGACAGATGATTTTATATGTCATTTTCAGTCCTGGATCCATGCAGCTGTGACCCCCTGACATAGCTCCTGGCTTTCCAGAATGGCCCTGGATTAAATAAATAAATATTGCTGATGAATGGCCTCCAACCAGAAAAGTCTGTTTGTCTTTTATTTTCTAAGAAACATTTTAATTTCCATTAAAGAGATGCGCTTTAAATTTTATTGAAATTTTAAAAAATAATTGCTTAAAAAAAATATTTATCCTATGTTCTGAACTCCCACTCCACAATATTTGCTAATCTTCAAGGTTTCTAAATTTAAAATTCTTTATCACAGTAAAACACAGACGCTTGTATTTCTCTTCTGACACAGCTATCTCAGTTAGACAGTTTAAACACATCACACCTCAAAAGAATATCTGTGTCATGCCACTTAACTGAACAAATGTATTTCAGTGATAAACTGTGCAAAAGTTTGGAAAAACCTTAGCCTTATCTACAAAAATCAAACAAATCAGTATTGTTTACGCTTTACATTAATGTATTATATTTTTTGGTCTAAAGTTGAAGGCAGCTTTTGCCTTTCTAAAAAAAGCAGGATTTTCTTTTTGTAAAAACAAGGAAAACACTAATTTGGATGGACTTGAGGCCTTCAGTAATCATTCTTATTCTATTTCCTGTTTTTCTTTTTATTTTAAGATGACACATGCTGGAACATTCTACTCTCAAAAAGGTATTTTTTCAGGTTTATGTACATCTTGGCTAATGTGTGCAACTTCTGCTTACCAAAAACTCTTATCTTGTTAGTCCTTTACCTACTTGATTAGTAGATCAGATAGTTAGAGACATTACCATTACAAAAAAAGCCATTTTTTACCTCTACAAAAA
This sequence comes from Polioptila caerulea, assembly GCA_013397295.1. Taxonomy (NCBI): domain Eukaryota; kingdom Metazoa; phylum Chordata; class Aves; order Passeriformes; family Certhiidae; genus Polioptila; species Polioptila caerulea. The sequence goes on along the minus strand of VYXF01002462.1, from coordinate 1,355,190 downwards.
AACTTCTGATGTCATCAAATTAAAAGTTTGCTTTCCCCATTAATTCTACCAAATGTAGATGAAGGTCTGTATTGCTCAGAAGAGGCTTTGAATGCTTTCCCCGTATCACAAAATCTTATTGCTAAGATTTTCAAAATGCAAGACACCATCAGATGATCCAACATCACCAATTAGAGGATCATTTTCTTCCTAGCAGATCTCTTCAATTACATGGTTACACTGAATATTTTTTGTTTTAAAAGCTGATGAATTATATCACCATTGCTTACAGCTATGGAATCAAGGAGACTAGTCATGAGATTAATTCACCTAACCATTGCTGGTGAACCAGTGAATAAGTACCATTAGACTAATTTACTGAAATCCTTTTGTATAGTAATATATAGGAGATGCAATTAAATTCATATTGGCTGCAGGTTTTGCTTTCCTTCTAAAGGCGTAGTTAATTTCTTTGAGCTTCTCTGAGAAGTATTTTAATATGAAGTGCATTAAAAACCTTCAGACATCAGCTGGAGAGAATGGACTACAAACACAACACCCAGTTGCTCAGGGGTTTGGCCACGCTTACTGTCTGAGGGAGTAAACTAAAGAATGAAATTAAAGACCTATTGGACCATCACAATGTGTGTAGCAGCACTGTAGTATGCATTTTAAGATGAAATGCAAACCTTCTACCTGTCTGAATGACTAAAATGGATTAAGGTAGAGACAAAATTCGTGATTTATGATCAGATGAAAAGAATGCCCAAGAGAAATGTGGTGTAAATGAAAGATTTTCAAGAAAAAAATGCGTCAAAAATTTATGGAAGGGAGAAAATGAACTTACCATATAACTCAAAGATAATTTGTATCAATTGTGTCCAAAAGTAAATCTGTGAGGCTCTCTCTCAGACTCATTTGGATAAATGAGCAGATTGCCCAAAACTGGACTTGGAAACACCTCTCTAGGAAGTTTCCAGTGGAAGGTATAATTACAGCACACCATATTCTTTCTTTATCTCTGTCACCTCCCTACAGCAGCAACAAACTGAGAAGACTCAGGAAATGGTGAAAGATGTAATTTCTTTCTTCCCTTTTTTCTATACTGTTCTTATTAAGCCCTTTTGGAGTGATACAATCTCTTTTACAGAAATGCTGATGGTAGTCCATTACTTTTTTTCTTCAATATTTTCAAACACATATATATTTTTAAGGCTGAAACTACACACTGAAAGGAGTTTTTTAATAACACACCTTGAAGATGAATGTTTAAATGAGGGAAATCAGTAAAAACCAACATTTTGTGCAGTAAAAACATAAGTCTCAAAGGTAGTGGGCCTGAAATCACCTTTAAAAATACACCTTTTAAAATGAAGCTTATATAAAGTGCTTTCATGTGTAAAGTTTCTTTCCCTTGTTTGTGCTTTGGCAAAAACGTGCAGAAGGTTGGGATAGACAGAGACAATTTACAGGTAGAACACAGTAGTTATTCAGGAAAAAAAAAAAAGACATGGGAAAGCAATCAGATATTTGCAGCCTTAAATGTTTTAGAGAAGGAAACATTTGTGAGGATTGTGAATGCCCTTTGAAAAGTTTTTTCCAATAATTTTCTTTTGGAGGAAGGGAAGAGAAAGATGTTTTCTCACAAACATGCCTACTTTAAATAGATATTTCAAAAGCACAGATTCATGACCCATGATTTATCGTGGTAACTAAATTGCCAGCTGATAGATGACATCTCCCATTTAAATTCTATAGATTTTGATGCTCTGGCTGTAGAGCTGTGTTAACCATATTTTTTTCAGACTTCTGTAGCAGCAATTATTTTAAAAACAAAAAAGAATCAATAATAATGTGAATATATTCTCAGCAGAGGATTAAAACAGAACTGAATCCCATCACCTGCAATCATAGTCATACTGCATCCTAATGCCTAGCTCCATCTTGAAACGCACAGGGCTCTCTTTCTCAGCTCAAAGTGTTAAACTATTCTATAATAAGTGTTTCAGTGGTTAAAAGTCTTTTAATTTTGATCTAAATTTATTCCTGGCTACTTCACATCCATTTGCTTTCATGACAACGTTATAGTTTAGCATACAATTCTTTATTATTTGCAGGTGCATTTCACAGACAGAACATTTACCTCTCTTTTCCTGGTTGAGCTCAACCTCTGATTTTTTAATCTGCTTCTATTTTATGAGCAGCTCAAGTGCAATTTCCATTCTGGAGCTTAAGTCCCGGCTGTGCAAGGAGCTGATGCTCATACAACTGCTTAGTAAGTCAAATACCCAGCTGTGAAAGGAATTGAGCAAGATGAGCCAACATTACAGCTGTAACTTGCAAACCTCATTACAGCAACTGCAAGCCTGCAACCCAGCCCCTGTGTAGAAGGACCCTGAGAAGACATCATTGCACCCTTGGAACTACGCCCATTGCTTCCCTTCCTTATGCTCCTTAAATCAGTCAAGTGCCTTTTGACAGTCTGAAGATTTCTGCATGAGATTTGCAATGTTTAATCTGAATTTACCCTGCTTTTCTATATATCAGAACTCATTCCTTTTCACCAAGCTATCCATGTACGAAGAACAATACCTTTTCTTATATTGCTTCTTCCAGAAATCTGTATTGTGTTGTTTGATACAGTTTGATCTTCTGTTATTATTAAATTGTGTGTCCAAATTCCCATTTGAATTTGTCTATTTTTCATTGGTTTTTCTTCTGCCTTTCTTCTTTAGATAAATATCCAGCATTTTCTGCTGCCTTGACATATTTATACACTTCAATCTTTTTTTTTTCACTTTTCTTTCTTGATAAACTAAGCAGATTAAGTCTCTTACTTGAAGCAAATTTCCCTAACTCTCAGGTCATGGTTTAGTGGCTTTGTTCAGTACCTTTCCAAATGTTTTAATGTCCTTTTAAAACTCGGACATGGAATTTGATGCAACATCCCAGAACTGGTCTCATTAATATCGTATAAAATAATAAGTGACCTTCATGCTTCTACTCACTCCTTCAATTTTTCTGCACCACTGGATAACACAGCAGCAGAGAACTTTACCACAACAGTGCTGAGTTGTTTGAGGAATTCTGAGTCCTTTTTCACTACTCTCTCCAGCTCTGCCCAAGTTCACAGTTCATACATCTCTTAATATCCTTCTTCTAATTGTTTTAAACTCTTCTACTTAAACGGGCTGACTTTAGGAAAGAGGTTGTTTTCTTCACATCATCAGAATTTAAGTCTCTGTCAATACTGTTTGCTTTTCTTCATTTTAAACCATCAATTGCTTTGCATTGTCTTTCTAGATTAAGGATGGCATTTCTGAACACTATTCTTACAAGTAGCTTTCTTTCTGAAATATAGGATATGGTAGATGATCTAGAGAAGCTGCATCTTGTCTGTGTCAGGCTGCTTCTTGCTTTCTAATATTTATATCCCACTTGAAATATCTTCAGCTTGACCTAACATTTCTGATTCAAATATTACTTTTTTAAGTAAAGCACCTGTAATTTAGGATAGCTTCCTATCTCAGTGGTTGAAATTACAACTTGACAGTTCAAGGCATTGATACAAAGCCTGATCTGTCCTCAGATTTTCGGTGAAAAAATAAGATAATGGACAGAATAGACCAGACACAGGAGTAACTATACTCCTTGTGATTCTAATTTTCTGATCTTGTCTGGTTTTGTGTGACAGCTTATCTGAAACAAAAATTCTTACCCAAAGTTTTGATAGTATAAATTTTGATGGTCTGGTTACAAATCATTTTTGAATGTACCTTTTGACATTTCCATTTTTTTTCTTGATTCTTGTCCACAACTTCAGTTATCAAATTTCTTTTTAATTGTTTTTGAAGGCTTTATTTACATTTTAAAGATGCTTGGGATACATCCAGGAAATTGAAGTCAAGTACTCTTCTAAGTCTGAAATTGGAAAATTGTATAAATCCTTATAACTGTTAGTAATATTAGCCAATAGCTCACAGCAACAACTCAGAATCACCACCAGGGAGAGCATTCTTGTTGGTAACTTTTCCTCATAAAATATGAGCAGACCAGAAGACTGTGAGGTTATAATCTCTCTCCAGTACAAGACTTCAGCTATGGGAATCTTCTACCTCTGAAAAACGTGTACAGCTTCCTTTCTCAGTAATTTAAAGTCACATAATGACTTTATGCTAAACACAGGTCCATCGTACCTTGCTGATATTAAAATTCCTGCTGATATTAAATTCCTATCATTCCGCCTGTACATGGAAAATTGCATGTACAAATTCTTTAAAGAACTGTGACAGGTCAGGATGAATTCCCTCTGGAGGCACGCAAAGCCGTTCCTGGACTTATGCAATAGTTGTGTATCGAGGACGAAGCTATGTGCATTATTAACGCTAAAAGAAGCTCAATTCTTAGTTCATGAGAGGAGTGTACCCTCCCCTAACCCCTTAGCCAAGGGCCTATCTTTCAGAGGCAGTGTGCAATAAAACTGAAGAACCCTTACCATGCAGAGTAAATTTTTATATTAATCTGAAAACAGAAAATCCCTTCTTTAAATCCACTGCTTTACTCAGGTTTTACTACATTTCCAAGTCTAGCTCTGTTATAACTAGATGAGTACTCCACATGTCAGCTTTGATTGATGAAAGTTTTATTTGTACAATATTCTTGAAATACATTTTCTATACAAGTTAAATCAGAAGGGCAGAATTCTTCAGAACTCAACTAGCTTTTACTCATTACACCCCAAGCTTAGTAAAATGGAAAACATTCCTTGAAGAAATATTTAGTTACAAATTACAGTGTGACTTTTGAGACAAAACTTGTTTATACAAAAGGAATTAATTATGCTGAGTGTATTCTTTTCATTAGCAAGCATTAAATTATTCAAGATATTCTGAGACATAAAATTGAGTAATGGAAGCAAATATTGATGATGCCATCAAACAAAAATGTAAATGTCACTTTGAGAAAATCCATAGTCACAGCAATTACTGTTTTTCCCAGTAACATTAGTTACCTTAATTTCAAACTACTTTATTCCATGGCAAAGCAAGAACTACAAGTACAACAAGGAAAGATTTACAAAAGGTTCGGTGAAGTAAAAAAGAGAAAAGAAAGAAATTCTTCCTTTCCAGAAAATGATATTCAGGCTAACAATGGGCCTTTCTATATTTTTGTTCTGGATAATTTATGTATATTGAGAATAAAAATATAGGATTGAATATCCTGTTGTATAGAAATTTTATATATCTACAAAATAGAAATATAAATTCCTTATAGAAGATTGCTAGAAAGAAATCTAAGTGTTTCAGTGTATATACTAAGTGTGTACACACAATAACTTGATTCTCCTGCCTTCCAAGTAAACAATACCCAAGAAAGGGTAATCTGACTCTTGTATTTTATTTGCTTTATAGACATTAGTGATGTTTTACAGAAACATTAATCACTACAAGCTGTAATAATGTGATGAATCAGATCTATTCACAATGATTGATAATGAAAATTATGGCATTAAGATAATTTCAAACTGAACTATAAAAAGGATATGTTAAAAACTTACTTTCTCAGAAATGGAAATACATTCTGCTGCTATGGGAAGAAATATAGAACTAGGTTAGCTATTGAAAGAGAGTAAAGAAACTTTTTTTTTTCTGAAAGAGATACCAAAATATTCAATACTATTTAGAAATGTCCCAAAATTTAACAATTTATGAAAGATTTAAGAAAATACAAATCAACTTACACATCGAATAGAATAAACACTAGCTAAGCAAATAAACTCAAGGATAAAATTTAACTTTTTCATTTAATATTTCAACTAAAGACTTAATTTCCATTTTTAATTAAAATATGAGCAAACCATAGCATTATAGAGGCTTCTGTGTTCATATTCTATATGTGCCCAAATTTGTAACTCTCAATTTTTTTTATTTAAGATAATAAATCCAAATTTCAAACTTGAAGACAAAAATTTTAGCAGTCTAAATGGAAGTTTCTATAAAACTTTAACTTTTAATGTCTTGAGTAGAAGAGTCTTGAAAAGAGAGAAATTACATTCTCAGTCTGCACTCCACATGGCCTCTGCATACATACACACATGTATGGAAATTTTTCCATTTTGATATTCCATCCATTGTTAAGAAACAAAGTTTAGCATGGGTTTTTTATGAGTCAGAAAATTCCTAATGGTTTTACCTTATCCGCTGTGTTTATATCTAAGCAAAAGCATATTTAAGTAGTTCTAAAAAAAGTGAATTGTTATGGAGACAATTAATTGGGTAAGTAAAAGAGATTTAAGTCCCTCTGTAACAGATTTTTTGCTTGAATTCAGCACAAACATGCAAAGCTCTTTATCTTTTTTGAGACTCCAAAAGCAATAAATGGTTTCAATTGCACCATGTATCACAATGTTACTCAAAATTTATGTATTTTCTGACTGTTTTATTTTTCCAGTGTGTTAGACAGCACTCAAGAAAAAGTTGTTCCACAAAACAGAGACTTTTTCTTTGGGTCCCGTGGCTGATCATAGTGCCACTACTCTGCTCTCTTAGCATGTGCAGATCACACCTTAGAAAGTCAGTAGGAGTTTTGCATGGATATTAAGAGGAAGCTATAGGAGTTGGCATTTGTCATGTGGCCTTGAGAGGAAAAGTTTGTCCTAAAATAGTTTCTTCACTAAGTTGTTAGGGTTTTGGGTTTTTTTACCCACTGTAGCAGTCATGTTTGTTTTAAGAGATAATCAATGTCTAAGACAATGTTAAAGAATGCCACCTGCCAAGAGACTGATCTATTATGGTTGCATATCACCATAAACAAAAAATTGGTGATACTATTTTAATCAAGATCCTTAGTACTTTTTTTTTATGATCCAGTCTTTTACCACAGCACACCCAGTTAAAATAGATCAATCTCAGAAGAGACTAAAAAATATGACATTCCAGCTACTTCTGTTGATGACATTATTTAACTCTGTGATAATGATATTGATTACTGCTGACTGAAAGTGTTATTCATCTTCAAAAGTTCTGAAGAAGAAGTAACCTATAACTGTGTAGCATAGCAGATAAAACTTAGGTATCAAATGACAGATATAGAAAGAACTTATTGTTTCAATTTGTTTGCCACTACTATTTTTGATGCATTAACTAGCTTGAAAGACTGTCTTAGGTTTCCTGTTTTCCTGTTCCTACAAAAATGAACTATGATTGACTAAATAAAAGTTTTGCTAACAAAACTTCTAACAAATGTTTGTTTGTTTGTTTGTTTGTTTGTTTGTTTGTTTTTCCTTGCTGTTAGCTTGGTGGCCACAAAGGAAACAGACAGTGCAAGATCTCGTAGCATGCCAATGTCACCATCTGATTTCCTGGATAAGCTAATGGGTAGGATGTCAGGCTATGATGCGAGGATCAGGCCAAATTTCAAAGGTAATTTCAAAACTAAACTGGTTTCATTTTCAGTATGTCAATATTACTGCTCACAAAAATGCAATTTCTGAAACAAATATGAAAACTAAGAAGTACATTCACTGAAAAAAAAGTGCCTTCTTTTGCCTTTCTTTTGTATGTATGGCAGTTCATTTCAGTAACTCTACACCTGCCACTTTCCCAGCTGCCCAACTGCAGGCCTTTCATAAATATACCTTATACTTACATTTGAGTCGTCTAATATGGTTTTGTTAGTTTCTTTCCTTTCCTGAAAGGAAATTCAGATTCCCACCTTGGACTGCCATAGCATGAAACTTTATGGAGAGCAAGTTCTGTGAAAGATTGGCCAAATCTTTCTATCTGTCTGGTTCTAAAGAGTGTGTTGACGACATTGACCATCAAACTCAAGACATCCTATCTTAGTTCCCAATTGTACCACCAAATTATATTCCTCAGTCCTGGGCCCCGTTTGTGCCTTGAAATGCCAAAAGGACCATCTTTCCTCTTGTTCTTTTCCCTGTTCCCAGTTCTCCACTGAAATTGCTAGTTCTCAATTAATGGAATTTTGTCTTGGCATGTGCCTTTTATGCACTCATCACAAGGGAGAATCAATTAAAACAAAACAAATTCAAAGACTGAAACAGCAAGTTTATAAATGGAATGACTATGTCTCCCAAGGGTCTTAGCATATTATCCAGAATCAGGCACATTAGAGAGGTTTAATGAAGAATTACACAAACCACATTTTTATATGAATATGCAAAGTACAGACAATCATCCATTCTAAATTTTGTAGTCTGGGAAGTTTAGGTAAATTTAACTATTCTTTTTTTTTAAACAAGGAGTTCCAATGTTATAGTGGAGACATATTTAACTCTATTACTGAATCTTTAAACAAGGTATCAGTCTTTATCCAGAATATAAACAATGTTTTGAAATAATAAACCTATTGTAAATAAAAATTATGTTATTCTTACTTTGTCTCAGTTATTTTCTCCTATGCCTATCTTCTTGAGTCCAGGAGATTCTCTTAGCTCTAACATTTCACTATAAGGCTTTACTCCATGTTTACTACAAAAAGTTTCCTTCAAGCTGGCAGTGCTTTCTTCTCTAAGTCATCTGTCACTGCCTTTCCATCTAAATTCTTATTCAGCAAGAAATGTTATAATTTTTTGACATCTCCAAGTTCCAGAAACTTAAGTGGTTTTGACTCTAAAGCCACTGCTACGTGCTGGTTTTACCAGAATTTGCCCAGTCTGATTCATAAGGACCATGTAAGAGATTTGTCAGATTACTTCCTCATCAGCAAACCGTAAACAGTCGGTTGTGTATCTATAAACTTATTACCCAGGATTTACTGCAGCTGGAAATGCTTTGCTCTTTTTAACTTAGTGATGCTGATATTTCTCAGGAAATCATAAAAGTGCACTGGAATTTCAAACATATCTCTATGTGATTTGGGGATTGAATTTTATAGTTTGTCATGGACAGCATCCAATCACAATCTTCTAATGAGGCAACAGTGAAGAACAGGCAGATGGTTGGGAGACTATGAAATTAAATGCAGTTCTTCTTGAAAGTATAATTCAAGGGATTTAGAGCCTTGTTTTGTAACTATTGAAACTTAAAGAGACAAAACCTAATTTGACGTTGTTCCTTTTCAAAAAATGCACATTCTAAATCTTCTGGACAGCTATGCACTTTGAACAGATCTGCCCAGAATGATTCAGACCTACCTTAAGAATAAGCATCTCCTCAAGTGACTTTGCCACTATTTGGTTACTTTTATTACTCTTACAACAAGTTCTGGGGCTTAATGCCTTTTTTAGGTTTTAAACTGGTGATAAACAAAGAGGATAAGTACTAATAAGACAACTCAGACATTAATTTTAAATCATTTATTATTAAAATTCCTACACAGACAAGATTTTTAATTACCAATTTTATTCATAATTAAACTTGGTCAAGAAGACAAAATTATATAAATTGTCTATGTGCTCTGCTTTTGAATATGAAATATTGCATATGAGTTCTTGTTCAAAAAATATAATAGAGAAGACATGGTATTTATTCAGCTATGGAATGCAGCAGGAAACTGATAATCATTGTAAAAGCTTTGTTCCAGTTGTGATTTGGGTTTTTTTATGCTACATCAAACCTATAGCAAGGTGCTTCTCTTACTCAGTGTCCACATTGGAGACAATATCCATTCCTGCAAATATGGAAAATACTTCTTTGCCTTTCAAATTTGAACACAGTTATGTAACCTAGGTGTAAAAAATTTAAATATTAAGGTAAAAGTTTGGACATTTACATAGGAAAATGCAAAGTGTTACTTGCCCTGCTATTGTAAAACATTTTAGAAGCTTTGAAAGCCAGGACTTAATTGAATAAAAAAATTAATTCAGTTACATATGTTCCCCTGATCCCTTCTGGAAGCTGTTTATATTTTTAGCTTTTTCATTATTTACTGGCTATAAAGCCTTTGTGTTTTGGAATATTAAAAGGTGTAATTTTTTTGTTCAATTTAATTTTTTTTATTATTTTACCGATTTTATTTTCATGTGCCATACTAAGACATGGAGAAGTATTACTTCCTTTTGATCTTTACAATTTTGTATATTTGCAGATTACTGCCCATTCTATACCTTTTCCACTGTGAAAGGTCCTCTTCTACTTAAGATGGTTTTGTAAGGCAGCTTGTCATAGAATTTTTGATCCTTTTTGACTTTTTGACATTTTTCTCCCTAATATATAAATACATTTATCTATGTAATGTATTTACATATAATAATTATCTTTATCTCTTAATTATAAAAGTTCTCATTATTTCTACCAGCTTGTCTGGTACAGAGGTAAGGTTTACAGGGATAAAGTTCATGTTCATGTCCCCCACCATCATATCTGAAATGTGGGAGTTGTTTTTAATTCAAGTTATACTTGCTGGACATGGTACACATTTCCACTGATTACAAAATTTGCACAGGTGATAGCTGGCTCACAGTGAATTATATTTCCACAATTCTCCAAAGATTTTATGATGTCTGGATTTGTATCACCTCAGCCTGTCAGTTTGTTCCTGTTCACTTGGCCTGGAATGTCTTCTACAGTCCTCATACAAAATTCCAGCAGAATGGCTCTAGTATTTGACACAGCCAGAAATTGGAGACAAATGCTGCTACAAAGACGTCATTTGATTTTTCTGCTATGACCTTCTTCACTTCCATGGATACTTTTATACCTTAATCACCTCCTTTCAGCTTTCAGATCTTGGCAGGATTCTATTTTTAATGCCTTGTAGATAGCGATCATTGTTAGCTTTTCTGTCTCTAGTGAGTTTTAGCTCTATTTCTTTTCTGCCTCTCTTTAATCTATGTTCAACTTGCCTGAATTCCTGTGTTTGAATATGACTTCCAGCTTTTACAGCTTCTCATTCGTGATTCTTTTTGACCATGTTTTGGGAAGTTCATTTTTACTCTCAGCATAGTGTCTCTGAATTAACTCTAAAACATTTTCAGGCTACTTTTAGCTTCTACTTTTGTGCTCCTTTTAACTAGCTATTAACTATTTTATTGTAATTTTGATACCATTTAGGTTTTGCCTTTTTTTTTCTTTAGGCAATCAAAATTAGGCATCAATGCTGTAGTGATTTAGAGCTTTTTCTTAATAAAAGCAACTATGTTGAAAAAGCAGACTTATAGTACTATTTTAAACAAGACAGCATCACATCAAATTTGAAAGGATGGCAGTACTAGAACATGTAAGCATTTGAAAGAAAAGCTGCCTTGCAAACAAATGACTAATGAGGGCAAGAAGTACAATTTTCTCCCTGACAGTTTTTAGTGACTGTCTTCATTCATCATCTCTGCTTTTCCTTTTTCACTTGATCCTTTTCAGGAGTTGAGCAAGTAAAGCTTTTACTGAATTCTCAGAAGTACAGGATATACTCAACAACTCTAAATAATTCAGTGTGAACCAAAGTGACTGCAAGTGCTACCTCCTTACCTGAGAATTCTGTTCCATAGGTGTAGTCTTGCGTATTGCAAAGACTGAAGTGCACGTAGAAGTGTTTTGTTAGAATTGCTGTACAGCACTTCAAAACAGTTTTTGCTGTCAGGAAAGAAAACTGGATGTTCCAAGTTCTGTCATTTGGCAGAACTTTTTATGGACATTCTGATTCTTCAAGCAATTAATGTGGAATTTATTGGTTGTGTTAGATTTTGCTAGTTGCAAACCACCAGTAGTGGCAGAGCAGTTTCTTTCTTCAGTGATACTAAAAAAGAGATATTATATAAAGGTTTATAAGACCAGTCTTCATATTCCAGATACAGATCTCTCGTCATTAGACTGCTTGCAGCTACAAAAAGAATCTAGGTTCTCCAATGTTAAACTGGTTTATTCATATAAGAAAATTGAGTTGTAGGAAGGTAACAAAAAAACCTTGAGATGTAAAAACCTTGTTTGTATTGGACATGGACTGAAATTGAAAAGGAGTAATGGAAAAATTAGCATACTTTTCCACAATGACATTTTTAAAGAGACTTCTAGAAAATAATTTAAACCCTTTTCCATGAAGAGGCCATTCATTGTTCAGTTTTAATTAGGACTGCTCTGCCACTACTGATACTTCAAAATGCAAGATAAGACAAAACAACAATTGACTGAGGACCCATGGTAACAAATATTTCAGTTATAAATAGACTCTTAAACATTTTGTGAATTTAAAAGAAATGGGAACACGATCTAAATTACTTTCTTGTAAGCAGTAGAGATAAGAGCAGCAATAATGCATTTCTTTTCTCAGTGATAAAAGATAACATTGAAGGTAGAAACTGCCTTGAGTGAAGAAAGTCACTTTTCCCCCAATTGTTGAGAAGTGACATGCATTCTCACTGAAATACACATAAAATATTTTTACTATATATTTCAAATGGGATGTTATTTTCTTTTTTGTACAGAAGCATGTGTGCAGGTTTATACTGAACTTTGTTCCTGTGGGTTTTTTAAAATGTGAAACCTGGCAAGATAAGTAGTGTACCTTTGAGAAAAATCAAAATTAAAATTATTAGAAACTATTCAATTTAATCATGCATTAAATTAGTTGTGAATGTAGCATTATTTCTTCCAAAGTCAGTAAATATTGTTCCTGAATGATTTATATTGAATAATCAGTCAATAAGCAATAATTCTGGAACAGGGACTGGTGGGGCTTTTTTCCTCTTTTGCAGGTCCTCCAGTTAATGTCACATGCAACATATTTATAAACAGCTTTGGATCCATTGCAGAGACAACCATGGTAAGATATTTTGACTCAGTCAATGTTTGAAGTTCAAGTTAAATGTGCTCCATGAGCACTAAAGCTAGCTAGGGCTTCTCTTCACCTGGAGCTAAGCAAAAAAGGAAAACCACTTCTGAGAATGGAAAGTGGGAATTCTTAACTTGGCAATTGATTTTTTCTAATGAAAATTTCATCATTATACCATCACACACAAGAAAAAGTAAAGCTAAGGGTAGGTAGGAGGGGTTTTTTTATTATTATTTCTCCCTAAATTCTATTTGACATTTGCAATGAAATAATTATTAGATAGACATTAGTTTCTATAATGTTCCATCTTTCTAACCTCAAAAGTGCTAATTCATTAAGTCACTTCGCAAATAATATTTTTTTAATTTCATCATATACAGTGTATATGGAGATGTATACTTTATTTTAAAAGTCCTTTTTCCATAGAGTTATTGCACTGAAATAACAGAATGACTAAAACTTTGAACTGGTATATAAAATTTGGAATAAATTTTAAGAAGAAGTGGATTGCATGTTTTTTTACATACACTTAATATTTGTCTACTAAAGAAAGACAGATGATACCATACAAAAAGTTGAGTTTTTAACAAAATAAGGAGAAGAGGTCAGAGTGTAAAGGTAGAAAAACTAGATATTGAACTGTGAATTGATGAAAACTCCCAGGATAATCTCACTGAAAGGTTAGACACATGCCAGTAACTTGGAGTACAGATATAATCACTAAAATTTAGTGGGGAGAGACACTAGCATTCCTTCTCTCTACAAGTGTTTCACATTTTTTTAAGAAAGTTAAAAATACCTCTTTGAAAACAGTTATATAGTAATTTTGGGGCAGAGAGGGTTAAAATACAGAGAAATGACAGAACAACTGTAGGAGTTTGTAAGATTCAAATATAGAAAATGCTCTGAAATCCCAACAATTTCAGGGGTCAGTATATGTATTTGGAATGACACATCTGAATGGTTATATTAAAAAAAAAAAAAACAAACCCCAACCCAAACAAACAAAAACCTACCAAAAAACTCTAGTGTAACCAAGGACCTGTAGTTAGGAAAACAATAGGAAAATTTCATACAGTCAAATATTTATGCCCCCTATCTCCAAGTGGTATTAACAACTGCCTGTTCTTTACCTACCTTGGAACATAGTAGTAGATGTTACTGAGAGAAGTAGATGATTTTTTTTCAGATAGAAAATTACTTTAATTTGAATCTGGAGGCCTTTCCAGATTGCAAATCCCAAACAGATTGACAGGGCATCCAGAGAGATTTATTCTGGTTCAATCAGAGGATTAAGCAATAACTTCATGATTAGAATAGTGTTCCACAGCTACTTCCCACTGCCTGGATGAGTGAATCTGGTCCAAAAGAGGAGACAGACCACAAGGGCAGTGAAGTGCAAAGACCTAGCCACTCGACTGCTATATAAAGGATATATACAAAACTGGAAATGTTAACACACAAGAATTGTCCTGATTTTGGGAAGAGGATGACCAAGTTCACATCACAAGTGTATTTTCCCTCCAAAACCAGAGAATTATAAATATTTCTTTTCAGTGATACTTAGTTAAGTCAGTGCAATATTCCTATTTTATAATGAAACTATATTCTGCTCTGTGTTACCTCAAAAGCATATTAAAACAGTCAAGGTAGACAGTGACCTGGTCTGCACAGATAGTTCCAGGCAATGTACTGTGTTACAGAAAATACCAAACCTGGTCAGAACCACAAGGTTTTTCATCCTCTTGTTTTTATGCACTCAAAAACTGGACATTCAAGCACAACCTTGACCTCCATGATACTTGTGTTCTGTTAATAATGTATTCACTGATATAGCTCAAAACAGACTTCTACTTATTGTCAGCCGCTCATGACCTCTCAGAGACTCAAATCTTCCTTGCAGAAGAACAAATGCTTTTTTCTATAGAGGACTTTCTGTTGTGTGGTTCATTACCTTTTTCTTCTCCCCTAATACTCACAGTGAACTTCTAAAAAATATTAATATCGTTTTACCTTTAAATGATCACGAAAACAATCTTGCATTATTTCACAAACTGAATTTCTGCATGGTTTAACAAAAGTCCATTTATTGCAGTTCAGTATGTCTTCAATTTTCACTGTTTCATCAACTGAATTTACTGTATTCCTTAAAATTCAGGTACCTATGTCTTAACTCATTAGGACAAATTTTTAGACTCAAAAATCACTTTAAAATCCTTGATAAATATCTCTCTTTTTTTCAAACAGAACAGGTTAAGTAAGTAACAAGCGCAAAATAAAACCAGGCCACTGATACCTTGTATTTGAAACTCCCAGCTGATAATGGGGTGCGCACACAGTCTGCCAGCTTTGAGGAAGCCCGAACACAGGGAGCCCCGTCCATCGCTGTCGCGGCAATCGCCCCTGGCAGTGTCCGCCTCTGTCCGGGCCTCCCGGGGTCTCTTGCTGGTGACCAAAATCTTTGAGCTCCCTCTGCTGCCTTGGCTGTGCATGACAGAGTACACAGGGAAGAAACAAGGGGTGAGAAAGCCCCGCGCCGCTTGCAGGGTAGCCCGGTGCCAATGTCACGGCGCTGGGCTGAACAGCGCTCGGGAAGGACGAGGGGTGTGCCAGTGCGCAACGGGAAGGGCAGTGTCTTGGGCAAGCACATTCTCTTTAATTCATCTACACCTGCTCTTACAGCTCAGGAGAACCAGACAAACAAAAAAAAAGTACCATAATTTGGCCTACGGCTTGTCAGCTCTGTAAACTGGTTCTCTTTCTTTTCCTTCCTTTCTTCCCCTCTTCCTCCCCCCCTCCCTTCCCTATATGGGTTCCAGCTATTTCAAATTCTCTTTGTTTTTTCTCAAAATACAAATTAGATGATTCACAGCAGGGAAAAGAATGCCACCTCTTGCTAGGAAGCTGTGATTCTAGTTGAACCTAGGAGATTTTATGTGATTATATGAGTAATTTCATTTATGTCATGTATGCTCTGAAGAGGCAGGCAAAAAACTAAGCTACATAATTGAAAGCTCCCTTAAACAAACTTTTATCATTGGCACCACTTAGGATCCAGTCTCACCAATTTTTCTGTTATCAAACTGAATGGTAGCACTAGATCTGTGCATGTCTCAGTGATATTCACAAAGTAAGAATNCTTAAACAAACTTTTATCATTGGCACCACTTAGGATCCAGTCTCACCAATTTTTCTGTTATCAAACTGAATGGTAGCACTACCCCTGTGCATGTCTCAGTGATAAGTAAGATTCAAAGTAAGAATTTCACACTCATCCTCTAGAGAAGTAAAGCTCTTATTGCTTCACACATATAAAGGAAAACCTAGGAGCAGTGTTTCGTATTTTACAAGTTGCTGTTATTCTGGGCTTTTACACATAAGAATTTAGGAATTTGGAAGAATGAAAGATTAAAAAATTATGAAAGCCCAAAATGAAATTACTATTTCATTATAATAAATTTAACATGACATATTTAATGCAAATGAACATGTGAAGTTTTTCATTTGAGATAAATAGTAATGTACCTAAGCACACGTAACTTTAAAAATCTGACAAATCAGTTGGATTGCTTGGTCATGTAAATTAAATATATATTGGCAATATGGGAACCATATCCTATAGAAAAGGAAATACTTTTCATACCAGTGCAGTGGAACATAAATTTCAGCTTTTATCACCATACTCTGAAAAGTTCCTTAGAGAGATTTTGTAGCTCAAGATGTGCTCAACTTGTATCTCCTAAGGCAAAAAGATTTTGTGATCACCAAAAGCAGTATCTAATATATATTCTAAGCATTACCAAAAAAAAAGAGAGAAGAGATTACTAAGTCATACAGGATCAGAATAATATCAGTGCCAACATTTTCAGCAGCAAATGTTCTGAACCAGAATACTGAATACCCAAAACAATTAGTCCATTGGGTACATAGTAGGCCATACCAAAATGTCTGCTTTTATTCTAGGAAATGTGACTGATAAACTTGCTCAAGGTTTTCTGAGTTTTAAAGGTTAGGTACAACACTGACCTTAATGCAGATTTACAGCAATTTTTACTCACTGTGTGTTAATACGCTTAGCATAATGCATGTGCTCAAAGAGCACTGAAGGGCACACTCAGGGAGATGTGATGGCAAATAACAACAGTGCAGACAATTAACACCAAATTAATTAGTTTCGTTTTAATTTAACACTCTTAATTAATTTCAATTAACAATTGAAAATCATACGTCCCTTATTTGGCCTCACCGTGTTTTTGCTCAGGGATATTTCTTGATGCAGTCTGAAAAGAATTCAATGTTGATAGGAAGCATGCTATAGATCTTTCTGTACTCCTCCCACTAATGAGATTATCTTACATTTACAAATAAAATGTGCTTTTAAACAAGACTAACCCATTTTAAACTCACCATAATTACTGTCCTATCATGAGCCACAGCTCTTTAATTTCTTTAGCTTCATCTTTCTTCAAGAAGCAATTCTGATTTTGTTCTATTGTACCTATTCTAGGATGTGTTTGAATAGATTGCATGGAAGAAATGTTCCCTTGTACACATTACAAACCTCAGTATTGAAGAGTTTCACCAAACATTTTTCCTCAAATTAATCATTTAGACTATTGTCTCAAATACGAGGAAATAGATGCCTTTATTTACTGAAAATACACTGAAAAATCTGTCCAGAATATATAGCAATGTGTTAATACTGAATTGTCAGGAGGAAATACCTATTCTTTGTTCCTCAGATAAGTGAAAGCCTGGCCTAGCAGTAATAGCCACTTTGCAATTTCACGATTAAAAAAAAAAAAAAGCAAAAGAAATACTAATAAGAAATTTTTACCTGTTTGACAATCAACTTCATTCTATTAAGACACAGAAAAATTGATTGTTCTTGTGCAAGTTTGGATGTCAGATTTTATAACATCCTTGATTTTTCATAAGCTGACCTCTGCCACTCTGATCCCGGGTCACAGAGTCAGAAATAGGCAGAGGTTTTAGTGGGTCTACAGCTTGGACATGTTCAGACTAATCC
Organism: Polioptila caerulea; assembly: GCA_013397295.1. NCBI lineage: Eukaryota > Metazoa > Chordata > Aves > Passeriformes > Certhiidae > Polioptila > Polioptila caerulea. The sequence goes on along the minus strand of VYXF01002462.1, from coordinate 1,337,456 downwards.
AGGCAAATGCTCTTGCTGAACCTGCATTCTAAGCAGAGAGATCATATCACCCTCCCGAGATGCAACATCTATTCCATATAATAAGGAAACTCCACAGAATGCATCAAAGTATGTTTGGAAAAACACATCACTACATGTACAAGATATGAATTAGCAAACAAATAGCATCTTTTTTTTTTTTTTTTTCCAGATTTAAAAAGGAATTCCTATGCCCATTGGTTTTGCAAGCAGAAATGGAAAGCATTTTTTTACATTTCTGCTCTAGAACTTTTAGTCTAGGATAAATTTTAGAAGGAAATATTGGAATTCCCTGGAAATTGTGGTGGAAGATGTCACATAAAACACAGGCTGGCTTTACAATAGCATAATGAAGTGGAAAGGGATAAGAAAATACAGGAAAAGGTAGTACAGCCATGTCCCAGATGTCTCACCAAGTTGCAAGTTGTGACATGGCACCAACTGCTTGCAACAGCAGATCAAGGGTGATGTTTTCTATTGCACATCACAAACAGGTGTTTTCAGAGGTGCTGGTTAAGAATGAGTTCAATTTGAAGCTGTGCACAGAAAAAGGAGAGTCAAGTATCTAATTTGCTGATATATAAAAAAAAAATCTCTCTGTACTACTACCAAGTGCATATAGTATCTTCTGCTTTTACTTCCTGGTCCTGGAAGAAATGTCAAATATACATCTAAATGTCAAATATACATCTAAGTGTCAAGTATACATCTATACAAACTTCAGATATAAACAAATTCTGAAAACATTTTGTAACCCATTAGCCAGAGATTATTTCTTAGGTCTAGGGAAATGGTAGCAGTAATAGCCTTGCTGCTTGTGTGGTGGGTGACTTTTTTTTAAATTCTTGTTTATATTAATGGAAACCTAACTTCAAATATTTTTTACCTCATTTGAAGAAAAGGCTGAATCCAAACCTAGAGTTGCATTACTACTCAAAGCTAGAAGTAATTGCTCTGGTTAATCTAACCAGGACATGTGTTATAATCAGCTCATCCAGACACACAAATGTATCCTTCTTTCTGGTCCATTTTAACAAGCATTCTTAAAGAATCTGAAAAACATTTTACAATACAGAAAGCTGAACAGCTCATTTTATAGAGGGAAAGCTTTCTACCTCCCCATAGCACTTATTGCAATTATTAGCTACAGAAAACCTGCAGTGACCTCCTACATCATCAGCTCAAGCCCTTGCCACTGCTTACATTGCTGCTTTAAATAATAATCACCTGTTCTAATGCTTCCTAAAACCCAAATGGTTTCTTTACAAATTTATCAAAGGTTCTCCCAGAATCTTTATCTTCTCATTCCAAGGGAGACTTAGCCTTTAGTTAAATGTCTATATCCTTTGTTGACCTAAAGTAATCTAATCCTCTAGCAAAGCTGGGGAACAGTTCACACCTCTAATTTCCCCTTAACTATGTTTGTTTACATTGATTCCTCTTCGTCTGATTGCTTTTTCACTTAAAGGGAGAACCATTACCTGTACAGCACTGCACTATGAAATTGTGTGGCATTACTCTCATCCCTTCCAGTATCTTCTTACTTCCTTCTACATTATTATATTAGTCTTTTCAATCTGTTTGAAGGCTGTTCCTAAAAATCTACATCCTGGTATAGCCATTGCAGCGTTGTCCAGAAAAAGCTCTGAAAATATCTAATTTGCAAGCTGAGTTCTACTCAATCACTACTGTAGGAAACCTTAGTATATATGAAAATAAGATTGTGGCATCACTGCACAGCTCTCTTCACATCATATGAGGTATGCTCTTCATGAAATTTCTTATTTTGTTGCAGTCATGAAAGATGAACTCCCTTGGGGTTATGATTATGCAACAGTGGTGATGTTTCCTAAAATTATGACACAGATACTAGTGTAAAAACATTATTAAAAAATAGTTAAATCCAAGGACTAGGTCATCAGTAATAGTTTTAAAAATATATTTAGTGTAGCTGCTTCGTGAAAGGTATTTAAGCAATGGAAATGACTCTCATCATGATATATCTGGATTTTGTCCTTAACTCCCATTAATGCTGATAGGAGTTAGGTCCGTAAATCCCCATTACTATAAGGCTATAGCCTGTCTCCATCAGTTTTGCATGAACCTGCAATTTGTTAACTTTGTTTACAGTAGCAAAAGCTACAGTGGACTTTAGAATAGTTGTTGAAAGAACCTGAATTAAGAAAAGAAAGGATATTTGGATTGTCACTTTTGTTCCTAATTTCTGTTCTTGAGTCTGGTAAATACACCCTGGAAAAGTTCCCATTATAAACATTCTACATGATCTTGAAAATCTTGATTTAATATGTTTCAAAGCATCATTTGAGCATCTTTTAAAAACTCTGTTCTCCCATCACGTCTTCATTCTATTCTGAATACTTGGTACTTCCAGCACTCTGGGTGTGCAAACACTGGATGTGAATTTTTAATTGCAGTAGCCAAAGTAATCACTCAGCATGAAAGAGCTGTATGCTCAGAGTCTTATACATAGTGCAAGGATAAATTGTAAATCATATATAAAAAAAAAAAAAAAAGTTGAAATCATTATATAATATTTTGAAATTAAACAGTAAAATTATACAATTTATCAAAAGTGCTTGTAAGAACCTGTTTTTTACATAGTGTTTTAGTGTTTTCCTTTTTCCATAGACAATACACAGCATGCTATCAATAATGGCCATTGAAAGCTAGCAGAACAAGTATTATGAGTCTGTGAATCAAGTTTTAATTTTCTTTAGCAGTCAATATGATCACAGAAAGGTGTGGTCCGATATGCATTTTTTACTGACATGCCACTCCCTGTGTCATTACTGCCATTATATCAATAGCGTTAGACCTCTTGCCCCCGCCCATCCCAAATCCTTTTAGATCCTAATACCAATTTACAAAATAAAAAAACTCAGCACCTCTCTGATAGTTAGATTTCTTTTTGCACCAAATAACCCTTATGACTTCATAATCTCAGATATATTTTGCAGACCTCACCAGCAGCCATCTCCTTCAGCAGAGAAATCGGGTTCTGTCTTCTCTCACTCCTAAGCATTTCTATTTGACCCTTTATCTAATTAACCATCTTACCCAGGAAGTTCTACTCTGCTGTTTAGATTCATCAAACAGGTGTTTTTAGACGGAGATCTACAGACTGACACCTTCCTCCCTCTCTCCAAATTGCAGGTCATCACATCTCACAGGCTTCTCTGCTCCTCTGCCTCTAATGCTCCAGTTTGCAGAGGCTTTGAATGTCTCAACAATTTCATCCCGGGTGAAAAGCACTGCAGAGCCAACAAAAATCCCTCTTGTCATGATTTAACCCCAGCCAGCAAACCAGCACCGCACAGCTGCTCGCCCACTTCTCCACCAGTGGGATCAGGGAGAGAATTAATTGGAAGGTAAAAGCCAGAGAACTCGTGGGCTGAAATAAAGACAGTTTAATAGGGCAAGTAAAAGTCATGCACACAAGCAAAGCAAAACAAGGAATGAATTCAATGCTTCCCATGGGCCGGCAGCTGTTCAGCCATCCCCAGGAAAGCAGGGTCCCATCATACATAACAGTTGCTTGGGAACACAAACGCCAGCACTCCAAATATGCCTCTCCTCCTTCTTGCCCCCCTACCCCTTTCTCCTCCCTGATACACACTGAGCATGATGCCAAATGGTATGGTATATCCCCTAGGTCAGTGGGTGTTAGCTGTGCCAGCTCTGTCTCACCCCAATTTCCCATGCACCCCTAGTCTCTTCACCAGCACAGCAGTTGGAAAAGCAAAAAATGCTTTGGCTGTGTTAAAGCATTGCTCAGCAATAACACAGGAACACCTCTATTATCAACCTTGTGTTCAGCACAAATCAAAACAGCCTTGTACCAGACACTGTGAAGTAAATTCACTTTACCTCAGCTCAAACAAGCTGCAGCCTACTCCAGAGTTCAGAAAGATCCCAGCTTGCAAGCCTCTAGGCTTAAAATTTAATTTTGCCTAGGAGCAAATTTAATCCCATATCTTACTTTCCCAGGAAAAAAAATAAACCCAAACAAAACAAACAAACAAACAAAAAACAAAACAAACACNAGATCCCAGCTTGCAACCCTCTAGGCTTAAAATTTAATTTTGCCTAGGAGCAAATTTAATCCCATATCTTACTTTCCCAGGAAAAAAAAAAAACAAACCAAACAAAACAAACAAACAAAACAAACAAACAAACAACCCTCCCCCCCAAAAAAACCCAGGTAGCATCCTCCTCAAGGGATTACTCATTGGAAACTGAGACAGTGTGAATAGATACTGACCTAAAACTTTATTAAAAACATGAAGATACTGAAGGTGAATTAGAAACAAATGTATTGAACACACATAACTGAGAAATAAGTAGGTATTCATTATTTCTTGTTTACCTGTTTTTGATGATAAAACAATAATCTTCAAAAGCACTCCTGGGGAATCTCAATTTATTCCCTTGCTTTAAAAAATAAGCAGTCTTTACATTGCCTGATCTTTCAGTCACTAGATCTCTTTTTCAGTTAATGGATTTTCAAAATGTAAATGTATAGGAACATATGCAAGCTAATTTTTTGGCATAACAGGATTAGTTAAAGAAGATTTCTAGTCTGCTTTCCATCTACAAACATTGTAAGCTACAATATGTGGGATCTCTCACAATCTTCTTTTTAGTTCCTCTATCTTCTTTTAAAAGATTTAAATTGAATGAGGGTTTAGCTACTTAACTCCCGGTAGGATTGAAGGGATAGAATACTGAAAATTTGATGTTTCTAGTGTTTCTAGACATTATTAGGTCCCTTGTTTGCAATATATTTTTCCTTATTTTCGTGAATGTGGCTGCTCCACAGTTTCAGAAAACTGGTTATATTAAAAACATAATTTGCATTTCTTGTTAATGTATATAATATATGTATATAAAATATATATATTATATACAAATATAACAACAATTTTCAATGTATATGTTCATATTTTACCCTGGTAAATTATTTTATTATTTTTGGGTAGTTTTGCTTTAATTTTTAAATATATATACTAGACCTTACAAGATAACAAGACTATTTCCCAACTTAGCAAAACGTAGAGAAAATGTTTTAGATTTTTGCCTGTGACTATTGCTCTGGTATTACCATAGTATTATGAACTACAGTATTTGAGATCTTTTAAAATACAGATTCACTTTTCAATAAGTAACCTTTACTACTACTCCTTTCATCATGGACCTAGTGGAAGCCCATAAAATTGACATTTTTTCTTTCTCCCTTACTATTCATATAGACCCACTAGTGTACTTGATCATAAAGATAACTTCTTCATGAAAGGAACAAATTAACAAATCAGTAATGAATGGAGTTTGTGTCTGTTAAAGTTTTATTTAGTTGCCCGAGTGCATTTAGTATGGCCCAAATAATTCCTAAAACACCCTGAGTTATCTGGGAAGATAAACATATCACAGGATTGCAGGAGAGGTGCATCTTTTTGAACCAGCAGCCAAAAGGCAACATATCTTAGGGCTTTTCTAATGCCACCAGATGATGTCTTTGGGTAGACAAACAAATGGTTCCCTTTCTCCTCAGTACTGGTACAATTCAAATAAAATTGTATGTGTTGCCATGGTATCATTGTAAAACTGCTAAAACAACATGATTTTCCTAATAGACGTCTCGATGCATTTCCTGCACATCAATAAATTTAAGGTCAACTCATATGTGTTCAAGTTTGTTTAAAGTTAGAAATATATTCCTTTTCATAGCCCATTTTAGCAGGTGTTTAGACAATAGGAGTAAGCAGGCTCTGCTTCTGGCCTTGACTTCATTTAGCTTTACCTTTTTTTTTACTTTATTTTCCCTATTCTAGACAATGTCATATTTGTCTACCAACACAAGGAAGACCTCAGGGAAATTTTATATAGAACTCCCAAAATTGTATTTGATCTAATTTGGTTATATTTCTCGGAGAAGACAAAACAGAGGATGATTCCAAATACATGTTTTCAGTAAAGGTTTTTAAAATTAGCCCATTCCATCATTCATTGAAACCAGTCATATTCAAGGGGCTAACACAAAATTCATTAATAACTAAACTGAATGTATAGCACCAAAAATTTACATGAACAAATGAATAATCTTAGAAAAACTTAACTTTTCACTTAGCAAGAAGTGCCTTCTGCTGTTAGAACAAAATCTTCTTCAGGGACACATCATTTTCTTGCAGAAAAAACCCTAAATCTTTTGTCAACTGAAAACATGGCAAGGACCAAATGAAGACAGAGGCTTAGTGTATATTGTTTGTTCATGTAATTGGCATGTCCTTTTTTATCTAATCCCTTATGCTACTGCTTGAAAGTGCAAACACTTTAAAAAGCCCCTGAGCTAAAGCTTAAAAAAGCAATTACACTGAACAAGTTTCAAAATGTGATTTTAGTGTAATGTATTAGGACTTGGGAGCACACAGCTTCCATTAAAAATGGGAGTAGTATATTCAGTCTTTAACTAATAAATATTCTAGGACATGTAGTAGGAGCTATGACAAACATTATTATACAGTATGTCAGTACTATAATTAATCTTTTTAAGAAAAAGCATCCTAGATATTAACTGCCTTTGGCTTCTAAAATCCAGTATTGTTACTGATAATAAACTCAACAAAATAACTCGATGCTAAAATAAACTAAAACCATCCATTTGCAATGTTTGAGCCCTAAAATCTATGAAAAGTAAATAGATATTATAGTACATTGTTGAATTCAACTGATTTTGGCTGTTTCATAAAAAGACAAGGGAGTAAGTAAGACAAAAATCAAGGACCTGTCTCAGAAACTGACTATATTCTTTTTTTAGCTATGGGTTCAATGACAGAGTTTGATAGCTCTGTGCTAATAAGCATCCTGTAAATGACCCAATAATTTCTTTAAGGCAAAGGCAGAACTGTAGTAATTGCAGTATGTTCTCATCCTCCATCATTTCTAGTGGTGGCAAATGAGGTATTATTTATTGCAGAAGAAAGTAAAGCAAGGAGCATTCATCTGTGCCAGCCAGAATGCGAACAGAAGCCATACCACTTCAGAATCCAAGGGTATGAAAGCAGGTGGCACACATAGGGAGAGCAATTGGTGCAGAAGTAGTGTGTAAATTTATTTGCTAAACTCTGAATTTTAATTTTGTAAGGAAGTCTGAAAGGTCTATTACAAGTAACAATGTTGAAGCACTAGTTTTAACCAGCTCTTTGCCAAGTGAGTTCTAGTTCTATTGACTTCAATATGAGTATTGAGGGATAGTAATTGCAGTCAGACTCTGAAAGGAATTAGGCACATTGAAACAAAGTTTTCACCAAACCATTCACAGGACATCTGTTGGGATGTCTACTAGATCTGAAATGTATGAAAAACGAAAAAAAACTTAACTAAAACCTCAAAAATTAACTTACCACAAAAAAAAAAAAAAAACAAAACACCCAAACCCTAGAAAGATTAAAAAACATTAGTAGACACCTTCAAATCTACTGCTCAGAGGAGCTGTTCATCCAAATCCATCAACAGTGTTTTCTGAATAGCTCAAATAATTTTTAAATCTTCTTGAGATCAGAGGCAAGTTATTCCTGACCTAAACCTTGCATCCATCTGGGCTGTCCTACTTAATGGAGGGAGCAGGAGCACCCACAATTTTCAGTCTAGGATTAGAGGTTTTATCCAGGAACTGAGGAGGCCTTATTGCTCAACCTCAGCCTTCAAGGGCTGTAATCTAGACATCCTAATCACCCACAAAGTGCTTAGCCAGCTAACTTGAAACAGGACCAGACAGGAAAGCTTCCCGTGTGTCTGAGTGTGGAACTGAATTCTTCTCCTTATAAAGTAGAATCGCAGGAGTGAGAGGATTAGAAACAAAAATTGCAGGAAGAAGTCATTTTCCTAAGGTACATCCATGAAGACATGGGATCACACGGTTTGAGAAAACTCACAAAGTTCCTTCAAACTAAGGGAGTGGTCCAGGGATGCAGTTGCTCTCAGCCTCTCTATGGGTTCTGTAATTCCAGAGTCAGAACAATAAGGACATCCTTAGTTTTACCCACTGCCAAAATCAGTTCTGGAAAGAGATATTCCACCTATGGAAATATCCAGCAACAGATCACCAAGAAGGATTCTCTGTGCCATACACAAACCCTTTATCATAATTAACACTGTATCTGCATTGCTTCTTGAGATGAATGCCCTACAGCTCTTCATTACAGAAAAGCATGTTCTCAGGGATGTTTGGCATTAGTCAAGTATTGATACTCTGACACAGATTTAATCTGTCAATTAAAGCTAAGTACTAAGCAATTGATTTAAATCACAGTTAATTTCTCTTTAGCTGCTGTGGTAAGTCTGACAGATTAATGAGTCACAGTTAACAGTGGACCATGGAGCTTGTTGCAATTGGTTTTCATTGAAATGCCAAACAGCGTAGATATAAGCACTATCCCTGCTGCAGTTCAGCCCTGTAATCACAGAATCATAGAATGTTAAGGGATTGGAATGTACCTTAAAGATCATTTAGTTCCAAGCCCCCTGCCATGGGCAGAGACACCTCCCACTAGACCAGGTTGCTCCAGGCCTTATCCAACCTGCCCTTGAAGGCTGCCGGGGTTGCATCATCCAGAACTTCCCTGTTCTAGTGCCTCATCACTCTCACAGATAAAGATTTCTTTACTCAGCCTTCTCTTCTCCAGGCTGAACAGCCTCAACTTTCTCACCCTGTCTTTGTAGCAGAGGTTTTCCTGTCCTCTTATGAACTTTGTGGCCCTCCTCTGGACTTGCTCCAACAGTTCCCTTCTTATGCTGAGAACACAGGAACTTTAAACATTACTCTAGTAATAGTGCAAAGATGTAATTAAAAATAAATAATCTCCTTATTTGCTATAATAAATAAGAACAATGAAAATATCACCAGTGTTTGTTAGCATAAGAAAATAGATTAATAATTACAGTTCAATCTAAATTTATTGAAAGTTAAAGACATTCTTGTCTTTAGATTTAAAATTTTTTCTCCCTCCCCTTTGATATACTTACAGAAAGCAATCAAGTAATAAATTAAGCCATAACACAAGTCCTTTACATTATCAATTTAAAGAAATCCAACTTTTACTGTCTACTCTCATAGAAGTGACTGCCCTGTCCAGTTCTGCATCATCCTTCCCTGCACTTTCTGCTACATATTCTTTTGAACAGATAAGGCTGCACCATAAGTAATCTCAGTAATGATGGAATTCCAGATATTAAGTATTAGGAAATACAAGGCAATCCTTCAGAATACAAAAACTATATTTGCATTTCTCAAATGTGAGTGTGAATTTCAAGATTCTTTTCCTACTTTGATTTTGCAATGGCATTGATAACCTGCAAAGAAAATGACTTGACAATTTGAGTGGCTAAGTTCAATTTAAATATTTGAGTTTCTGTGCTACAAAAAGTTTTGTCACAGGCATATTGAAATTGTTAGCTGAAAAACTTTTGGTCCAGTCTGAAATTTTCAGCTATATAAAGGAAAACTAGAAAATTCCATCAATTTGGACAAAGGAATTAATTACCTAAAGAGCAGTCACAGTGCTTAAGAACAGTGAATATATTTAAAGTGGAAAGATGCTATTACCACAGAGTACTATCACGCCACAGGGCATCCTGTCTAATTATACCAGTTAAAGCAGCAATAAAAAGCTTGTCAAGTTGCATGTTTTTCAGACACCAAGACAGTAACTTTGGTAAAACTCAACAGTAAAAATTAAAACTATCAATGTGTTCTGCAATATATAAGCTTTTCTTGTACAGCAGTGAAAATCAGCTTTCATTATAAGTGTCATAGTTAACACATGAAGAAAAAATTTTCCACAGGAACAATATTTGTTTTAGTGTCTTTTTTCTACTTTTAACAGTGTTCTTTCAAAGTTTGTAAGATTTCCACAAATCTTAAAATTTTATAGCAAGTTAAAACAAGTGAAGGAAGACTCATTTGACTATATTATACAAAAGGCAAGTCTAGATTTCACTAAGGAGTATATATTAGGCAAAATTATCATATTTGGAATGGCAACAGAAAGTGTTCTGTAATTTATGCATTAAATTCTGAAGACTTGGTTTAAATAACAGCATACAAAAATTATGAGAGCAGGTGATATTCAATGTTCAAATGAGGTGCATATTTTGGAATCTCTCAGATCTCGAAGGATTCCACATGCTGTGCATATGAAAATGCATTAAAGAAATAGTGAGAATTGGGAAATTAGTATCTTGAGGATTTGTGCAAAAATCTCCATAAAGCTACATTATATATGTATGTATTATGGTAATATATCTCTATCTGTACAAGTATAATGAAGCAGAAATCAAAATATTCTGGAAGTGTTTCAGATTTTACCATGTGCTGGAAATTACTAATCAAAGTGTTAGTATTGAGGTTCATAGTGGCCTGGGCCTTGGCATGGACAGCAAAGGGCAATTACCTGATCTCCAATTTTTATTTTATTGAGCCTTAGGAAGCAGAAGAGCACTATCCTGACCATCTAGGAAGGTTCACCTAGTGGCTAAGGCTTTGAAGCATGGTGAAGCAAGTGCAACCCCATGTCTCACTCTGGTTCTGTAGAACCAGGGCACAGCAGCTGTTCACACCATGGCAGCCTTGAGGTTACAGATGACACTGTGGAAGTCACCACAACTGAATGATGATTTCTCCCTCCCCTCAGGGAGCCTTTCTGTCACAGTTTTTTGAATTAGGAGTCATCCTTTCAGGCAAATGGCACATGAGAATATGGAGCCTCTTGTAGGATAGCAAATCAACTCAGGCAGTTTGATGCTGGTGTCTGTGTTTGCATCAAACAACCCTACTTGCTTTAAGCAGTTAGGCCTTGTGTGCATAATGTGCAATTATAAACTGAGATGATGAATACTTGTCCTTCATAAAATAGAAGTCAAATATATCTCTTTCCTTTCGATAGATTAGGATTTTCTTTTTCTAAGTGTATAATGAGTGCGAATTTAAGGCAGAGTTTTCAAGAGAGAGAACAATAAAAAATAGCTCCAGTTGCTTCAGTGAGAAGTTTAACCAGGACTTTTTTTATCTTAAAAGCTGGAAACAATTTAAACCAATAAACAACCAGTTGCCATTTTCCCCCTGCAGCTGACCTTTTTCTCTATTTTATTTTTATCTTTTTCATTAATACAGTTCAAATAAAGAGGAAAACCTTATTATGACCAATAAGAGTATAGTTCCTATGCCCTTATGTTCAGTCTGTTTTAAATGCAACGTAATGAGAAGCTATTATCTACCTATACTTAAAACCAAGTATTTTCAGAGTGGTAAAGTTGTAAGAAAGTGTGGAGTCATAAATGCATTTTTGACAGAATGTATGTGCAGCCCCAAAATGAATTCTAGAAGACTGAAGCACTCACTCATCTTTTCTATAAAAGCACTCTTGATTAAAACAGCACTTTCTGTAGAAATTAAGGAGGCCACACTTGCATCTAATCTAATTTATCATAAAGACTTATGTGGTCTCTACCCTATTTGAGGAGAGGAGGAACCTGTGCCCTCCTCAGACTGCTGTATGGCAAGTTACTGCTCACACAATGTTCAATAGGGAACTGAGGCCCAGAAAGCTTATGTGGTGAGTCTAAAACAAGTAAAGATAAGAGAGAGAGAGAAAAAAAATAATTTAACTTCCCTTAGCATAGGACAGATTCTCACTGACAGAGAGAGGGAAGTGGGAATACTCCTGCCAGGGATTATGCAGAAAAAGGTAACACTAAAACTCTTTTTATGCTTCTCATTTCAAATTCAAGATATATTTTTGATAGAGTTATATGGAATTATATGAACTGTACACGGAGGCTGGATTTCCTTATCTTGGGATTTTTTTTGATTGCCCTGAAACACATCTTTATTCTTATCCATTGTGTCCCCACTAATATAAATAGGTATCATTCTGGCATTCAGCTAAGTAATTCTTTTGTCATCCACAGATGGACAGGGGATTACATGGCTAAGAAATGAAATAAAAGCTAAATCCCTATGCTTGATAAAGCTTTGCTTGTTTTCTCTTTTTTTTCCAGGATTACCGAGTGAACATCTTTCTCCGTCAGAATTGGAATGATCCACGCCTCGCATACAGTGAATATCCAGATGACTCTTTAGATTTAGATCCATCCATGCTGGATTCAATTTGGAAACCTGATTTGTTCTTTGCTAATGAAAAAGGTGCCAACTTTCACGAAGTTACAACAGATAATAAGTTGTTGCGGATTTTCAAAAATGGAAATGTACTTTATTCCATCAGGTCAGTCTCTAATCTAATGATTTTTTTTTTCAGATACAAGCTCAAAAGTGTAATTAGGAATTGCTAAAATATATATTCCGTTGCTAGTCATGCAGAACTATTATGTGTGAGTTTTGTATGCAGAATTTTGTCACCATTTATTGTTAATGTTAAAATAGAAAACAATCACTCATTAGGCATGCACATAGTAAAAGTAATAAGAAAAATATCTTTCCCAATTTAAAGTACAAGTATTGAGTCTAGAGGAACTAGGACACTGCATAGAACAAACAATCCTGTTGTATCATAATCTGAGTTGGCCTATGTATGAGTTTCACAGTCTGTAGCCCTCCAATGTCATGACAATCCAATATCACTTCTTTCCCCCATGTCTGAATATTGCAGTTGCACTTCAACATGAAAACCTGGCCTGTTTGAGGATGTATGACATTTAAATATTAGTCATTTACTGCTGGAGATGGAGAGAAAACTGGAAAGCAAATTTTTGAAAGGAAAAAATCATAAGTATTGACAAAATCTAATTATCCCACTTCTCTCCCACTACTTTCCTTTTAATACAGGCATCAGTAAGCATTTTACCACTGTCTTCAAAAACCCGATCTAATGAGAGACGCTTTGGATATAAGTATGCTAATGCCCCACTAGATTTGGTATTGAAGCAGTGACTCACTTGTGCAAAATGTTACTCTTTTCAAAATAAATATACTATTGTCCACTCAGTGTTTTGCTTTGCATTCTTTTATGATGCTGAATTAATGAGTAATTAGACTCTTTGAAGAGACATTGGGAATCTGTAAACAGTTTGTATACTGGAGAAAAAGAAAACTTTATGACTTGCATGGATGTGTCAGTGGCAGAGAGTATCCTTCCTCCTTCCAGTGTGATTAGGCAGCACTTTTTCAAGCTTACACAAGAAGAAAGAGTTAGGTTAAAATTCTTATGAGGATTTCATATCCAAAAGGAGATTAGTCTGTCACTCTGGGAACGTAGTCAATCTTCAGTGTCACAACATGTATTCTATCACTAGAAACAGATTCAAAGTAGGTTAAAAGGATTCCTTCTCTGGATTCAGCTAGAAAGTAGATCTGAATCAATTACCTGCAGTGTCTGAGTCACCCCAAGAGGCACTGGCTGCTGCCCCACTCTAATCAAATAACTCCCTGCCTTGCCCTACTCCTTCCAAATACATACAGCACACAGTATAGACCCCACCACTCAGCTGAAACAAGTTTGGATTGCAGCTTCAATTCAGACCAAGTTCATGGCCACATGAAATGGAATGAAAAACCCCAAATGTGAGAAATATTATCATATTAAATTATGAAGTCAAACACCAGCTGTGCTGAAAGCAGATACCAGATAGCTCCTCTGTTTCTCACGAAGCCAGAAAGTGTATGTTGCCTTGATTTAATTAAGAACTATTACAGTTTCTAAAACAAATTTAAAATCATATCATTAAATCTAGTTTAGTTAAGTGCATATGAGTGAGTTAGCCTTCTGATAAGGGGAGATATGTTAATTGCTAGTGTGTTAATATTAAAACAAACAAAAAAAAAAGATTTTTCTAAATTTGCTTTTTGCTTTTATTCCCTAACTTCTCCTCATCACTAATTGCATTGGAACTATTCAGACAAAAAGAAATGGAAGGTAACAGTTTACAACTCAATGAATACTTAATAAAAAATACTGAGATATTTACTGTAGTGCAAAGTAAAGTCCAGGTGCCTCTGAAATGACTTGCTGTGTTACCAGCCTACTAACCAGAATTTGCCTTTGGAACTATTTTAACAGCATGGGAATAGGGGATGGGTCTGACTTCCCTCCTCAGACTCTCCCCTTGCAGCTCTGTCACTGTCTAGCTAAACAGAAATTATATCAATAATGAATCAAGGAGGTTTGGTCAGCAAAAACAAAAAAACAACAAAAAAAAAAAAGAGGTAAAAGAAATATGCAGTCATACTTGCCAGCTACTGCCCCCTTCCCTTCATCCCCGGTGCCAAAAGCAGGGTAGTGGGCTCAAGAGAGGGAGATTAGAGCACCTCTTCTGCCTATAGTTTGCAAAGAATTTCACTGGAAGTATTAGGACTGACACTTATGCACAGCTACAAAACAAAATTACAGGCATATTTAAGGGTATCATTATATTAATATCATAAAATGTTTTTTTAAACCTTTGTGTTGACATTTTAAGCACCTTATTTTAGGATAGTAATGTATAAAACTACTTTTCCACCATGATTTGCAGCAGATATATGTTACAAAATTCTTGAAAATTTGGGTAATTTTTGTGCAAAGAATTTGAACTACTGGAACAGTCCAATAATTCTGTCATAGCACAAAAAGGCACACTGTAGCTGCATTCCTTTAGACTTCTCATTAATTTAGGCAACCCTACTGAAAAATTCATTTTTATGAAAGTCTGTAAAATTTGTTTTCCATGTTGTCATATTACACTGAGTTCGATGGGTTCAGCTAATAGAGATCTTTTTTGAGAGCTTTCTATTGAAATACGTATTCTATTTCTAATTGCTTCCATTGTATTCATGTGTTCTTCCTGCACAGTTCTATGGGTAAATTTGTAATGAGTTTTTTGTGTTTTTTTCAGATTGACTTTAATACTTTCCTGTCCGATGGATCTCAAAAATTTTCCAATGGACGTGCAAACATGTATAATGCAGCTAGAAAGCTGTAAGTTTGAGTAATGTCTTATCCTATACATACTTTTTCAGGGATTACTACATCTATACAGGAGGTAGGAAAACCCCTTGTAGTGATACAAGAACAAATTTTCACAATGAATCTTCTATTTTATCAATAGAATCTGTGAAGTATACGTGATTTTAAGAGGAAGAGGTTCTGTCATAGTTATTTGAACTGAAAATCCAGAGTTTTGTGTAAATTTGAATTTACCATTAAACTTAAGTACCCAGTGACAGCTTATCTTCATACAAAATTTCTGCACATAGGGTTTCACCATGAACAGGAGGTGAATAACATGAGAGAGCATAAAAGAAACATAAGAATAACTTAAAGAAGCAATTTATGGGATTTTATGTGAAATAAAATTATTGTATTCTAACATATCATATGTTTTGCTTATCATCTACCTTGATATATTGTAAGTTAAAAGAGGATGAAAGGTGTAAAGCAGCTATGCTATTTCAAGGCACAAACATACTCACAAAAGGAGAAATCAACTGTTCTGTCTGATGCATTATATTCTCATTTTCCTTGTGATATGGAGTATTGGGGAATTGTTATTTCCCTTAAAATGAGAAGATTTTTAAAGGGAGTTGTGGCAGAAAAATCCTCCTAATGATGCAAAGAACAAAAATAAAATAAAGTAAAGCATTCTTTGAAAGTATCCAGCAATTCGAAGTTTGTGAAAATAAGTGACAGATTAAGACAGATTAAGAAGTATTCATCTAAAAGATCTCAATTTACAGTTATAGGGAAATAAGTAAAATATTTCAAAAATCAAAGAATTGTGCACCTATAATGAAAAGACTGGATTATTTGAATTATATAATAGATCAGAAACACAACACACAATTTTATTAAAGTATTTTTGGAGGCTTTTTCTTCTTTTACTGGAAGAAAGCAGCACCTAAGGGAAGGGGAGATAATTATCAGTCACTATGTCAGAACTGTTTGTTGTATGGTATGCTTTTATAGACTATTGCAGGGTGAGTATAAAAGCCAGATCTATCTTTTATTACAATGGACAGATGGTAACGTTATGAAGCAGCCTCTCAATATGAGGACAACAGCTGAATCTGACAGTAGAAATTTTCTTGACTAAAATGGAGGTATCGTTATTTGCTGCAAATGTCAAGGAATTTAGGACAACATTATATATCCAGGATTTGAGCAAAACGTCACAGTCAACCTGAGCAGACAATCCTACTGATAATCTCTGTCACCAGTATAATTAATGTGACTAAGCAAAAGGTTAGCAGGAGGCAGTAACATCAGAGTACATGCAGATGGCAGATATACCCACTAAATACAATTATGCTTCAAAGAGGAAGTATCATAGTGTTTGCCTGAACAAGCAAAAAATGTTTTAAAAAGTTATGGAATTTTTGCTTTAACAGCTTCATAAAACTCAGCTGCATTTTTCCTCTCTTTCAGCTGTTGTGAGGACAGGTCAGACAACAACTGAGCATTCTTGAGCAAACAGGCATCTGGTTTGCTTTAGAGAAACCTTGCAGGAGCCCACAATTCCCACATACTACACCACAGGGAACCAACATTTATTAGCTGAATAGCACTGTTGATGTTCTACTGTATTTTCCAGCAGAACATTTTTCGCTGAAGTCTTATTTTAAATCATAGAGTTCAGTGGGAGTAAATTCCCAGCTGCACATTCACATGGTAAAGAGACAGTTCTCACAAAAGAAGAGCTGAAGAAAATACAGATGAGTGCTTCAAATTCTTTATTCACAGAGAAAGATCAAATTTTATTTCAAAAGGAAGTTGCAAGTAATAAAGCTTTTCCCATATTGCCTTGTCTAATTCTATTTTACCTGTAACTTCAGACATCAAAAAACAGACTATGGGAAAAGATGGCCTGAGGCAGAATATTTTGCAGTATGTTGGAGCTCCGGATATGCTTACATGTCTGATAGCAGAATAACCAGTTAGGTTTGTTAGAACAAGGCAGCAGTTCCCTGACATTATTTTGGGACAAATCCAAAGCAGATATGTACAGTGACCTAAGTTCCAAGATCCTAGACTTTTGAGGGCAGGAATTCACCTGTCCATAGCCATTTCTCTGCACAGGAAGGACAGGAAAGGAAATAGACAACATGGAAGTGTTACAAAAAATATCTACATGCTGGGAAGAGGAGTAATCAGGTAAATTAAAAAAAAAAAAATGTAGTTTATATGAGAGTGAACTCTGACCAATTTCCAAAACTTAGGAAAGGATAAACAGAAGCATTCAAATGGCTCTCTGGCTAAGATAAAGCATCCAGTGCTATTTAAAATTATAGAAGAAAAAAGGAGGATGGGTGCATTTGGCATTTTCCCAGGCTTCACATCAAATCTCCTGAGGTAAGAACTGACATAACCCTGAGAGCCTGAATCCATCCAAGCATCTCTAATTTCTAGGCCACAGTGTCATACTCTGCTCTGGCTGTCTGCCTTGCATTTTTTGGTGCACAGTGGAACAATGTAAAGAGAGGGATCAAAGCACTAACCCTAGTGGTTAATGCCTTGTCTGGGAAAGTGGAAGACATTTGGGTTCAAAACAGAAAACACAGTCCTCTCACATCCTGAGTGAATGATCTGACCACCAGGCTATGTTATAAAAAACAGTGTTTGCAGGAGCAAAACAGCAGTAGCCATGCTTCCAGATGTTTCTTTTTGAAGTGGTGATCATTGCTGTTTTTTCCACTGCGTGCCAAGTTGTGTAGGACATGGCACATTATGAATTTACAAGGCCCATTTGTCTCGCGGTTTCTGTGAACTGTGTCTGATCTTGCAAGCCTTGCTCCTGCATGTGTCATTGAGCAAATTAGAATAAATCATTCATCTGTTTTTTTACTCATCTTGAGTAAAAAAGAGTTGCAAAGACTGACAGTTATAAGAGACAGATAATGGGTTTTGCCTCTCCTTTAAGCAGTAATTTCTATCAGTACTAAATATTTTCCTTCAATACAGATACTCTTGCTCCATCGTAGAAAAGTCTAAGAGAAAAAAATCAAGAATAGTTTTATTTCCCAAATGATACCTTTATTTTTAGCTGGCTCATGTAATGTTTTTTCCAAGGTCAGTCTAAGCAGCTGGATTTGCCCCTGGTAAAAGTACTTCACTATATCATGAAGTGTCTGAAAAATATGTAAGTGGAAATGTCTTCTATTTTTAAAGGATTTCTTTTACCAAATTATTTCTCAGCAGCTAGAATGAGCTTCTTTTTTATCTTAGGAAGGGAATAAATGAAAATGCACATATGAAATAATCCCTTCTACAATTCTATGCCTTACACTGGGGCAGCCTATGGGCATGTGGGATAATTTTAGTTTTATTCTGCTTGAATAAGATACAAAGAAATGTCAGCTAGATACATATTTATTTGTGTGGCCTGTCTCCCAGGAAAGAAATCTTTTTCTTTTATATGCTAGTGCTTGTTGTCTTTCTTTTTTAAGTTTCGCTTTTACCTCACAGCATTCCTTTATTCATAAATTACAATTATAACTTTATGTGACATTTAATATTCCTGAATTTTCAAAGGATATTGAAAATATTTAGATACAAAAAAAATACACAATGAAAAACAATATAGGTAAGATACAAAACACTTTCTTACTTCATAATTTTAATTTTATGTTTATTTTTAAATTTAACAGTGGCCCTTTTTTTCCCCCTTTGGATTTATGGAGGCTTTTTAGTCTTGCTAAGCAATCATGCTCTTGTTTTCTGGATTGTTAAAGCAAATTCCCTCTGTACTACATGATTCTTATTTGCCCAGTTTCTTTCTCTCCAGTCTCTAACTTGGAGATTGTACAAGTGGAAAGATGGGTATGCAGGCTGCATTACAAGCTTATGTTACAGAAAAGTATGTGCATACTTTTCCTTTCCCACAGCAGCACAAAGACAATATAAGTAAAATAAAATAACTGGAGTGTATTTCTCATGTGCCAGGAAATCCTCCAATTCCTGAATGACAGAAATTATGGACACACTGGATCAATGCCTGTCTGTGCCAGAAGATGTAGAAACCAGACTGCTTCTCTCCTTTCCATTTCAGTAGCACAAAAATTACCAACTACTCAGGCTGTGGTTTTTATTCTGCAGATGGGTGACTCAAACTATTGTGTCTATCGAGACAAGACACACAGCTACAATGATCAGGGTCCTTGTATTCTTCAGTTCCTGACCAATGCAGGATGAAAGTGCAGTAGTAACTGAACAGCTGCTGCTGACATACAGAAACTAGACTAAGAGTGATAGCTGAACACCTATAGGCTTCAGCAAGGAATAGTATATTCGAGAGATGTGCTTGAGTGCTGAGCTGAAATGTTGTTCTTTTCCAAAATTCAGGCTGAGAAGAATAAACCCATAGTTCCCCAGGGAGAGATTCCTTCAGAACGACTTAGAGGGCAGAGCAAGGCTGTGCAAGACACTTGGCAAAGCAGCTCAGAAGCACATTGAATAAAATCCTGCCTTCTTGGAGCTCCAGCACAAATTTAGCCTTGAAATGAATCACAGCTCATTTCTGAAGCTAATATATTTAGTGTGTAATGTAGAAGAATTTGTTCTAACCTCAAGCTAAAACCAGATTCTTTAGCTCTGTCATATCTTCCCCCTGCTATGCTGCTGGGAATTCAGGGCACAATTCAAATGTCTGGCGTGCTCTTAGGAACAGTAATGTGCAGTCAGCCTGTCCTGGAGGCAAACTGATGGGATGCCCAACAGAAGAGTAATGGAGTAACCCTAGTCAACATCACTGTATTTCTTGCTTCAACTGGAGACCTAAAGAACTAATGGGTTTGCTAATTAAATCCAAAGTTACTTTTGGACCTGTACCTTACAAAAAAATTACATAAATGAGAATGGAATTTAGATAAATCACTGGGATTAAAAAATG
The DNA here is from genome assembly GCA_013397295.1 of Polioptila caerulea. Taxonomy (NCBI): domain Eukaryota; kingdom Metazoa; phylum Chordata; class Aves; order Passeriformes; family Certhiidae; genus Polioptila; species Polioptila caerulea. Next base: position 1,317,548 of record VYXF01002462.1, on the reverse strand, counting down.
AATTTTGTAGTTGAACTAAATTGTTTTACAAAAAAGCCAAATACTTTGCTCAGTTTTTTCATGCTGAACATGTTTCTGTTTATTAAACATGAGGAAAAGAGTTGGGTTTTAATACACCTGTAGGTATTTTAAAATGACACAAGGGAAGCAGAGCCTTCCTGTAATAAAACAGAATGAGCAGAAAACTTTCAGGATGTATTGATATTCGGCTCAGAAATCACAAGTTTGCTGGTGACTTGGAAAGGTATGCTAAAGGTGGACAGACAAAGCAAATAAAACAGTGTCAGCAGACGTGATAAAGGAATTATGTTGGAATTGCCAAGATAATGATGGTTCGAAGGTGTAGAGTCTCTAAAGGTACGGGGGAGCTGCTTGCCTTGAATAACATGTGTTTCTGTAATGGTGTAGTCCTTAGACAAGCAGGAAAAGAGATGTGAGACACTTCAACAGTTCTTCTAGATAAATTTGTTGGATGTTCCCTGTCTTGTCTATGAGATAATGGGCTTTTAATGCCTACCACTGGTACTAAATTAGAGAAAATAAAATCTTTCTACTCTTAGCATGTAATTGATATAAGTATCTTGATTCCAATAAGTTCTATAGAGTAATGTGGACTGATTTGAGTTGAATAGGACTCTATTTATTTAAGGCAGGCTTTAGTCCTATAATTTCAAAATTGAAAAGTTGATATTTTTTCTGGGAAAGATGAGTCAGACCAAGGGAAAAGTTTGATTTTTCTTTCAAGACGCTGTAGATGCCCTTGATACTTAGAAATATTTCAGCAGGATCACATTCTTTTTTCCTGAATTTTTTCCTGGAACCTGTAATTGAAAATGCTGAAAATTTTCACACTGGCTAAACAATTTTCAGTGCTGTCTAAAGGCAAAATTTAATATGTCTGTCTTGCCTACCATCTGCCAGAGTTCTGTGTAAATGAAATCAACTAAATAAAATACCACTACAATTTCATTTTATTTGATGTCCAGTTATTTAAAACCCTCCATCAACTATTCAAGACGCAAGTCCTGAGAACTACTTTTCAGCAATGCCTTATCTCTTCCACCTTCTCCCTCTGTTATTTTGACAGAGTTTTACTTTCATTTTGTCACACTTATCACACTGTTGCACATAGCTTTCTAAAATAATATTTCTGCAGACCAAATTCGAGTTTCCCAATTGTTTCAGGCCTTCTGCCCTTCTAGTAAATTCTACTTAATTCCCTAGTTTGTATTATTCATCTCAGGCAGAGGTCTCAGTCTACCAGTATATGGTTCATTAGCTAATTACCTGGAATGACTTCAGGCTCCTGAAAATTACTTGTCTCTTTAAGAGAACTGTTTGCACAGAGGCTACAGTGCCATGCATTCACACAGTTCTTGAGCTTTCCTGAGAAATACTCCCCCTGGAAACATTCTCCTCCTGGGATGATGTATTTGTCATATAATTACCAACAATTTACTGCCTGCTTTTGCATTTTAGATGTGCAAGACCTCAGACTTTGGGTTAATAGGGAGTAATAGTAGTGTAACCTAACCAACCCTGTAACTCCTGAGCACCACTGGTCAAACATAAAAAGGTTGTTTTTTCTATCTTTTCTTTATAGTTCTATGATGATACCATTTAGATTTTGCGTAATTAGTAATATCTCTATAGAATTTAGTAAGAGCAAGTACTGCACAGTAGCCAGACAAAAAGAAATAACATTGCTAACTGCCCTCTTCTTCAGCCACAGAAGCTGGTGTTGTTCCATAAAACACAATTTAACAACTCCCCTTCCCAACCTTCAGTCATTCATGCCCTGCAAATCCAAACCCTAGCACGCTGCATTTCAGTGACAGAATTCTTTACTAAATTTATTTAGTTTAGGTTGGCCTGGTCCTGAAAACCATACTAGATTATAGCCTCCATTGCTTTCAGCTATTCATGTAGGATAAAAGACTCGCTTTTTGCAACAGTGAGCTGCTCTGTCATATACTACCTAGGCTAGTAACTGACTGTCTTTTTTTCAACAATAACACTTATCCACTCATAATTCCCTATATAACACTGTATTTCCCAGACACTGGTAATAAAAATATCTGGTGAAAATTTATAATAGTCATCAACACCACCTCACAGTCAAAAAAGAAAAGCTTCTGGTTTAACGAGAGGCTAAATATCATGCTGGGTAGCAGTTAATTCCTTATAGGCCCTAAAGAGAAATGTCTTGTTCTTTTTAACTGCTACATATCTCAGTGCCGTTCGTACAAGTTGCACAATATGTCTAACAGTATAACTAACATATAGCACAAGTTTGTATGGGTAACCACACATATATTCAGAATAAAGCCTTCGCATTTCAAGACCGCACTTTACTGCTCCGTTTGCCCAGCAATAACCATGTAATGGAACACAACTTCTCAGACTATTTGTCTCATAGACTCTACCAGTATATGGCACAGTTTTTTTCTAAAAAACTTTCTTTTTTCTTTTTTTCAAAAGCAGACCAGCATCAGCAACAGGCATTTAGACTCTTAGTTAAAGTTACGTTACATTTTTTTAAATTGCTTTAAAGATAACACACATTTGTTAATCAGGAAGCAAGTAGCCAAGAACCAAAAGCTCAGGTGGACTTCAGGTTTAGTGTTTCTAGAACAAGATAAGGGACAGTTATTACAATTAGTCAGCAGAGGTTCCAGAATTAGTGTGGCAGGGGATTGTATTTTAGGCTCATTGCATATATAACACCACATACCTAAACTGTAATGGTATAAATACTACAGTATGGTAACCACTGATTGTTTCAAAGAGTGATTTCTAAAGAAATGTCTTTTTCACCTTATGGACACAGTACCATGAACATTCTGAGTGCTACATACTGTGCTATTCAGCAGGTTCTTTTCATAAAATTAATTAAAAATATATATTTTCTTTTGATTTCATTCAAACTGATTTAATTTAACATACTAGTGGAAACATCATATTTTAAATTTATTTAGTATAACATAAATTTACATCTCCATTAAGTTCTCAATATTTTAAGACACTTTTATGACTACAACCCTGACTTACAAAACTGAAATTACAGTGTTGAATGCTAATACCATATTTGAGCATTTAAAATACAAACATGACAAAAATTAATTACTACAGCAGCATTTTTAATATGCTGCTATTATTTGTACTATATTGCATTATAGAAGAATTAGTGGGCAGAGTAGAAAATCAAAATTAAAAGCATGAATTAGCGACGAACAAACCTGATTTAGTGAAATACATTTTGACACAGCAGTTGTTTCTTGCCAGTTCAATGAGTTTTACTCAGGGAATATCACTTCTGGCCATAATCTACATGCTTCAAGTGGTAATCTGCTTTACACACAACTGCTTTTAGTCTGAATTCATGCAAAGTTTGATAAGGTATATACTTCTGATTTTTTATAGTTTATGGCATTTAATTGTGAATTTTTAACTGTGTTTATGTAATATCACACAATCAATAAGGAAAGAAAGTGTTTTCTTGCACAGTTGATATATGCTTGTAGTGGCTTGAGCAATGTCTGGTTTTAATTATTTATTTAAAAGGATATGGTGGTACCTCATTTTTATCATATTCATCCAGCCTCAAAAAAAGTGCCAAGTAAATCAACAATCAGCACAAGTTCCTGTGAAAACTCTGTATAAAGGTACTTCCCAAGAGAAACGCCAAGAATTTGAAGGAAGAAGTGCTGAAACATTTTTCCATTTATGAACACTAATTCTTAGCTCCTAAGTTCGCTCAACCTAGATCAGAAAAGATGAAATGTATCTCAGTTTTCAGGTCAGCAGATAAGGTCACTGAATGCCATTTATAGGTGTATTAAAAGAGTAATGAAGCCACTGAATATAATGGGGTAAGATTTATGCCCACACAGCAAAGAGATATCTTTTTTTGCTGAAACTCAAAATTTCAGTAATTTTGGGCAGACAGTTACTCCTAGAAGGCTCTGAACAATATACTTTGAACAGTAATTTGTTAGTGAAAGGCTAAAACAATTTCTGGTTCTCAACCGGTTATTTTCAACAGCTTCTTAATATGGAATTAAGGCAGAAAAGAAGTGTTGCAAAGAAGCTGAAAGCTATATAAATTGGATGAAAAAATTCTCCTTTTATCTTCTGGTTCCTTCTAGTTTTATGTGGCTCAAACTTGAATGAGAATATGAAGCCTTTTTTTTTCCAGTTGTAATAACCAGATAAAATTTATTTAGAAAGAAAATTAGAATGAAATACCTGGGAAAATTAACAGATCACATATTCAGAAGAAATAGGGATATTTTCCCCAGTGATATCCCATGCAAATATTTATCTGTGAGAGGGAAATAGAAGGAAAAAGTACTTGTCCTTTGCAAATTCTGGGCCTTGATTTGTGTGTCTTTTGCTATTATATATAATCTTATACACATGCATGAGGTATGGATAAATGCAGGAGACTGAATATTAAAGCTAAGTGCTTCTTAATATGTCACAGTCAGATGATATGAGGAGATTATAACCAATTGCTTTTCCACGTGTTGTTCCAGTTTCAGAGAAAAGCAGTTTTTCAATTCAACTAATACTACTGTAGAATTTTTAATTCATTATTGTCTCTGAGCAATTTGCACTTAACCATTCAAATTGAAAACCATTCAAATAAATCCAGAAACATAACTTTGACAATCTACATTTCACTGCAAGTAAAAGGAGGAAGATATCTGAGTGTGAAAAGCCTATTTTATCCTTCATGGATTGGGGAGAGAAAGATGTTCCCAAGCACACAAAAGGTTTGGATGTTTAGCTAATTTAAATGCTTTTGTTGAATCCAGTAATAAACCATCTAATTATTAAGATTTAAAAGAGTTTCATAAGACAGTCATTTTGTCTCTTCCAATTCAGTATGGTATAGAATGGCAGATAAAAATTTGTGATTAACAGGTACAAGCAGACCCTCTGTAATACCTCCTTTCTAAAACACTTACTCAAAATATTTAATTTGATATGTTACTGCTTTTCAAAGTTTGCAGCTGCCTTAGAGTTTATTTGGGTTTTCTCTTTTAGTTGGATACACAATGAATGATCTCATTTTTGAGTGGCAAGAAAAGGGAGCAGTCCAAGTAGCAGAAGGTCTCACTCTGCCACAGTTTCTGTTGAAAGAAGAAAAGGATTTATGTTACTGCACCAAGCATTACAATACAGGTAGGAAAGTGATTACTACTGAAAAAACATTTAACTTTTATTGTTATAATAAATGTCACAGTTGGGGTATATTTTAAATGTTCTCACTGAATTCAGAAGAGACTTAAAACAGGTGCATTTTGCAAGGTAAGGTAGTCTTAAATAATTGGCAAACAAACCATAACTACCTGAAGACTGAACAAACTTCAAATTTAGATACCTTAAGAAAATATAGAGTTTAAGTAATTCAGAAGCTGTTCAGTTAAGAGTTTTACTTATTCAGTAGGTGCCGTGACCACATTTACAATGTGAGGTCTGAAGCACTACGGAAGTCCAAAGGTCTACATGCTGTGTACTAATCATAGCCTGGCTCAGTCAGGAAAAAGGGACATGGAGTTTCCAAGCCAAGCTATCTCTGCCCTAATTCATAGAGCAAGGGGGCAACGTGAATGAGCTGAAAGGATTCTGAGTGTGCCATGGCAGGTGTACAAACTATGAGTTTGCAGTGACAGGACAAGTGTGAACGGATGCAAACTGAAAGAGAGTAGATGTAGATATCAGGAAGAAATTCTTTATTGTGAGGATGATGAGGCACTGGAACTGGAGGCTGCCCAGAGCAGCTGTGACTGCCCCATCTCTGGCAGTGTTCAAGGCCAGGTTGGATGGGGCTCTGAGCAACCTCATCTAGTGGGAGGTGTCCCTGTCCATGGCAGGGGGGCTGGAACGAGGTGATCTTTAGGGGCTCTCAACTCAAGCCATTCTATAATTCTCTTATGCAATGATTCTGTGATACTCAATTGAAGCCTTTGTTAAACTGAGATATTTAGATAATCTCTGGGATTATTTGAAAAAGGAGGAGATTAACATCAATAATATAGTTATTATATTTTTATTTTTAATTGTGAAAAAACTATATCAATAACTGAAGAATCATAAGCACAATAATCCTGAAAAGCAAAGCTTAAGAATTCATAGTTTATATATTCTCTTGAGAAAAAAAAAAACCTAAAACTCTTCCATTCTAATCCATGTATTTTTTAATTTTTGCTCTCCAGTATGATTAAGCATGTGCTAAAATCTAAGATTAGAATGATTAATTTGAATTCTGCTGAAATTTCAGGGAGAGAAAATTAAATAGGTGGTGTTCATAAGGAATGTCCGGCTACAATCAAAATTAAGGAGGAGTGCTTTCCAACACTGAGTTTTATCACCACTGCAGTGGTGCCCTAAGGGAGAGGAAGGTTCTCTCATAATTTCCATTTAGAGTAGGAAGATACTGATAGAGATATCTTCAAGTGTTCCCTAAAATAAATTGGAAATACTTTACACTTTTATAGTACAAATACTAATATCTGGATAATCCTTAAAAACCTTCTAAAATTTGTGGTACATAACCTACTGCAGAGTAATTTTTTCACTCAGACATTTCTTTGTTAATGATGAGATAGAAATTCCTATTGTTCTTTCTTCCTTTCTACTGTAATCCTTATGACAAATAAGAATATTTTATTTTCATTATTTTCCACTGTCTCCTTTGAGATATACAGCAACTTACCCTTTCTTTTTAGATAATTTGAATCACTGCTTTTGTGCCACTTTAATGCATGTCTGTAATTGTATTCTATACCCTGCGTATGATATTAACTAATGAGAAATCATGGTATACAGTATTCTTCTCTTTTTTCTAAAGTTCATTTGCATAACATGATGCATCAAAAAACCTCTGAGAAATTAAGACATTACTGTGATGCTTAACCTGATACTGAATGGGAATCTTGTTTAAAACTTCAGAATTTTCAGTGATTTCCAAACACTCCATCCAAAGCTGTGTTGCACTCTAACTCATTTGTCTGAGAACTTACATTATAATCATCAGAGTTTCAACCTTGTGATTTTGACTAAAACTTCATTTTTTCAATATTTTGAAGGCACTACATTTTTCTTCATAACCTATGTTTCAAGCCTATTTAACTTGTTATTAATTTTTATCTAAGGAAATAGGAAAATATGCTAAGCCTATCCACACTACACTAGGTTCTGTGGGGTCAACTTATATGCACTATTTTTTTCACTGTGGCCCTAAACTGAGTGGAGAAGCAGGAACAACAGATGGTATTAACTGCATGTGAAGCCTCATGGTTCTCGAGATGTGGCTACAAGTGTGCTTGTTTCTGTGCAATTCTGTCACATTTAGGTTTACTGAGAGGAGAGGTTTACTGCAATAAGTCTAGAGGACAGTGAGGCCAATTAGCAGCCTGTTGTATTCTGTATTGCTTTGGCCAAACTGCATTTCTGTGGCCAAACACGCTCTAAGATGTGAGTGCAACTCACAACCCTGGAAAGATAAAGCTCATGCCTGTACTGAAAAAGTACTTGGACCATTTAACTTGTCCACAAAAAAATCAAGGCATTGGATAATGCAGAAACCTTGGAAACCTGGATGCAGTTAGAGGATGAGAATGTTAAAAGATATCAGCAAAAGATAAAGCAATTGCACAGCTGTGGGATCTGCCTGTGATGGGCATAGGGGGAAAATGTGATGCTGATGGTGAGCAGCAGGTGGAAGGGTATTTCCTCAGCATCAGCATCACCTCAGCTTAGTGGCCTGCTCTGAGTTACAGAACCCAAATTACAGGTACAGAAATTCGTCAGGGCAAATCAGAATGAAAAGATGATTTTACCCCTGAAGGACTACATTTATTGGGATAGTCTCCTCTTTGAGGTAATTGTATTTTGTCCAAAGTATTTTTTTTAAAATTCAAATCTTCAGTATGAAGCAAATTTAATCAGATTAGAAGGGTTTGGTTTCTAGGACAGTGAGAATTTCTTTTACTTCTTTGTTACAACCAATATTATTAACTACAATTTGTAGGCTAAAAATCCCATAAACATTATATTAAAAGACAACAGCAACTATTTTCACTCTGTCACTTGGATACATGATGTGCTTTCTTAAGGCCTCTGCAATGAGATACTGCAGGCAGATATTCCCTTAGGATACTCCACAAGAACCAAAATTTACAAAAAGCAGTTTCTAAAACATGATGTGAAGTCTATTTCTCTGGCCTATGACAGATTAGATAAAATGAAATCTTAAAATAATGCTAAGCAACTGCAGCTGGTATGCAGTAAGTGATCAAAGAAGAGTTTTCAAATTAAATTTAGTTACAACAGTGGATGGAAAGCTCTTCTGAGACATTCTATAAAACAGAAAAAAAAAATCCCAAAATTCTCTCTGTGAAGCAAATTAACATAAAACTTCAAGATAGTATGTGGACACTCATCAGTGCATGTCTCATCAGTGTTTCATGCCCAATGGAAAATGGCTCACTGTAACCAGAACTCAAAAAATAAACTGTGTCTAAATATAGAGACAGTTTCAGCAACAGCACAGCAAAATGGCTCATCAAATCTTGTGTTCTGAAGTGACACAGCAACATTTCTGATAATTTTCATGTTTTGCATCCACAAGCATATCTGCAGTGACCAATTTGGAAAGTGAAGTAGAATCATAACAACCAGAAAAATTACACATGAACCATTTACATTACAAGGATGGTCTTGCTGTGATGCATTCCAATGTGACATTAATTGCTTCCCTGAGCTGTTATACAACACCTAAATTTTATTTCAATCACAGATAATTTGAATCACAGCTTCAAAAAGCCCAATAGAATTAATTTATACATAATAGCATTGGCTAAAAGGCACAAGGGAGTCTTGGCTTTACTCCTGCACCATGGATAATGCTTTACACCCACACTTGGGTGGTGCTGCTGAGAACTGTCTCAGGTGCAATAATGCTTTTGGATCAAAGAATTGGATGTAGTGGTCTGGGAAACAGTGGAGCTGTGTTGCTGCACTCACCACCAGAACTGACAGATTCTGAATGTGACCATCTCTGATAAATGCAATCTTGATGAACAGCAGGTTTCCTTATCTCCACACTCCCCATCTGACTTCATAATATGCATATCCCTAACACAATTTTTTCTCATGATCACATTTGTTCCCCCATAGTCAAAAAAGTTGCTTAACAACCTGTAGATTTTGGCCCTTCTAAGTCTCACCTTCAACCAACCTAGTGCCTTATATTCAGCCATTTTGCTGCCAGCTTGGTGACAGTGATTAAAGGAGACATAACTTCGATGTTTTCCTCTGACAACAACTCAAACCCTTACTTGTGCTGACAAACACCTGAACCACTCTTTTTGAGACTATGGGAGTGATTTTTAAGGCATGACTTTTTAACTGCCCCAGTTCTTTTTCCATAGTCCGTTTCTCCAAAAAGGAGGTTTGTACTTTTTACCCAGGAGATAGTCTATGGGTGTGAAATCTCTGAAGATGCTCATTCCTTCACTGAAAAAGCAGAAATTATAAACACTTTGGAAAACAGAGTCTATGGAAGGCTGAGGATGTGATCATCCCTGTCTGACTCCAACAAGGCATTTTTCTCAAGGGCAAAGAGGTCTCAATTGTCAGCCCTGTGCTGAACAAAATTAGAGCATTCTACTTTAAAGATTCATTGAATAAAAGTCGTCATCTGTCCTGGAAGTGGAAACGTCACATCTAGATGTCTCTTTAGTTTATACTTCTCCCCTCTCTGCCCCTGCTAACAAGTAAAGCACATGACAAGTCTTTCACATCACAAGACTTCTGTTCAACTTGATATCTGTAAGGCTCCAAAGCCTGGGAGACCTGCTGCCTACCCAGTTCACCCTCAGCCTCTATCAGGGCAGGAGATTACTCCATCCTCATCACAAACCTGTGTATTTATCTTGCCAAAATCTTACGCTGAGTTCTCCAGCCTACAAAGTTCCTGCTCATTGCAGCTCAGTTCTCTATTGTGAGGGACATAAGAATGGCAAATGCAGATTTACCAAGCTGAAAAAGAAATAGTTTCTCTTTTCTATATTTATTTTCAACTGTCTTTACCGCAGTTGTTATCAGGCTTACACCAATATCACATTTACCATCTTCCTCAGTAGTTTTGTTTTTTTTTAAAAAGCTGTGTAAAAACACTTCCTTCCTGTCCAGGAATCTATGTAGGCAAAGACAGGTGACAACCTCAACATTGATTTCCCCAAATATAGTGCTGATATCCACAGATTGTGACTTAAAAGAAGAACTGAATGGTAGTACATCCCTAGAGTCATTTGATGAACGTTGCCTTTAGATAAATAGACAAGTGTCATGTAAATGAAAATTTGTCTAGTTCTATATATTAGAAATCATAATTTCTATTTAGGCTGTATGAAGATAGATGTGATGATTATAGGTGCTGTATAATAGATATGATGAGGAAAAAACAAGTGCTTTTATAAACAGTTTTTATCAGGAAAATACACTCAAATTGCAATTGATATTAATTTATGTTAATTTATATTAACTGGAAGTCTAGAGGCTGCACTTACCAAGTGCTTTTTTATTATCCTGACTTCTTCTTAGAAAGATATAAAAATAATTTTAGCTACATTAACTTATATCTGTTTTATGAGTTTTTATCAGTAATCAGTTTTCTAGGTACAGTGTCTTGAATAAATGAGCTCTGCATACACATAATAAATGAATTCTATTTTTTGTTTAAAAAAATTTGTCACTGGAAGGCAAAGGAACAGAAATAATTTAGCTGTATTTCAGTAATAAGTAAAGCAGAGGTCCTCTCAAATGAAAGTGTCACATTCTTGGAAGAATAAAAAGGACATTTCTGTACTCAACAAGGTAGACTCAAGTGGTTTGCTTTTCTTGTGATCATTCTGATAATGACTCAAAAAGTAAAGGGGAGTACAGTATTACCTCATGAAAAAGTCAGTTTATATATTTCATTCTCCTTCATCCTCTCTATGAAAATCATCTGCTATTCTGGCTGCAGTGTTATACATAACATGCTGTTGCCAAGAGATGTTAATTGCAATCTTATTTTAGCAGATGCAGAGAAAAAAGAAAGCACACAACAAAAGGCAAAAAGAAAGTGCTGGTAGTCTCTGTGATCCTTCTTATGGCAATACAGTTTCATTTCCTTCTGAGATTGCCTATTTTCAGCTAAGGCATTTTTTCAGTTAGAAGATGAAATTGTCCTCAGAAAATTTCCTTTCAACATTAATAACTTCAAATATTTAAAGTGTTGTTGTTTTTGTTGTTTTGGGTGGGTTTTTTGGGTTTTTTTTGGTTGGTTGGTTTGGTTTTGGTTTTTGTTCTCTTGGTTTTGGGGTTTTTTGTTTGTTTGGGGTTTTTTGGGAGTTTTGGGGGAGAGAATTATTTTTTCACGAATCTATTTTATCTGAAGATGGAGCCAATAGCCACACTCTCACTAAAGGCAATGACCTTTGCCAGGGTGATTCCATCCTGTGTACTAGATAAAACATGTTTAAGGTTTTAATGGCCTTTAATAAAAGCATTTATTAATTACATGATGAATGATTTTGTCTCAGGACAAATACTGATCAAACTTCATCTGTCTGGGGCTTTAACACACAGGTATTTAAAGGACTAGTTTTCTACCACCTAGCACACTGAAGTTCCCCAAATCAGGAAGTTCCCCAAATCAAGTGCCAGAACCAGCATTAAGGAGGGGCTGGAGAAATACAACAAAGGGAAAGTCTATGATGGCCTGCAGTAAGATCATATTTGCAATATTATATGTCATGAACTATCCTCAGTGCGGGTTGTTCTGCAACAGATATTTGTTTTGAGTTCATCTTTGTCCTTGTACAGAGAGTAGACAGGAATACTGAAAGCATTGCAGCGACAACCATTTAGTAAGAACCTGTGAATCCAAGGTATTAAGCTTTAGAAAGCAGTCAAAGGCATAAGATTCAATTTATTACATGAATCTATACAAAATCTGTTTCTTGAGTACACCTATTATTTTATTTTGGAAGAAGAGTCTTTAACTTTTGTCTTGAGAAGAAAGAACTACCGCCACAGAGAAAAGAGTGTCAGCTGGCTTTTGCAATATGCTATCTTTTACACATAAAATGACAAATTCTGGATTTTACATACCTAAAAATGTTAAATACAACAGAGGTTTAGAATAGTGCCAAGAGATAAATCCTCTGTCTAATAAAATTTTCAAGCTCATTTTGAACTTAGAATCTCTGTCAGGATATGGGGAGCAGAGGTGCTTAAGAAACAGCTTTAAGAAGACAGACAAGTGGGAGAGGCTCTCTGTTGTATTAAGAGATCCAAATCTAAATTAGCCATTTAGTTTGAGCATATCCTAGCCATTGAATTAGTTTCACCCTCCCCTTCTCCTTTCCTGCTGCCTCACAGTTTTTTCTCTAATTTCATGCTAAGCCTTTGTCTCTAGCTGTTTTTCAAGAGGAAATATTAAATGTTGTTGCAGAAGAACACCATCACAGCCCAGTTGCCCCAGGATTCTGTTAGCAAATCTCCTTAGCTGAAGGAGAACATACAACTGACCTCACAAAGTACTGCCGATGTGTCGTTCTTCCGTACACCCTTTATACCATTCATCCTACATGCATTACACCTGTGTGCCCTCTGTGCCCTCCTGTGAATGGTCCATACCCCTCAGCTTTCCAGGTCTCTGTGCCTTTAACGCTGCTCACCTGTCCTGCACAGCTGTAGCCCATTGGGGATGAGCCTTGGCCACTGCCCCATTGCAAATCACCACAAACTCTGTGCCTACAGCTAGCAATATTTTGCTTGCTCAACTGGCTGCTTGTTGGCTATCAGTCAGTGGTAAAATCAGAAGCGTGTAGTTTACATCCATGCTGGCAGATGTGTTAGAATTGGAATATGATACATTTGCTTAAGACACAGATTCTGCGGAGCACCATAAAGATTTTTTCAGATTTGCTTAACTCAGTTCAATTTTGCTAAGCTTTAAATCATCTCTACTCAACAAGCATAAGATTCTTATTTTAAGTAAATAGATTTATGTAATTGCATTAAGCTGTATAGTCTTTTAGCCACAGTCCTCTCTTTATCCATAAGATATTTCACAGTAAATCATTTATTACCATTATCAATTAAGTAATTGAAGGTCAGACTACCATTTACTACTATCTAAAGTAGTATCAAGAACTTTCAGCAGATAACTCTCCATTCTGAATGGATTAACAGTTGAACTCTGCATGCTTAGTTCTTTTCTCTTCTGTTTATAATTATTCACTTTATATTTTATTATGCTATTAGTTTTTAATTTTATAGTAGTATAATATTTGTTACTCCTCTCTTACTTATTTCTCAAGAACACTATTTCCTTGACTAAGAATCTTGAAGTAATTCTCCCTTATTAAAACTTTCTTTATAGCTTCAGAAACAGCTACTCAGCCTTCCTGGGAATCGTAACATGTTTATGACATTGTAGGGGTACAGTAAGAAAAGCTTCCCCCAAAAGACACCTTAAGGGCTGCTAAGAGGAGACAAATACTTTTAAGTCCTACCAGCTCTTACCTCTGGGACAGTTTGAGACAGATGAGACTACAAAAGAGGACTCTTTATGGCCTGAATTCACAACTTATGCTTGATTTCTCTTGCACATCCCACACTACCGACAGTACCTTTTAATGACACAAGCATACTGCTGCTTGTATAGCCCATTTTTTAAACAGCACATGCCACAATCAGAGGAGGATGTATAGTGTAAAGATCGCTTGAGGTAGAAAAATGCTCTTCTTGGGGTACTCACAGTTGACAATGGAAGAAACAACAACAAACAAAGTACATGATCTAGATACTGACTCCAAAGGAAAGCAATTTATGCTTTCTGGGGAAAAGAAAAATCATATAGACTGACTAAAATTTTATTTTTTCACTACACTAATGGTTTCAGCATGGACATTACATGGAAATCTTGCCAGTCCAGCAGCTCTAACATTGTTGCTACCAAAGAATATGGGTAAGAGACAAAAATACACCATTGTGTGTATATACACCAGTACATTCATTTTACATGCATAGGTACAACACTCATCTAGTCAGCCCTTTTGGGGTCTTCCATGCACTTAAATCCCTGGTTAGACTAGACTTACAAGCATAAAAAATGTAACCTCAATTCAGGAAAAAATATTTCTTTTGGGAAGCCCTCCACAGTTTGTTTTTATTTTCTTTTACTTTACAAAAATACATTTTATGGGTTGTGTGCACTCTTATATTTAGCTTTAGTCTAAAACTACCATCAGGTCTTAATTTTTGCTCAGCCTCAGCAAAGCCACAACACCACAAAGGATTCCTATCCTCCTTCTAGGCACTCTCTGTGACAATCACAGCACATATCAAAATGAACTAGATCTTACCTTTCATGCACCACAAATGAATTATTAGAGTAATGCTCTTAGTAGCTCGTCTATCTCATTTCCCAGTGGAGATGACTTTATGGGAATGTCTCTTCTGATCCATTCAAGCATCCAGTCAAATTGATTAAACTACAGCTAACCTGGCTTTGAATTTGAAATGGAATACAGGAAGAGAAAGTAGGCCCACAGCTAGATGCTGCTTCAGGTAGGAAAAAGCAGCACAGCCTCCGCTGGTGGGAGCTCACATCTGCTAGTGCAAGTGTTTTCTTTTTCCACTCAGCTTCATTAGCCAAGTTTATGCAAGTGGTTCTGATTACAGTTAGGAAGGGCAAAAGCTAACTCAACTCTTTCACACTTAGACCAGCAACTGCTGCAGCTGCAGTGCTGAGACTGACTTCCACCTGCAGCCTTTCTACAATTCTCGGTAGCACAGCAGCAGAGTGTCTAGCTGGGGAGCCACCAGCCTTCCTGGGGAGCTGTTATATAATAATTTTTCAGAGCTGTACTGGAGGAACATAGTAGTCTTGACCAGGAAGCACTGAAAATATGCCTGGCAAGTCCATGAACTCTCTGGGTCTAAGACAAAGGCAAAACTATAACCCATGCATGTTGTGGAGCTAAGCAAAGATTTTTCTATTTTGAGATACATTCCATTTTCTTTTTTTTTTTTTCAATTTTTTGTTCAGTCTTGTTGTTATAGGTTTTGAGGGGTTTTTTTCCTTGATAACTGAGGAAAATAATAGTATACAAAAATACTAAAACAAACAAAAAATGCCTTTGTATAATTCCTCTGACACGTCATTCAGTCCTAGTTCCGGCCTCTTCATTATTCCTGCTTTTTTCTCTCCTTCCCTGTGGTTACAATATATCCCATTTGCATTTCTTTCATTTGGAATCTCTTTAATATTTTTAGGATTCTGTTGCTTACAACTATCCTTCTCTTCCTCCTTAGTTTCATTAGATCTGTCAAATTTTTAACCACATAAAATAATCCATATCAGAGCTACAATATTATTTGCAGTATTTAGGACCACAGAATTTTTGTGCTGAGTGGTGTGTAATAGTTCAATTCCACTGGAGATCTCAGGAAAAAAACTCAAATCTCTTTTCCCACATTTCTCTGGATGGAAAAAATAAACCAACATACAAACAATAGCTAATGTTGATTGACATTTCATATATGCATATGCATATATTATGCAGTCTGATGCTCCTTAGTTTTCCTTCCTAATTTGTTTTGAAAGGAGAATATAGGACCCTATAAGAAGAAAATGTTGCATGCTGGACAATTCTTACTGGTATGATGCCAAATAAAATGGCTTTGCTTAGACCTAGATTGGGCTGATGCATTTCTGTCACTCCTTACCACCATGATTTACTGTGATGCATGAGGCAGAGACTGCTGCTGTCCAAGGCTGCTGAATTAACAGAACGAATGTCACAAAAAAAGAAATCTTCAGGGTAAGAACCAGTTTGAAGTAAGAATATGATTCCAACAAAGGCCAGACAGTGCAGAACTTCTGGTTATGTGGGGTGTACTGAACTGCTAAATGAAAGACTAAATTGCATAGGTATCCTTTTGAAGACCACAGTAGAGAAACATGGGGGAATATCCTCACCTTTCCTGAGTAAATATTAAAATTCCCATTCACTTTTTTAAACCAGGATTTCATCCTGTGACTGAGGCAGAAATCAGTCTGGAAGCTGGGGTAGCAGATGGTTGAGCCAGGATGTGGGACAGATTTCAGGAATGTAGACAGGATTCAGAAAACGCTGGCAATTAGGAATGTAACTAATAATTGAGCTTGCAGTTATAAAACTCCTGTGATACAAAATGTAACCTTAAAATTAAACATAATAATAAATGTCTTTCTAAATTTTGTTTTAGTGCTTCAGCAGAATAAAATTGTCATAAAATTACATTCATTTGGCATCATAGAAAAACTAGTGGCCTGTTAAAAGAACTGTTATGAAAATAACGAAGTTCAGAAGCACTTAATATCTCTAGAATAAAAATATCTGTTTGACTTTATCTGAAGTTCATTTCTGTATGCCTAACACTATTGTCACAGCATAAAACACAATATATTAGTATAGGATAAGCTTATAAATCCATTACATAATTTTTTAATCTGATAAGTATCAAATCTCTATTAATGTGGAATTTTTTTGTATAAAATGGCATTTTGGCAAATAGAAATTTATTAGGAGAATATCTATCAAAAATGAGTGGAAAACATAAGCTTCATACCACTTAAGAAACATGTAGCAATACAGCCTTCCTTGTTAAACTTAGAATTAGGAAGTGTTTTCACTCAAAATAAGGGAGAAAACTGAGTTATGTGTATTTGTTGCTATGAGAAACTGTTTTATGTATACACCACTTACAGTAACAGCATTGCCCTCAGCACCATTTTTATGTGACTGATATGGACATTGGACAGAATTAGAAAATCTAATGAGGCTGGGTCAAGATCTGTGAAATAATCTATAGCTTGCAGGATGAAAAAAAAAAAAACCCTAACAACGGCACAACAATCTGGCTAATATAAAAATATAGGTTTATGAAATTTTCATGATCTAGCAATAGACTTTTTTTTGTTGTTTTTTCTGGTTTGAATAAGTCAGTAGATGTTGTTTTATATTCAGTACCTGGATTAACCTAGGTCCTTTAATTACCTTCCTAAAGTTTCCTAATCTCTGGTCTTTCTAGTCTTCAGTCAGTGTTTGAAACTTGATCATTTCTCTTATGAGCTCACAGGGAGAGAATAAGCAGATTCTTCTACTGATAACAAAATGCCCATACTGATTTCACTATATTTTTCCCAATTTTTAGTTTAATAAAAATAAAATTAAGCTTAAAATTGAGCCAAATATAAAGAAGATATTATACAAAGGGGAAGCATGCATTTTCCTTGTACACGGATGTATTTCCATATCATAAGTTACAAAAGAAATGTGATCTCATAGAGGAAATTTCTTCTTATTATGATGAGTTGGGGGGGATTTAATAAGAAAATAAGAATTTCAGACCTTATCAAATTCTTAATTTTTCAGATATTCTGCCCCTTTTCTTTCCAATAGATACTCCCACTATAATTGGGAGCATCTTTATTACAAGTCACTGTAGATAATTCAAAACATAAATTTTTTTCTAGTGAACAAGTATATTTGACATAGCACACATTCTTTGGGAATGCGCACTAAATGTTGACAGTAAAAACATTCTATATCTCTTGAATATTTCTTCTTTGTTGTAAAAAGGGAAGTTTACATGTATTGAAGTCCGATTTCACCTTGAGAGGCAGATGGGTTACTATCTCATCCAGATGTACATCCCGAGCCTCTTGATCGTGATTCTCTCCTGGGTGTCATTTTGGATCAATATGGATGCAGCTCCAGCCAGAGTGGCTTTAGGCATAACAACTGTACTGACCATGACAACACAAAGCTCAGGTTCTCGAGCATCTCTTCCAAAGGTAGGTTAAATTTCCTTTGTACTATATTAATCATAATGTTATGTGACAAACACTTTCAGTCAGCCTTATGAGTTTTAATTATTAGCATCCTATCATTTTTTAAACCAGATAAATAATCTCAAAATGTTTAGGAGTTTTTTGATTCTCCGATCAAATGTATTCTATTTCTTGCCTGTGTCAACTATATAGCCAGCCACATTCTAGTTAATTCCATAAACCTTAACAAGTAATGAAAATGAGGTTATTCAGTATTACATAAACCCTGCTTAACAATTGACTGGTTCATCCTTTTTCACATCCCATTATCAAATGATACACTAGCAGATATGACTGAAATTCTAAAAGCCATAGATTGTTACCATAGATTCTCAATTATATTCCTTTCTCAAAAATGCCTAAATCATGAATTAGCTCACTGGTTGCAAATACATTTACATTAAAACATAGAAAACATTGAACAACAATATAAGAGGCTAACAGAGAGCTGCAGATTATTTTTGTCACATTTTGAGCCCTGAAATTAGCTGTTTGCTTATATAAAAAGGCTCTTGCAACTCTGCAAAGATGGAGTAGGCCTTACTTGCATCTGATCTTGGCAATACAGGATCGCAATGAGCTCTAACCTGTGTCTGATTTTTAGTACTTTCACTGTGTGAAAACTACAGCAATAATTTTAAACCATACATTTGATTTACTGTGCCTATATTAGCAGAGAATGAACACATCAGACCTCTCCATCTATGTCCTTTCTTCTTCTTAATTTTTATTCCAGGAACTTTCAGCCACATCCATTTTAATACAGGAATTCCCACTGGTCCCAGAACAAGCTCTTATTTGCTTCCTTAGTGTAAATCACAGATCTTAGTGGGACAAATGAAGGAAGAGCATGTGTTTGTTGAAGATTATTTGGTTTGTGATGTTATGCACAGTACACTATAAGGAACTGTTAATGATTTAAACATATTTTGTGTTTAAAGAATACATTTTTTTTACAAAAAATTTAAAGTTTATAGAATGATTTGTTTTTCTTATTATTGTCAAACTTTCACGGGAAGTTTTGTTCAATGAAAGTATTGTTGGGATGTGGAGATATTAATGCACTTCCTCCTGCAATGAAATACTAAACTTCACATCTGTGGTTTTAACATGCTCAGGCTTCTCCTGTCCCCTCTCATAGGTGTCATACGTCAAAGCCATTGACATCTGGATGGCAGTGTGTCTGCTCTTTGTATTTTCTGCACTTTTGGAGTATGCAGCTGTGAACTTTGTGTCGAGGCAACACAAAGAACTCCTGCGATTCCGACGCAAGAGGAAGAAGAGCAAGGTAAAAGTAACGGAGTTCACAGCCTTTAAAGGGTCTGACTGAATTATGCTGGGATACTGGGGGAATTTGGTAAACACACTGCAGCTTGAAGTGGCAGTAGAAATAAAATGGCAGCTCAGCATAAAATTCACTATAGGCAGAGGGTCACTGCAAGGACTATGAACTGCATAAATCCAACTTGAATTCTCAAAAGAGGGATTAAGAGGGATTTAAATGGGGCATGGGCCATGTGGGAGCCATCTGCACAAGCATGAATTTCACTCTGTTAGAAGAGTTAGATTATACTTCAGTGAATGACTGTTACTGGTATTTGTGGCAGTTTTTACTTCATTGAGATTCAACAAATGGTGTTTCCTAATTTCATTCTAAGACTCAATTCAATGCCTTAACAGCTGTGTTTCATGCAAATATTTTTTTAATACACAAAGTACTTATTCAAATAACATTATTGGTAGAAGAACAAACGTTTTACTTCAAAAGGCTGGTAAGTTTGGTGTTTTTTCCTTCTGTTCTGTAATTTTGTTTTAGTTGTTCATATTATTAGTAAGAAACAATTATAGTAATGGTTATTAGTGTTTATATTGGAGCTGGAGATATGCAGACTATTAGTAACTCACTATCAGTGTGCAAACCAAACAGCTAAGGCTACAAGTTTGAATTCTGAAATCCGTAGTTAAATCAAGCAATAAGGAAAACTTCTTACAAAGTGTAACTCCTACTTCAGATTTTACAAAGTGTAAATAGTTCTCCAGCCTACTAATTAAACGAGTACTACCCCCCACACCAATGTCATGCAGAGCCTGTCTCTATCAGTGACCATCTAGAATATTACTAGTGGATGAAAGTGTGACCACAGCAACGTGATTCTGTTCAACCATCTTTCATTCCTGAAGACTTAGTCTACTGCTTACATAACCAGAAGATATTTTACAAGTTTCCCTCTTAGAAGATACTGAAAATCTGCACTGCTGTAAAGCCTACCAAAGCAGTCTCTGTTAGTAAGACTGCATTAAAAGGCAGGCCAGACAGTCAGGTGCAAACGACATTTTCATGCATTTGCCTGTCCCTGTGTGTTGAGTCCCAGACTCCTTCAGCTGTGTAGAGAAACTCATGTATCATAAACTAGAGGATGATTCAGACTGCAAGTACTTGCATTCAACATTTGACCCTGTGAAAAATGTGCTTCTTTCTTCCTGCTGACAGTAGCAGGAAAAACAGCAGTTTTGTAACAAGGTGTTTGTTCTTGGAATACGGCAGCTCTCTGAAAACTGTCCTAAAGTTTGGAATGGGAAGAATGGGGTGGGGCAGACATGAATTACTGGACAGGGGGTAGGTGAGTCACAACAAGTCACAACAGGCTGTGGTAAGTGATATATTATGTCTCTATACATTTAGTCAATTCATCTTTCTCACCATATATTATTGTTTCTTCTGGATCTCAAGCAAATTGACCACATTTAACTTAAGTGATATCTTTCTTAAATGCAGGTCAAGTTTTATGACCATAGGATTAGGAACTGGCAGGTAGTATCTTCCTTCTTCAGAATCAAATCAAAGCTCTTTTCAGCTCTCTCTTAGCAAGACTTCAAATTCACCAAAGACACTCGTTCAGCAATCGCAATCAATTAAATTTCAGCTTAGAGCTATGCAGGAGAGGAACCAGAATATCAAAAGGACTTATAAGAGAAGACCTTTTATGGAAAAAATTCTTATGCACAAATAGCCACATTGACTTAAGTGTTTTTCTGGATCGTGGTATTTTTGAATTCACACTTAAAAGTCCTTATTCTAATTCTACACTTTTTTACGCAGTCTTTAGCTTCAGCTAGATTGCCTGCTAAATTCTCATCAAATTACAGGATTAGAATTAGAGGCTTTAGAATGTACAGTAAAGTACCAAGTACTTCGCTTTGGTTCTGAAGGATGGAGATATGCATTTCAATGTTTTTCTTCATAACTTTGGGTGAGGATATTAAATATATTCAGAGCTATAGGGCTTTCCTTTTTCCCTGTATACCTATATGTTTCATCATGAGACAAGCATCTCAGTCTAAATTTACCACAAAATTATTTGCTTCTATGCAAAGCTACGATTTTAGAAAAAGAGTATTTTTTCAGAAAATATCAATTTAACTAAATGTTTCTTAACTCACTCCAATTCCATTTAGAGGAACAGAGTTTACTCCTGGACAGAGTAAACCTCTGAGAATGCACCTTCTCAAGCTCTAGAGACAGCTCAGCTAACTGCTTCTCTCTTTCTCAATGTTTTATGAAATCTTTCCTTGCCCAACAAGTATATAGGATTTGAAACGTAACAGCATGGAGATTTTATCTCTCAAAAAAAAAAAAATTTGGATCACATCTTAAGTTCTCTGGTATACAAATAATAAATTATGTCTTACAGATTAAAAACTGCAGTTAACTTGCCTTCCTTACCACAAATGCTATTATTTATTCACCACAATTTATAATATGAAATGCAGAGCCTAGGATCATAACTCAAAGTGACTTGGTTTTCCTTCTTCTTTTGTCTTTTTCAAAGTCAGTTACTATAGCTCATGATTATAAAGTTTTGTTTTTGTTATTCCTTTGGGCTAGGTCAAATAGCCACTGGCTCTCAGGAATTAGATTGTATTGAGTTTGAAAACCACCACGTATTAGGAAATGTTCATTTGACCATAAAGTCAAGAGGTGAAAAGAAGTTATGTAAAAAGGCTGCATTTAAAATAAATTTCAGGGGCTTCCTTAAACATTAAATCTTCTTCCTTGGCAAAGAGAAAAACAATATTCTATTCAGTATTTACGTCCAAAACTGTTAGAGAAATAAAGCAGGTAGGATAACTTATTAGAATTTTTATTCTGTATGCTTACCATCTTTTACATATTACAAAGCTAAGTTTTTTTACCAGGTGAATTCTAATTGCTGAATACATTTTTTTTTTTTTCCACTGGCATTTTATCTACAAGGGTACAGCAAAACTTCTAGTGATTTGACACATTACAAAAGTGCAAAAAATAGTTCTGTTTGGAAAAGTTTTGTTTCAGGTATGTGTAGGGCAGCTGAAGAATTTCCAAAGTCAATTTTCTTTGTAATTAGAAAGATATGCTTTTTGTAAGAAAAATTTACTTTTACCAAGAAAGAAAAGCAATAATCCTATGATTGAATTTCAATGTCTTTGGTAAGTAAGGGTAAGTAGACCCATTTTCCTGACTTAGGTAAAGATCATTCATACCTATTCATCCCAGCCAAAAAAATTCCACAAGCTCCCCTGAAATCTATTCCAATTGTTTGAAAAGATTTTTTTATTAATGTGTTTTTTGGCCTGTCATGGCTTGTCTAGAAAAGACACTGAAACCAGACTACTTCATTCCTTCATGTCAACATTTGCATATTTCCATTCAGTCTTTTATATAAATATTCCCAGTGAATACAGTTTTTGGGTTTGGTTTGCTTTGGGTTTTGGGGTTTTTGGTTTGGTTTGTTTTTTTTCTCCTTCACCTTCCCTGTAAATAGTCCCAATAAGTCCATACAATTCCTCAAAACTATGTTTGCAACATGAACAACATGAAACCTATACAGTAACAGCTGAAAGCAGCCAAAGGATCAAGTGATGCCAGTAGTACGGTTGGTTATCCAGACCAATTTACCATTTGTCTTTTAAACAACATCATGTTATTGACTCATACCATGATTGTGATCTTCCATATCTTCCGGGTCTTTTTTCCAGAGAAACATCCTGCAGAGACATTGGCTTTCCATCTAATACAAAGCTGATTATTTCTGGCTAAATGGCATACATGGTGTTTTTCAGATGATTTGTTCAAATCATTGAATTCAATTTTATTTCCAAACATATCCTCAAACAAATTTTCAAGTTTTCATAGTTTGGAATATTTTTTTTAATTAATTAAAACTATGGGTTATGTCCTCCTGAAAACACAGAGGAACTGAAATCTCTCTCTTAAGAAGCATATATTTGATCTTGGATAAAACCCCTGCAGTAAATTCTATTGTTATACAAATTACAGTCATGTACAAGACATTTTGGCATCCAGAGTTCAGCTATCCTTGCCATTTTCCTTACGCTTTTTCCACTTACACCCACTGCCTTTCTTTCACAACATCTGGTTCATTTGCAGCCTCCCCTCCAAGACAACAATAACAGCAACATCAAAGGCAGTTCTTAGGTACTACCGCACCCTCTGGACATCATTTTTATCATTATAAATATGGACTTCACTCAGTGATTCCAAATTACTTAAAGGCAAATTTCTTTTCAGAGGCCCAATCCAGTTAGTAAAGAACTAGCAAAAATTTTGAAGTGTCTGGGATTGTGTTATAAATTAATTTATAAATGAAAGCTATTGTTGCAACGTAATGTGCAACCTACCGAATGCTGTTTTCCAATAAGCATTGTAGTAGGTACAGGAGATTTTTTTTAAAGGGTCTTTATGTTTACACAAATGGTATAATGAATCCTAAGGACAGAGGAATTTTGATTCCCAGTTTGAGTCTTCATTTGATACTTACTATGTGACCCACAGTTCTTTGACAAAAAAAAACAAACAACTGGCCAGTGAAAAGAACTATTTAGAAATATTATGTTACTATTCCTTCAGAATGAATGTTAAGTAATTATTTCCTTCCTAAAAGACAAAAGAAAAAATTATGGCAGAATTAGAAGTCATACAGGGATACTTAAACATACCTATGATTATTGTTTTTTCTTAGTTTCATTTACATTCTATGGGAAAAATATTAGCTGTGTACATATATTGAATAATAACAGTTTGATTTTAGGTTAGCTGTTAATGTATTCAGGTTTTGGGAATATTCAATCTATTGGTTCTATTTTCAAAATCTAAAGATCACCACATCTTTAGAAAGGAAAATAGACATGCAAATTAGATTGTCTTTAATGGTAATCACGCCTTTTTTCTTTTCTTTTTGGTCAACCATCCGTTTTGATGAAAGTATTTTGAGGGAATTCTTGATGGAAATGAAATCAGTGAATCATTACAGCATAGCAATGGCTTGAGATGTGCAGGACGTATAGACGGGACTTTGCCTCAAATCTACAGTACAAATTTAAGGGTAAACTATAAAGAAGATGTCCCATTTGTCATAATGTGATATCCAACCATTAACAGAGGCCCTGTCCTTTTGTCTACAATAACATCTTCCCATGTGAATTTCATATACCTCCATTGCTACCTGTATGTGATGACGTGAAATGTTAGTAAAGGTACTGTCTTGTTACTTTCATAATCCATTTTGATCTGTTTAAATCTGGATTGAAAAATAATACTGAAATTTTGCGCAGTTTGTAGTGCAAAACGATTCAACAGCATTTCCATTCTCAAAACTGAGCAATAAAAAAGATAGCAATCAAACCACCAAAGTCAAGGCTTCAAATAAGTTTTCAATTTGTTACGACACCTTACAATCAAATGGCTATGGAATTATTTTCAGCCCTTATATAGGTGTTATTTCACAAGATAAGTGTGTTACTAAGCACACAGATGGAAAGCACCATAGTCACAAGACCACAAAACTCACAGTTTTCTATTCATTTATAACTAAGTATTTTGTAGAACACTGATACAGAAGCAAATGAATTGAAATGTTTTCCTTCAGACCACTAAAGAATTCTAACTTTCCAAATCAAACTTCTTACCTAAATTTTTTCCATTCCTTAATTACAATAATTTTAATAGAAACTATAAAATATTTAAATGTAACTGCATGCAGAACACCTTTCAAGTTGTTAATTCCAAAGCTGAATGGGTGAAAAATGCATTAAAATCAAACTCTTGCTAAAGTTCATTCATATTGAGATTTTAAAATTTTAATCAAAAATCTAAAAGAAATAATTTTCTTTAGTGATGATACACTACAAAAGACACAAAAGAAACAAAAGCTTCCTTATCACTTAAAAAAATAGTTCTATTAATTCAGCCAATATGTAGGGCTCTTTCAGGAAGATTCACTGTAAAGGCTCTCAACTGGGTCATACAGGGTATTGTCCATCAGATAATTTTTTTATCTGTAGAGTCAGACACATGCACTCTGAGACATATTTCTAGTCAAAAGAGGACTTTAACCTCTTCCAGGGGAGGTCCCCTATTTTAGGGGACGTTAACCAAGACAATTAACAGAAAAAAAGAAAAGGAATGTCACTGGTATAAATGCCTTCAAAAGACACTCAAAGCTAGTATTGATAATAACAGTAACTGCATCTTTCCTGCTGTGCACAAGCACCCTCAGATATGAATCTGAGGCCAACCTAGTGATCTGCATTATGAATCTGCTGGAAGACTTGCAAAACCACAATTTGA
The DNA here is from genome assembly GCA_013397295.1 of Polioptila caerulea. Classification (NCBI taxonomy): domain Eukaryota; kingdom Metazoa; phylum Chordata; class Aves; order Passeriformes; family Certhiidae; genus Polioptila; species Polioptila caerulea. The sequence goes on along the minus strand of VYXF01002462.1, from coordinate 1,291,974 downwards.
ATACTCAAGCTGCTGTCCCTGGAAAGAATTCTGGTGGCTCTTCATATGCTCCAGAAGGTGTCCTTACCTGCATGTCCAGCAGCTGTGACTTGGCTGGCTCCAGCCATCCTGCCTGTCCTCGTGGAGACACTGGGTGGGCAGAAATGCTGGACTCCTACAAGGAGCTTCACATCAGTTCAACAATAGAGAGCATTTCCACACAGTCTGCTAGCAGATGAAATACAGGAGCTCTGCAAGCACAAAAATAAGGAGAGACCTGGCCTTCAACACATTCTAGGGCATCATTCCATTCAAAAAAGCCTAAAACAGAGACAGTAGTCTTAATATATAGTGCCTGATCCTGAAAACATGCACAGTTGAAATCTGCTACTCAAAAGAACCATTTTATTTTCTTTCTCACCCTGTGCAGTCATAAACATTATTTTCTGGAAAAGCATAAAAAGACAAAATCCTGTAATGTATACATGAAGCTGCTTAAATGGCAAGTTTATAGTAAATTCTCAAGGGACATGCATTTCTAACTTAATATTTCTCTTAACTGGTACAAAAGACTACAACTATTCTAGAATACAACCACATTAAAGATCTTATTTTCCATTGTTATCGGACAGGAGAGGAACATTACTGCAGTAATTAAATCTCTGATCACGTCATCAAATAATGATCCTATCATTTTGTATTTCTGTTTTTCATTTTCATAGTAAAGTCAGTCAGTGATTTTTTTCTCCTTTTCTTTCATGTTAATTTTTGTTCATTTTTTTTTTTTAAGGCAAATTCTAATACATATTTTAGATATAGTACTTTCAGTGAACTTTATCAGTCTCTATATTTACTCAATTTACATATATGAAGAAGTATTTCAGTTGGGCGATATCTACAGCTCTGCTGGATGATCATGCTGGTGGCAATAGTTCACTTCAAACTTAGTAATTTATCTGCATTCTTTTGTAGCTAACGTATTCAACTAATATTGTTAATAAAACTCAGGGTTTTTTTTTAAACAAAGTAATTAGCAATTATTTGGTGGAAGCTAGAAATATGTTTAAAATTAATTCTTCATTTAAAAGTATTTTAAGGTTTTCAAAACACCACAGACATTTTCCAAATGAAAAATTTGGAGCTTTGGATTTAAGTTGTACTCATTGATAAATTGCATTTATATACAGTAAGAGGATAAAGTAAATTAAAAAAATGTTTCTAACTATTAAATTGAAAAAGTAATTCTTTGATTTGCTTTGTCAAATAAATATTTTTTAGACTTTTATTTTAATTTAAGCTAGGAAGAGCTTTAAAATAACAAAATTTCTCCTACAAAAGGAAAATTTACAGCTACTCAGCTCTTTTTAGAATACTTATGAAAATCATTTTTCAAAATACTTCTTTAAGAATTATTGTAATAATTTCTATATTTCATAAAAGTGTAAAATCCTAAAACAACTAGGCTAAATTAGAAATGAAAAATTTATATTCCTGAATTTAAAATAAGCATTGAAAAAATGGTGAATGCCATCAAAATCACATAATTATCCTTGAGTAGTCCACATAAAGGAGAACACTGGAATGTATTTCAGAACCAAATTTAGGCCTGACTTCACAGATTATGTATCATTTATTTGTCTGCATATGTGCCTTTTTTATTACTTGAGGATACCTAGGTAAAGAGAAGTAAAAAAGATGTCTCCAGACACAAGCTACATTTTTAAATTGTATGCTATGAAAATATGTGTATTTTCAGAACAACTACTATTTCTGTGCCATGTGATTAAGAATCACTTTCTTTTATAGTTCCCTAATCCCAAATGTCTTTGCCAGTTTCCCCCTGGATTGACAGAAGAATGAGTCAGAAGAAAAATCTGGCCTTAAGCTTCCATTCCCTTTATTTTAAACTAAGACACTTTGCCTACTATTCTCTTTATCTGATGCATTCACAGAGAACAGCAGAAATTTTGCCATACAGATAAGATTAATTAAATATATTGAGGCCAAATAGGCAGAGTTCTCACTAACATAATGAATGTGCACATCATTAGTGATTTTATGAGGAGTATCTCTAGAGGTCAGGATCCTGGGTTGTAAGGCAATGTACAGGCTTAAGAGCTGTTTTCTAAAAGAGCAGTGTGAAATTTGTCCTTTTGGAGACTGCACATTTTTGCTGCAAATGGGGAAACTTTAGCCAGCTCTCAAGTTGTGTGCCAAATAACCACTAGTTTACTAGGCTTACTCATGTCTCTAAATAGATTACAGAATCTACAAACAAATAGAAAAATTCTGTGCTTGTTAATGATCCAGCAATATTTTTGGCACACTGATAGGAATGAAATTTCAACAAGTTAAGATAAAGTGTGGATTCAAGAAGTCAATGAGGTAACGGTGCAACTGCTATTTAGCAGCAGGTAAGGTTTCTGTAAATGAGAATTTAAAAAATAAAAACCCTTCTTGCTCTTTTTCTTTCTTCTTTTTTTTTCCAACAGGATGATGATACACGTGATAGTCAGTTTAGCATTACAGCATATGGAGTGGGCCCATGTGTGCCAGCAAAAGACGGAATAACACAAAAGGGCCCAAATAATCCTGTTCAAGCTGCACCAAAAAGCCCTGATGAGATGAGAAAGGTATTCATTGACCGAGCCAAGAAGATAGACACAATATCCAGAGCTTGTTTCCCATTAGCCTTTCTGATTTTCAACATTTTTTATTGGGTAATCTACAAAATCATCAGGCATGAGGACATTCACCAATAACAAGATTCAGGCTTGCAGTACATAAAGATCTGGCTGTCACATTCAAAAGGAGGTTTTTTGTTAGAAATGTACAGCCGAGGGATGATTGGGAGTGTTGAAAACAACGAGGGAAGAAAAAGGATCCTGCATGGCCTGCAATGACCGGCTACAGTGTGATGGAAGAGCGACACCCAGAGAAGATACATCTGCTGTTGCAAACTTTCCTTGTCAAACTCTATATTAGCAACTTTTGCATTGAAAATCACTCTCTACTGAAGCTTTACTGCCAAGTATTTATACATACTGTTACATAGTGGTATAATTGTACAGTACTCTTTGATGGTCCTTAATTTTTTTTTAATTCTGGTGTATTTTTAATTTTTAAAATGTTTCCATAATAACCTAAGTGAATCCCATGGTATTACAGAATAGATAGTTTGTAAGTTTTATTTTAATTTTACAATATAATGACAAATTACTGATTAGAGAAAAGAGATTAAAGGACTTGATCTAGTCTTAAGGACAGTACTGGTGGTTTTACAATGAACAGATTTGACATATTGAAGTCACATAATTTATTCAATGTACTTCATATTTCTGTTCCCCTGGAAGGTGTATGTTGAAATTATCTCAGACAGCACAAGGTATACAGCTTAAGAGTCTACATTTCATATGAGAAATATACTAATATTTCTAAAGTATTGATTCCCGCAAAGGATTATTTTTTTTCTTTTAATTACTTATACTTTGATAACTGAAGCATATTCTTTGATTATTTTATATCTTTAAGGGTTTGGGGGTTTTTTTTCTGAATTAATAAGACTCATAAAGCTTGTGAAATAGACAAAATACATCAAAATTTTGCAATGTTTCATTTTGATTCAATGCAAAGAGATCTTGGACCAAAACTGAATGCGAAGAATCAACTGCTTTATTGAATCATTTGGAGGATGAATACAGTTCTCTTTATGCACATCCATCTCCTATATATTACAAAATTACAGGAAGTTTAATTTGGGAATGTGTCAAATTTTCTGACTCATTCCTTGCAGTTTGTTAATATGACTTAGATACTGGTTAAGAAGCGCTTCACAGCTTAGGAAAAACATGCAGCTCTTCTAAAACACAAAAAAAAGACCTGGATGATCTTTTACATTTACTGGATTTCATATTAATAAATAGAAGATCAACTATTAAAACTCTTAGAAAAATCTTCCCTGTTTAGGTTTAAATAAGCTATATTAGTTGCTTCTTTGAACTGTAACACCACAGATCACATTTATGGCACCGTGTCTGGGCAAAATTATTTATTTTTGTCAATCAATTGGCAAAACAAAACCGTGCTATGATGTGGAAATATAACATTTAGAATTATTAGATACTCTAAGTCCAGTATGTGAGGCTGATTCTCATTTCAGAATATTTTTATTTTGAACATATTTAAAGTTTATGCTTTGCTGATGATCAGAATGTGTATACAAAAGCAGAATCGGCTGGAGGCAAACATCTGGTGCACTGCCAAAGGCATGGTGCATAAGAAGCAACAGAAGCAAAGTAACCCTGCACTGGGATTGTAGCATAGCAACCTCGGGTTTGGTTTGGTTTGTTATTGTTTTCCTTCCAGGATTAGAGAGATTCTATAACAGTAGCTCTCATATTTGTTAAACTGTGTCAGAAAATACTCGTATAATCCACCTTTATTTTAAAACTATTATTCTTTTATAGTTTTGCTTCATTTATAATCTGAAATTAATGCAATTAAATTTTTTGCTTTTTTTTTTTTGGTTTTTTTTTTTTTTTTTGGTTTTTTTTTTTTTTTTTCTGGTATTTTACTTGCTTTTTTAATTGATTTCTTTATGTGCATGTTCCAAAAAATCTCATTTGCTTATGAAGGTGTGAGGAGGTATCACAAATTTATGGCTCTCTCAAAGGTAGGGTTAGTTATATTGTATGGAAAGGGATGTTAGCATGTTTTTTCTGTCAGTAAAATCAACTGTATTTTGTTTAAGGGCTGTTTTCAAATGCACATAACATTTGGCATGTGATTCTATTTTGATACAATGGAACCAAGATCTGTCTGGAGCTGATGGTTTTGTGGACTTTTTTAATGGTACCATAACATTTACCAAGGTAACAGAAGCCTCTGTAGTCCACTAATAATGTGTTTTTCAAAAGAAATAAGCACTTTAAATTTGTTTCATTTAGATTATTCTTAAATTCCTTAGTAGAAAATCACAAGGTAAAGAAAAAGAGAAATGTCATTTAAGATGATAAGAAACTTCAAGGCACAAATGCCTGCTATTCACCACTGACAAGAAGAATAGTCCAAAACTGCTGGCAGGCATGCCGCCCTCTGTGCAAATTTGGAATCAACAGCTACTGACATCAGCTAAGAGTACAGTAAGAGATTATTTTTTTGCAAGTATATAATGAAGCAGCAGGAAATTAGATTAAGATGCAAGAATTGAAAGGTACTCTGCAGTATTTACCAGACTGCAGTATTTTTGTTGCACTTCCATCAAAGAGACAACGGAAATGAAGAAAAATAATCATCAAGGAGATAATTCTGGAGGCCAATGGCATGTAGCAGGGTTCCTCCTACATGTGAAAAAGACCCCATTCATTAGGCAGAGCAATAGCTACCTCACTTCACTATCACTGGACCTCGGTGCTGCAGAGGACAAGTCCTTGGCAAAGCCACACAAGAAGGCTCCTCATAAACACAGTCCCTGTGTGACAGAATAATGAAGCATTGTCCCAAGTCATAATTCAACATAGGTGCAGACCCTGTACCTCTCTGGTCATGTTTTTGTGATTTCTGTGCACCAGCCCTATACTTCAAAAGTTAAATACTGACACCAGAAGGACTTTGTAACACAGTGAGAACAGAGGGAGACACTGTAGGATCTGGAATAATCCCTCAGTAACAGAGCTACTGAGGAGCTGACATGGTCACAGTAAAGGGGAAAAAAATGATTAGGCACCCTTAGTGTTTTTCCCAATCCTGCCGTGTCTCCGTAGATACACTTGCTCAGGCGGAAGCAGTAACTACACAGGGAAACAATTTATATCATCTGCTGCCAAGTTGATATTGTTCTGTGACTGTAATTTCTACCTGTGCAGATTGACTTCCACAACATGCTTTTTCTTGATGGAACAGCAAGGTACAGGATGAAAAATCTGGGCTATGCAGAGCAGAACAGGGGCCACAGGGCGAGAGAAAGCCCAAAGTAGAGCCTGGAACCACTTACGTGACTGTCTTTATGTTCTGTGCTAAAGAGAGATGTGGCTGAATCCATGTCGCCCCTCATAAGGCAAAAAACCTCAGAACTCTGAGACAGGAGCAGAAAAGCCCCTTAGAGGTGCAGTAGAAATACTCAACTATCACCGTACCAAACTTAAATTCCAAAGAGCAAAATGCATTTTATTTTTAAAACTAACAAATATGAACACAGTGAGCTTGCATGGTTAGAGGGATGGCTTTTTTCTCTATAATGCTGATAAACCATGTGAAGATGAAAAGGAATAAGCATTACTAGTATTTTACTAATTAGAATTCAGCTATTTTAAATAAAGTACATTTTATTTTCAAGGACTTTTGACAGCAAGCAGTATTATTTAAACAGGTTATAATATATATATATAAAACCTATATATATATAATATATATTATATATATAATCTTTCTATATATATAATATAGAAAAAACAGAGCATTTACTTAAAATTTAATTCTTTGTTCAGCTCAATCATACCTTAGTTTTCTTTGGATTCTTTTTCTTATAGTTCATTCCAAAATCTGCTTTTTAAAGAATCATTTGTGATGCGCAAGAGATGAACCTGTTTACTCACCAGACAGAAACATTTAGATGATTAAATGTGCACTTTATATTTAAGGAGTGACATATTGCTTCCACATTGTGTATAATCCCTTGCAGAACTGTAGACTGATAATGTAGATAAAGATAGAATATAATAAACTGTACAAAACCTTATATTTTTTAACAGTAGGGAAAGATAAAAAGTCTTCCTTAGGAAAAGAAAAAGCATTATTTTCAGCAATAATTTTATAGTAGAAGAAAATTAATTTGTTTATACCATTCCCTGCCCAAGCTGACAGGATTGGTTGCAAAGATACACTTTTTTTACAATTTCTGCTCTCCTTATCTCAAGATATCTCGTTATATTGAGCTATCATAGAAATTAATCTAATCCAACAGAACAGAATTTGGCCTTAAAATGTGAAACTGCTGAATGAGCCAGTAATACAGGCAGCACCCCTGTGAGGTAGTAAAATAACTTTATCCACATCCTACAGCACAATTGTATGGTTATTTAGATGAGTACAATATCAGATTTCACAGGTTTTTTTCCTTTTTGAGATGACCAGAAGAAAAATATAAATCCTAAACCAGACTACTTGTTAGTAATAAAACGGGTGTTCTGTTTAGGAGTGGTTACAGAAAAGGTGTCTTCAGGCAACCACAACCTACAGTAATTACTGAAGTACTATCAGTTTGGAAGGCTTGTGGAAGCAGGTTAGATTGCTAGAAGCAGTGCTACTGAGGAGCTGACATTGTTGTGATTAGTGCCAGAAAAAGTGGCTCATCCTGTCTTCTTGACATTCTCAAATATTATTGCACTTCTTCACTTTCATCTTTGTGAAATATGCAAGAAACATTTCTTATGGCTGTATTTTAATGTACATCAGAGTGATATTAACAGATGAAATGGACTCAAGTAGCTACTGATGTTCCATGAATGTGGAATTGTGAGCTGTAGAAAAAGGAATTGTGCCATAAGCTTTTGACATAAAGGTTTAACATAATATATGGTATTTTGTGTGTTAGTGATCCTGGCTTTTTAAAGGCTACAGGGAGAAAAAAAAAATAAAAATTGATATGATAGTGTATTAATAACTTGTCTGTGAGTTTTCAAAATATTCTCCTGTGAGTTCTCTCTGACAGCAATTTCATCTCAAAGTACTTCCTTTTTCTGGTAAAAATCTATAAATGTGTTGTGCATGGATTTGATTAGATTCCTTTTTATTGTATTACAGTATCATATTGCACTTAAACTGACATTCTCTGCAGTCAGAAGTGTTAAAAATGTGAAATTTATGGTGTCATCCATGTCATTGTTGATATTTTGTTTAAAAAAAATAAACTTATTTTTTTTCAGAAACTGAAATGGTTCTTCATTATATTTTAGGTAGTGAATTTAAAGTCAAAAGGGGGAAAGACAACACCATTGGAACAAAGGATGAAATCCCCAGCAGTAGTTACGGTGCATTACCATCAAGTATTTCAGGAGTGAAAGCAAGAGAGAGAAGGAGTAGAGTGCCTTTGATTGCTATATGGGCTCTAACTCTGAAAAACCCTTGTTCTGAAAACTCAGGGAAAGTTATCTTGATAAATTCCTATTGAAATAAGTACAGCCTCTCCAAAATAGTCCTGCTGAATTTCTTATCAAAAAGACAAAGAGTTTCATTTGCAGCAAAATAGTCTTATGAAAATTCTATGCATCTCTGAGCCCCTCCTATGTACTCCTTGAAAGAAAACTTGAAGTTAGCAGGTAAGAAGTCATTTGAGAGCAGTGTGAGTTTTTCTAATCTGATTGCAGCAGTGTTAATTTTCTTATAAGGAGCATAGCCAGTAAGAGACACATCTTTAGGAGACAACACAGCTGTTTTTCACTTCCTGCCTACATGTGACAAAAGGCAACATCAGTTCATGCCTCTCAATTTGCTTGTCATGTCGACAGGACACAAAACAGCAACTTTGACATACTCACTAATGAAGTGTTTCCATCATCAGTTGCAAGTAATTCAGTTCAGCAAACGTGTAGCTGGGAGCTTTATAAAATGGAAATTTCTCAAAGGAATAATCAAATGAAACAAGAACACCAGAGAAGTCTTAGCAGAAATCTTGAGTGAGCCTTCACAGAGCCTGCAGAACTCTTTGCTGTGACAGATGTTGCTCCAGCACATCTATACCATCTTGTCTTCCCTAAAGCAAAGCACAGCTGGTGCCCTGCCTTTGTTCAGATATATTCACAAGCAACTATGTCATGAAACTACTGCAGCAGCAAATGTTTTTGTGGTGAGGTACGCAGTTCCCCTAGCATGAAATCTGCAAATTCTCCATACCAGGTGTGCAACAAGCAATTAGAAAAGAAAGTAACAGCGAGATAATGTGACCCAAGAATCATAGGAAAGAGAAGTAACCTATCTTAAAGAGATAAATTTGTGATTTATGGCATAAACTACATGGCCCTTTTAACACAGTGTCCTGGAAAAACAGATATCAAATATCCTCTTGTCATGATTACATTTATAGAAACCAATTAATTTTAAAAATACCTAGCTATTTTAAAATATTTTTTAAATATTTAATTTCATACAATCCATACAGTGAGTTTTATTTTGCATTATCTATACACTATTAGGATCTAAGAATATATTTTTCTTTTTCTGAGTAAGGCACAAGTTTGTAAATTTAAAACCCAGGACAACAATCCTCAAAAGTCGCAAACCCAGAATTACAGAGCAATTTTACTTTTGGAAATAAATCATAATTTTCCAAAATTTTACTAATACTTCAAAAAAATTAATAAAGAAGTATATATTTTATATTTAATATTTTCTCATTAACAAAAATCAAATAATTAAGCATTTATTTCACAGAGTTGCAAAGTCACAGATTGGCTGAGGATGGAAAGGGCCTCTCTGTAAGTCCTCTTGTGCAAACTCCCTGCTCAAGAAGGGTCACACACAGCCAGTTGCCCACGGCTGTGTTCAGATAGCTTTTGAATATCTCCAAGGATGACTACTCCACAGTCTCTGCAGGCAACCTGTGCCAGTGCTCAGAACCCCTCAGAATAAGAAGTGTTTCCTGATATTCAAAGGGAACATCCTGTGCTTTGGTTTGTGCCCATTGCCTCCAATCTTGCCAAGGAGCACCATTTAAAAGAGCCTGAGTCCATCACCTTTACATATCTCACACACATTTCCACACGAGCTGATGAAATCCCCCCAAATTGGACACTGCAGTCTAGGTGTGGCTCTACCAGTGCTGAGCAGAAGGGAGCAATCACGTCCCTCAATCTGCTGGCAATGCTGTTAAGGCAGCCAAGCCTGGCATTAGTGGTGCTTGTCACCAGGGCACGCTTCAGGCTCGTGTTCAGGTTCTGGACAGCCCCTGAGCAGCTGCTCATGCCCCTGCACACACTGCTGGGGGGGTGCCACTCCCCAGGTGCAGGGCTTTGCACTTTCACCCACAAGGCTGAAAATATTTTTCTTGTTATTATTAGTCCCCATTTAGGTAATCTGTGTTTAAAACCTCTACTGAGGTGTTGAGTTCAGCTTCAAATCCACTTATGTTTTATTTCCTCTCTTAACAAGGCTAATAACACACTGAACTGCCTTGAAATGTGTTATTTTAGATGTGCTTAGTTATTCTCATTAAGCATGTTCAATAGGTACAATAGTTGTTTTTAAAAGTACATAATGGAGCTGGTTTTCCACCTGAATATGAGGAAGAACTCTACTGTGTGGGTGAGTGTGCACTGTAGTAGGTTTTCCAGAGAGGGTGTGGAGTCTTCCTCATGGAGATATTCAAGAATTGTCTGGACACAATCCTGTGCTATGTGCTCTAGGATGATCCTTTTGAAGGAGAGAGATTAGACCAGATGAGCCACTGAAGTCCCTTCCGACCTGACCCATTCTGTGATTCTGTGGGAAGTAAGAGTAAACCACATGTAGAGATCAAAGTCCACAAGTTACTCGAGTTAGGATTAACATATTTAAAGTAGGAGGTTATTGGACATTTTTACAAACCTCAGTTATGCATCACATTATAAACGAAGCAGGTGTCCCTCCCCACGCATTTCTCGTTTCTATTGCAGCAAAGGCACCGTCGTTTCTCAGGACGGCATAAATTACACCACAAGATGGAGCCCCCTCATACGGTTTGAGGCATGTTTTGGAGACACGCGGTGTGTTCAAGGATAAAAACAGCAAAATACATCCTTCCTGAAGACATTCCACCCACTGACAGTCATTATTAAGAAACTAATTTTTAAAACATAATTACTATTCATGCTAAAAATCACAATTCATTCTGAGAGTGATGGAAACATTTTGAGGTGATGTCTTAGAAACAAAATTAAACATTGAAGCTCTTTAGTAAGGATGCCTTCAGAGTACAGGTATAGCTACAAATACAAATGCATCACTTATTAGATATGCAAAACAGCCATTCCACTTATTAACAACATGTGTGCTGTCAGGCTGTCATAAACACAAAGAAGGAAGTATATGAAAGTTTCAGGGTGACTTAATTGAGGCTTTCCAGTAGCTGAAGGGAACCTTCAAGAAAGATAGAGATTTTTTACAAGGGAAGGTGAACTTTTTACATTGGTAGAGGAGGAGTGAATAGAAACTTGAAGACAGTAGGTCTAGATGAGATGTTAGGAAGAAATTCTTCCCTGTGAGGGTGGTGAGGCACTGGAACAGGTTTGCCAAAGAAGCTGTGGATGTGTTCAAGAGCAGATTGGATGGAGCTCTGGGCAATCTGGTCTAGAGGAAATTGTCTCAGCCCATGGCAGAGGGGTTGAAACGAGATGATCTTCAAAGTCCCTTCCAACCTAAACTATTCTATTATTTTTTGATGTATATGTTTCATTGAGGAACAGATAACTTCATATCATCTCATATCTAAGGTGAGGTGAGCCCATACACTTCAGCAAAACTAACAATGTAAATCTGGAACTCAGTTTGTCTTGTGATAGGTTCTTGTATCACCACCCTCTTGCTTTCCTAGCAGACTTCACCCCTTTACACATTCACTGAACAAAGATGGAATCAGCAGTAACACCCTGCACTTTGATCTGAAATGATACTGAGAATATTATTATAGATAAATACAACAGAATAGTTGCAAACTAAATAGATACTACATTGCACCACTAACATGTTTCTATTGTTTGTCCTTCATTTCTCAAGACAGTACAATATAGTTTCTTTCATGATTTAGATGCTAATTAAATAGGACTACTATGAACATAATTCATTTTGAATTTAGTACTCATCAATAAAATATCTCTTCAAAGTTAATTAATTGTATGTTTAATACAAAAGTATTTACAACTTAAAAATCAATGGGTATTGTGGTTTTTTCTTTTACCCATAGGCTTTGCAGGCTCTCCTCAATGATAATTCAACTGAATTACTTTACACTTAGTATTTAACTGCATTGACAATAAAAGAAGGTCAGTAAAAATAAATCAAGAAGGGCATATCTCACTTCAAGAGGAAACTTTTGAATTGTATATGACCGTGGTCAGACACAATATAGAAACAATTTTATACTACATACAATTTTGAAAAAATAAATTTTAAAGCACTTTCAAAAATAATCTATCCCCTTTCCAATAGCCTCAGATTTAATTAAGGTTTATAAGTAAAAAAACCCTTGAATTTTTTTTTGCAAATTTATGAGACCAAGTAAATTTCTGAAGAGTTCTGAAGCCGTATCAAAGCAGCTGCTAGATGAGGGAAGAAGGAAAAGGTGCTACTGGTTGTGGCAGTTGTTCTGTGTTCAGGCAAACTCTTGATATAAGAAGGTCACTTTCTAAGAGCTCCTTACATACTGATTTCACCCCCGAGTTAATTCCTTTATTTCTTAATGATACCTCCAGAGTGCTGCTTTCATTTGAAAGGCAGTACATTCCAACACCACCCTCTGACACAGGCCAAGTGTATTTAACCGGTTTGTTAACCCTGCTCACCTTCTAATTATTTCTCCCCTGTGACTGGCATCAACATTTCACACAGCTGCTCTACTTGTAGAACAGTTACATAGTATTTCAGGTTATTAAACCTCTAATACTTTATTCTTACTTATAGTACTCATGCTTGTGTTCCTACTCTGGCACCCCCTGCAAGACAAAGTATGGACTCAGATTAACATGAAAATCCCAAGAATTCCCTTGACATAAAGAAAATTTAGGTACTTAGATCCCTTCCTCACCTCTTTTCTTTATTTACAACCTCATCCTGGAAAAAGTTTTTCAGTATCAGCAAGTCCAAGTTGTTTTAAGTCTATAAGTATCTATTTCACCACACATTTTCTAAGTATCAAACCTATGTTTAAATCACATCATAATTTATATATTTTTTTTAATTCTTTCTTTGTTTTTACCTGGGGGGCACAGTTCTTTTTGAATGTCCAAAGAGACTGCAGGACAATTACTGTAAACACATGGAAAATCCTACAGCTCTCTTTTCCTGTCTACTTTCATAATCTCTCCTGAGCCTGTACTAGCTCTCATCCAACCACATCCCATTCTCTAATATTTATGAGATGTCTACAGGGTAATTTCAGGGTACAGTCAGCATTAACTCACCTGTGAATTTTGTGAGGTTACTTAACCTTTTTTAAAATACAGCAGAATATTTTACTTATAACCACCAGAGCAACATAACCTGCATGCCTCTTGGGGCATGGGCAAAACCATCCAAACCAAATTTTTTTTTCACAGTATCTAACCAGGCTACCAGACCACTCTGAGTTATCTATCTGGGAGAAAAACTTCGTAATATCACTTCTGTGGGGATGCTACATATTATGCATGCCCATCCATCTTGCCTGATGTAAGTCTCCATTGAAAGATGTAATTCAAATTGCATAGTCAATAGTTTAAATCAGTGAGTGATTGAGTTAATTCCATGGTTATAGTTTTCTGAACTTAATATCCTTGACAGAATTTTAGTGGCTGGAGTTTCTGTGAATCTATTTTGAACTAGAATTTGCTGTCAAGCCTGTTTGGGCAGCTACCAATAGCCTTGTTTTGTGGGTCTAAAGTCAATTGAAAAATGTCTGAGAAATTAGATCAGGATGGTCTACCTGCTTACAAAAGGCAGGAGTTATATATCTCATTGTAGCCAGAATGTTATTGTTTTTTCAAAGGAAATTGAATCATCATCTTTCACATAATCTTTCTGAAAAACTTCAGTTTACTTCAGACCTTAAACAGATGTTCTGAACTCAGGGAGTTAGGCAAATTGTGAGTCCTTTCCAGTGTTTAACTGTTGTGTGCCTGCAAGTTAATGAGCTATTTATTCTCTTCATAAAAATAAAGTGCAGCAGAATCTAAATTGAACTTGAACATCTGATCCAAACTTGAACAACTGTAAAGTATGCTTGCCATCTTGCCTCTCTTAATCCTACTGCCATCAAATCTAGGTCTGCCTTAAGCAAAAATATTTCTACAGATCTCAAGAGTGGCTGGTTTCAATTATACTATAATATTTCTAATAGCAAACTAAATATGGAAAATATTGTCAGAGATGGTAACATAGTAATCAGGCAACATCCAGAAACATTACCTAAAAATTTTATCACTCAACTTTTTGACACTTCTTTTATCCTTTGATCTATTTTTTTGTTGTTTGTTTTGTTTGTTGGTTTATGGGGGGTTTTGTGTTTGTTTGTTTTAATTCTAGGAATAAAAACCTATGGAAACAAACTAAATATTTTTGTTTATGTTGTTTCTATCTAGACAGTAAATAGTCAATAGAGGTCAGAACAAGGAAAGAGACACTAAAGTCGTCTGGCTCTTGACAACATATTTGAGCTGAAATTTTAAAAAAATCTCCTTTTTCTTTTTATTTCAAGTTTTAAAGAATATTCATAACTATCCTAAATGAGTCATATTTTTGTTCCTTTTCCACTTAAAAACCCAAAGCAAATTTTTCTATATCAACATTTAAAATCCATTAAATGAGAACAACACTTGTCTTTCCCCAGACAGTAATCTAATTACAACAAAGCAAATCCTTCCTTCATGGAAGGAAGGGGACTTCAGAATCTGCTTGTACCCTCCAAAGAGATATACCACTGAACAGAGATATTTTTGACACAGCTAGAAGTTCTAACATATAAACTACCTTGGAGTTTCAGTCCTGATAAGAATTTCCCTTTGATCAGGGGAGAAATTTACACCAGTGATGAAACAGATTTCAGCCATATTTCACCTGCAGATGAATCATCCTTGGATGTTGTAGAGAGTAAAAATTGCTTATGAAATAGATCTGTCTAAATAATTATTTTTTTCTATAACTATGTAAAAAAAAAATTTGGAAAAAATTCAGCCCAACATTTGTTTATTTTTAAGCAAAGTAAAATTCATCTTTATGTAAAATCAACATTTTTATTGAAAAATAAATTAAAATTTAAAAATAAAATAAATAAAATACATTGAGTAGAATTCAACATTTTGACATTATTAGTTTCAGATATTTTGTAGTGGGCTGACCCAGTCTGAATGCCAGATGCCCACCAATGCCACTCTGGCACTCCTCCTCAGCTGGACTGGGGAGAGAAAATGTAAGGAAAGGTTCATGGTTCAATATAAGGACAGAGGGAGATCACTCAGCAGTTACCTTAACAGGCAAATCTCAGAGCTAACTTGGAGAAATAAACTAAAATTATTACCAATCAAACCAAAGTAGGATAGCGTGAAACAAACTCAAATTGTGAAAACACCTCCCCACTACCCCTCCCTTCTTCCCAGGCTAAACTTGACTCTGATTTTCTCTACCTCCTCCCCCTCAGTGGCACAGGAGGATGTGGAATGGAGGTTGCAATCAGTTCTTCACACATTGTCTCTGCCTCTCCTCCCTCCCTCCTCAGGAGGAAGACTCCTCAAACTCTTCAACATCTCCCATGTGGTGCCCCTTCCATGGGAGGCAGTTCTCCATCAACTTCTCCAACATGAGTCCATCCCACAGGCTGAGTGATACACTTGAAATATTCCATAACTAAATGTTTTGGTTAAGAAAAAAAGGTCTAATATCAATTATCTGATGCAAGCTTATATGTTCAGTGTACCTAAAATGTGCATTGCAAGTGAACATAAAATCATAGAAGTAAAAGAGATTTCTGAGTTAACATAGAATCAGATATGTATATGTGGACAGACACTTGTTAAACCTGTTTTAAAAGAACCTCACAGCTTCCTAGCAGCTCATAATTCTTACTTTTAGACCTTTTTTTTCTGAATATGTTATATAACTCCTTCTTTTTGCAATTTAGGTTATTATTTCTCATTTTATCTACAACAAACAGGGAAAGTATTACTCCCTTCCTCTTTGCTAATGGCCTATTTATTACATTCCATCTCCACATCCTCCAATAATTCCTTTATTCTTCTCTTTTGTTTTACCAGGGAAAGAAAAATCAAAATCACTTATTCTTTCCTCATAGATCGTGGTTTCCAGAGTTAAAATCACTGTTGCTTCTACATGCATTTCAGCCAATCCTCTGCCTGTTTTGGAGAGAAAAAAAAACCAGAACTGTACAAAGTATTCAAATGAAAGCCTTGCTAGTGAGGCGCAGAGGAGAGGGATAACTTTGCATGTTTTGGTTATAGAGTTCTGTTTATACATTTTCTTTTTCACAGCTGCATGCCTCTGCTGATTCATGCTCAGCCATACTAATCCATAGATTTTCTTTTGTGCACAAATACAAGTAAGCTTCCTACTTCACTTATTTGAGCAAAACATTTTGCTCACTTCTTGTGAACCTCCCTGTTAAAATTCCTTCCCCAGCTTCAAAAGTCTTCAAGGGTTTTAAGACTGTGTCAGTAGAGCTGTCCAGATCACTCAACAATAACAGAGTTTCCCTGTGATAGCCAAGACACATATTATTCATATGCTGTAATAAGAGTGCTTTTAAGGAAGAAAACATGAAATTTTTAGTAAATATTCATCTCATGCCATTTCTTGCTTTCAGAAAATAAAAAAACAGATTTTTCCATCCTTCCCTTTTCATACATACATGCTCACAGGCACAAAGTAATTTCTTATGGAGGATTCTGTCAGTGTCAGAGAGCCATTAGAACGTTCTCGGCATGCAGCTGGCACTTAAAGAGGAGGATTTTCTGTTACTGAATGAAAATTTTTTTGTGATAAACTTTAGAAGAACATCTTAGGTGTAATTTCTGTAATAATACTTATTTCAGAGAGAGAAAAAAAAAGTCTGAAATTGCTGATTAAAGCACTGACACACATTTAGGTCATAGTAGTGTCATTTATAGAAAGACATCTGGATCTAGTGAGAAGAAAAGCCTTTGAAGAAGATGAATTCAGAAATCTGTAGTACCTCTGTGGAAAACTGTTTTTAAAGTTGTCTTTCGCTCCTAGAGATATGAAATTAAAATTTTTGAGTTTTTATATAATTGCAATGATCTAAATTGCAATAAAATGTAGCAAAACAATTTAATCTTCTTATATTTGGTTTTCCAATGTTTCCAAGAATACACCCACATCTCTTTTCCCTCCTTCCAGTTGCTAAGGACAATGTGTTCAAAATCAATACATACTTTTAATTTTTCTCTGAACCTGCCAAACTGTTCTGCATGTCAAGAATTATTAAAGGGAACTGCCAGTTATTTCAGAGAGCACATGGGGGAAAAGAGATCTAGATAGTCATCCAAAATCCAGAAATGTCAGCAAATCCAAATGCTTCCCTTGATGTAAATTCAAACCTCTGAAAAAACATAAGTAACCCAATGCTTAGGATTTGTTTTAAATCATTAAAGAAACAAGAAAAAAATCTGATTCTTTGTACATTTTGTCTCACACATTTATTATCTGTGCAAAATATGTACAGAAGAAGACACTATTTTTAAAACTGAGAGGGAAGGCAGTAAAGTATTTCCTCTATCAAAAGTAAGCTCTTTGATGTAAACTGGTGACAGTTTTTGTATCAGGTGTCTCAGAGCCACTGTGGAATATTTGTCCTCTTAAGTACTTTCTAAAGAAAAGCCATTAACCATTAACTGGTGATGGAGAGCTGTCCTTTTCACTTCTTTCTTCTGCATCATTTGCATCTCTGATTTCTATGTCAGAAAGGGAGCATGAGATTATGTGCCCCCTGGGAAGCAGAGTAAGTAGCAAGGAGTAATTAGACACTGAGAATTTCAATATTTCAAGAAAAATCTTGTTTTCCTTTAATTTATTTTTCTAAGAAGATTCTTGTCTTGTGGTTCATACTTAATGGCTGTCATGGTTTACTAAATATACGAAAATAAGTGGCAGAATGCTATTTCAATGGTGCTATATCTGTGATGCAGAGAAATAGGTTCTGTTGAAACAGCAATGAAGTCAGAATTCATTACGTAGCATGGTAGGAAGAATTCCCATCCCTTTTTTCTGCTTGGTTGGTTTGTTTGTTTGTTTTCCCTAGGATCCCGGCATTGTTGTTTTTACCTATTGGTCATCTAAGAGGTTCTGTAATCTTTTCCATGCTTGCAATGGAGAAAATTGCTACAATAATGCAAGGTCATAGAGAAGAAGGGCTGGTTGTGACCGCAGTTAAGGAAACAAAATAACTATCTGAAAAGTAATTGTTACTTTACAGTGATTCCTTAGCTTTTTTGGGGGTGGTTTTTTTGTTGTTGTTGTTGTGGTGGTGTTTTTTTCTAAGCTGCGAATAAAAGGAGACTATGAAAAGAGAAAATGGGATAACTGGATAGATTTTCCACATAAATATGAAGCATCAATAAAACACATTACCTTGAATATGGAAATTCCCTGTGTGGTTCTGGGCTCCTTTCTCACCGGGGCCATTATGAAGTCATAAGCATATATATTCCTGGTCGCAAAAAACTCCTTCCAAAAAGTAGATGCAGTTGATTAAGTTACATTTAATAGTTGCTGCTTGGTCAATCCTTTGACTGTTAGAAGCACATGGTACAATGCCAGATCAACATTAGCAGTGCACGTGATCCATCACAGCAAGTTCTGTAACTCTCCAACAGAGTGTGACTTAAAATTCAGTTTCGCAACTTCCAAACACAGCTGTTTGGAAATGTGTAAAACAGTTTCCATAAACTTCTCAATGACCTTGTATGATAGAGAAGAAAGGAGGAGCCAACTTTCATTCAACAGTATAAAACAAAAAGTCTTCAAATTATTCAGTAAACTTGAATCTGGTCTGCTTGAAATGCCCAGAAAAAAGGATTTAGAGATGACTACAGAGTAGCACTAAAATATCATGCATTGCAGAAAAGAAAAAGGCAAAAGGAATCATAGCAAGCATAATCAGATGCATTTTTATAAGAAAAAGATACTTTTCAACAGTCCTGGAACAGTTCTGAATTAATATGTTCAAACACCTAAGGCAGATCCAGAGGAGGACTACTTAGATTACAAAATGAATATTAAATTTGTCTTTCACATGAAATGGCTTGAAGAGCTTAATTTTTTTTTATTTGGTAATATAAGCAGAAAGCATATATGACTGATTTGCAGAAAGTGAATATATCCTTGTAATCCTGATCAGAGATAAATGCCAAGAACAAAAAAAAAGAATACTTTTCAGCTAAGAAAGAAAGTCAGAGGGGGAAAAAAGGACGTCATTAGTATTTTAGACTTTCTTATAGATGAAAGAGTCTTAACCTATTTCAGGAATTGGAATAGACTTCTAGTGAAATCAGTAGGAGTAAAAGCCTTCAAATAGAAAACTTTGAGGGAACATAATGTGCTTTCCTACAACAGAATGGGATTTCTCCCAGCGACTTATTTCCTTCTAGTCCATTATTTCCATTACTGTGTGAATATGTACTTGTGCAGATACATACATATACATGTGTATGCAGATAAAATTTGGAGTGGAAACTACATGTTATTGTATAGTGCATTTTACCCATGACAGTGTGTTTTTACCCATGGCACTATTTGATCTGACTGCATGCATGTGAAGAGTAAATAGAGATATGTGAAAGGTTGGCTGGGAATTAAATGTCATAACCTTTTGCCACTGCAAAGCAAAATATGTACTTTGGGTGTATAGCCCTGAGTCAACGTTTTTATTGACATTAAATTGTTATACAATATTTTTATTTTAGATAAACACAACGACAAATCAAAAACAAATACATTTTTCCAGGAACTAGTTAGGATTGAGTGTACCTTAATATACCCTGAAAAACAGTGTATAATTTAGGAGTGACTCATTTGGGCACCAGCTTTGCAGGATTGTTCAATTCCTGCTCTATCATGGACTTACAATTAGTCAGAAGAAAGCCAACTGAGGCCTATTTTTACTATTGTTAGTTCAACCCCAGTGTTGATGGAATTACTGAAATTTGTACTAACTCACTCACTGTATTAAGTGCAGCACAGTTTTCAAGAAGGTGTGATAAAAATTAAGGCACTCCGGCAACCCACTGACAGTGAAAGAGGTGATGTCATCCCTTCCAGCCTCCTCCCTGATACCCAGATACACAGCCCTGCCCTCTCCCTCATACCAGCTCTGCGGCCCTTCAGAAATCTAATTCAGCTCACTAAGCTCCCTGTTTCTGCTTTATAAATAAAAGCAGGGAAGGAAGAGTCAATTCTAGGTGCTCAAAGTCAGGACCATGGGTGACAAGCTTTTTAGTATAAAATATCCTTTGATTGATATTGAATGTCATGTGACATTATTAATGTCACATTAATTAATTAATGTCATGTGAAACTACATTCAAAGTCTTCAAAAGGGATGGAAAAACCCCTGTTTCTCAAGAGCAATAACACCAGTTCCACCAATGTCTTTTAGGCAATCATTCTACCAAAACAGTGAGAAACAGGAAAGAAACCAAATTTCTCAAGGATTATACCAAAAAATACACTCATTTACATTTAGTATTAATCTTTAGCTCTAAGTTACTTATAGATGTATAAAATTTGCATTTACTTGTGAGTTTATTGTATGTACATAAAAAAAGAATAACTCAGTTACCCATTTCATGTTTCAAAACCCATTATTAACATTTATAGCCAAAAATACCCGTGGCATGGGTGATTAGAATATTATCCAGAATAGCAACCCAAACTAACTACCTAAAGCAGCAACATTACTTGCTCCGTAGTATTGAAGGTTTTCTTGGATATTTGTAAAAGAGACAAAAGAGATAGTAGTGTTTCTTGAATCAGCTGGCAAAGGCCCTGCCCAAGGCCCATCTCAGGCTAACAATCTGTTAGGCTCAGTTACTGAAGTCCTAAACATTCTTCAAATTGAGCTGGATTAGTTTGAACATTGGACATTAATTGGTCCACTTTGACTGAAATGATCCCAGGAACAAACACACAAATAGTTCAGCTAAGAAAGCTGATGGAACTGTGGTCTCTGGCAAAATTCCTTAGTACACTTCCAGGTTTGAACCATTCCAGCCCAGCTTATTTCTTTTGTGATGTGGAGCTATGCCTTAAATCCCTCATGAGACACAGGGATAAGACCCTTGGCCTGCTAGCTCCAGCACGCCCAGCTAGTTAAACTTGAACTGCTCAATCACTACTACTGCAAGGCAGAATCTGGAAATCATCAATAAAAAAGCTGAAGTTTTTCTACGCTAAATTTTGCAATTTTTAATTATATCTAATTTATTTATAGATACAGTGTCTTTTCTACAATACTGATCACCACGTTATCAAAGTGCTCCACTTGTATTTTTACACTCCCTCTTTGGACAGAAAAAAGGGATTTTTTTCTATATATGTATTTGGAAATTATGAATAAGTAACATGAGCAATTACTTCAAAAATTTAAGATTAAAAAAAAAAATCAGCAAATTACTTAATACTTAGTCAATAGCAACATCATATCCTGTCCTTAAGTTCTTTAGTGATGCAACATAAACAAAAGAAACATGGGATACATTTAACATAAATTTACATTCAATACCTTAAATTTTACTACCGTCATTCATCTATTTTATGTTCAGTGGTGTTAGCAAAAGCAGCACAGCATGGTCTTAATCACTCACAACAGGAAAACCCAGAAACAACTGAGGTAGTTGGGACGGCTTTCCCTTCTCTTCCTAAAGAATCAGCATTCACTTACTGTGCATTTGAATAACACTGTTTTTCAAAAAAAACATGGTAAGGTTGTGCTGATTTATTTGCAATTTTTTTTTCTATCTAACTGATAGAACAAACCCTACAACATACTATGCATATGTAGCTCTGCATGACTTTATGCAAAAGCAATTCCAATAGTTTCTTTCTTCTATTCCTTTTTTAGTACCTTTGTATTCCTTGCATTTGTAGGAGTTGTTTGCCCATGAAAGAAATGGCTTCTTTCTCTGAAATGCTAAAATAACTAATTATCAGACCCATGGATTACGGCTTAAACCATGGGTTTGTGCCTCAGCAGAAAGCAGATTGCAATCAAAGTTTTATGAGTGTCGCACCTTTCCATTTCCCTTAAACTGTCTTTCAATTCCTTAGTTATTTTTGTTGAAAGGTTCCCCATTGTGAAGGGAATTGCATGACAAGCACAAGTGCTGCAGTTGTACAGGGGAAATATTGTTATGCTTTGTTATGAGTCAGACTGGATGGAGTCAAAACATATTACTTAGTCTTAAGAAACACTGACTGAAAAATAATCAAAATCACAGATATAAATCTGCTTTTATACAGCATATAACATCTGGACTGAAATTCTTCCATCATCCAATTTAAAGTGATAAATATTCTCTTTTCTTGTCGTTGTTGGATCTACTCTAAACTACAATTATATTATTTTTTTAACCCTTAGAAGTTTTATAGAAAAAATCTGGAAACAAATTTCTGTGTAAAAATTATGATGCCAAGTCAGAATACCTTCTTTTGGTTCCTCTTTCCCACGGTGTCTGTGGTAAGTTTTATGTCTTCATGCAAGTTCCGAAAGCTTTATCTCACACGACACAGAAGTCCAAAAATCAAGTTACAGACACAAGCTTCTCTGTCACTCTGACTAAAGCTGCTGATATGTGCTCTTCTTTCTCTTCTGGTATCTTTAATTACATCCTTAACTTGATGCAGCTTCCTCAAACTGCAACACTTAAATGTGGATTTGTCCCATGAATACCACTCCTTTTCATATCTGCATGATAGGAGGCATTTTGGAGTGTTTTATGATGAAAAGAGAATGATGAATTTCACTGAATAAAAGTACCTGTACAGTTTTAGAAAACTATATTTTTGTATGGCACACAACTTTGAACCTTGCTTTCACACAATCATGGCTATTGCTCTTCAGAAAAAATAGTATTGGAAAGGAGATTGTTATGAAAGGTGAGAGAAATTGGACACCAAATTTTTAGCTAAATGCCTTCTGAATGTGGAGGGTTTTGATGCCTGAAATAAGTTATTTTTTTAAATAATGCAGAATATTTCCTTGAAAATGGAGGAAGATTTCATTTATTTGTTATTTCCCTTTTTTATTTTGTTTGCTACTCATTTTTCCCTGAAAAAGTCTGAATGAGTTTTCTTGAAAAGTATTTTTTAAGACAATATAAAGTCCAGGAAGTTAGTGTAAAAGAATTTGACTTCATGTCTTCAGAGGAGGTTGGGGGATGGTTGTGGTGTGTTTAAGAATAATAAAATACAAACCATAGTGAGATCACTTCTCCTGAATGGTTTCCTTGCGTTTTATCGTTATCTCACTAGTTTCATCCACTCATTTGAATGTCAGCTTGTTATGAGAATGTTGATGTACTAGTCTCTCACTTGATCCTGTTAACTTAAAAATACATAAAAGGCAGAAGAGTCGTCATAGCTGTCATAAATAGCCCATTTCACACAGTCTAGGAAAAAGAGGATGGAGAACTCTTTCACCCTGAAAAATCACGTGATGAGGTGATAGAGGAGGAAAATATTGTACCTTCTATTCTACAAAATAAACTAGTTTCTTGTGGTCTTCTGCACAGTTAAAATAAACATATTTTAAGCCTAAAGAGAACTCCTAAGTTTAGAACACTCAGTTGTGTACATATTCTTGTGAACGTTATGAAAACAAGAAGTTCACTGTTACATGTTAAATTTATACTCAGTAAACCTGCCAAGAGTGTTTCCAGTTGACTTAGAAAAATGTCAAGCTATTGCCTTGGAAAAGAGGATATTAAAATGCTGGTTGATAATTTTGTTTCCCTGGGAAAAAACATTGAGGAGAAAAGCCTTCCCTGAACATGATAGTGACCATGTGTTTCAATTCACAGTCTGTTCTAGTTAAAACACACATGAAATTGATGAATTACTGACATGCATAATAAACTGTGTCTTGCTTAAAGAAAGGTATGTAGGACAATAAAATCTTTGAGCATGATACAGTACCAGATCAGTTTAGAGAACTGTGATCATGAATGTACTCATCCCTTTCCTACAAAAGTCCAGCGTCACCAGGTGTACAGATATCACAGCAAAACTCAGTCTCTGACAATGACTGTTGGAGTTTTCCTTCACAAGCATGCCATTTGCTTTCCACTCTGCCCAGTAGATCGATCAGTAGGTGAAAATAGGTAAGAGCATGTGTTATGGCTGGCTGAATATCACCTGATTATTTTGAATTGTATTTATGGATACACCTATGCACATGTATGTCTCTATATGTGCGCTTATATGATGTATGGAAACAGTACCTTGTATATTACCTACTTGAAATATTTGTCCTATAAGCCGGCAGAAGACAGCAACTATTTAGCAAGAAGAATTTTACTCTGTATTATCAGGAGACTGGAAACATATGTGGTGCTATGAAAAATTACCACTATGTGACTGACATACAAAAAGCTTACTTGAAAGAAAAATTTCTGTAAGGCTTTCTGCCCTAATTGCAAAAAACCTTTCTGCATCATCAGTCCATTCCTGTTTCCCCTGCTTTCTTGTGGCCATAACTGGCATAGAGAGACAATGTTTTCCTACGTTGTTTTTTTTTCAGTCTTCCATAAAAAAAAAAAAAAAAAAAAGAGAAGTCATGCATTGTGTTCAATAGTTATTGCAAAATGAATCATTATCTCACATACATCAGAAAAAAATATGAAATTAATTATGACATGTTCCAGCTACAGCATTTGGAATCTTACTATTTGCCAAACTTATTTTCTGTTAACTTTCTTGAAAACAAGTAGAAGTCCAATAATTTTGCTGAAATACTTGTTACTATCAGTTTTCTTATCTTAGCTGTTATTTATCCATTAACGTCACATCAGTATTTGTTCTTTAGGATCCACAATCTTCCCATCACAACATGAATGTATTCTCAAGTAAACAAACACACATAAAAATGGAAGAAAACATTGAAACAAACAAAAATAAGGAATTTCTTGCTGAAAAGAAAAACATTTAACAAAACCCTACTCTGTAGAGTTCTCTAAGCAGAAACTCTAAAAGTCCGCATGACTGTCTTCAAAGGTCTTGACAGCAGACTGATGGGGGAATGGGAAGGGTCTCAAATTCCAAAATTTAGGCTATGAGCCACAAAACATTTAACTGCTGCATAATTTGAAGCAGACAAGTAGTCCAAATGATTGCAAGCTCTGTGTACCTGTGTCTGCCTGTTTAGTTACTTATTTGCCTGCAGCTAGCAAAATCCTTTCCAAGCGTGGAAGCCATTCTCATGTAGATATGTCTTCAGTAGGAAACTAGGTGTGTTGTCACCTAAGGTAACGAATGCTTAATAGATTCCTAATGAAGACAGGCAATTTGTGGCTTTCATACATCAGTAATTCACTACAGCAGATTGTGCCGCAGCAAAACTCCAGCTTGATCTCTAAATTCATGTTGAAATTCTGCAGATATCTATCTTCATAAGGACTTTACCTCATATTAGTAATCTTATGTGCTACCTAAACTGAGTAATGATTTTTTTTGGGCAAAACAAGATGTGTGAGAATCCATCTGTTTACTTGAGATCTAAATTGCAACTCATCTGAAAACAAAGTCTAATGATTACACTGAGAGTAGTCTGGTGATCTTTATCATCTTAGTGTTACAAAAGAAGGAAGTTTCTTGAACTGTTAGGGTGCAAATAACTCATAAGGACCACAGGGAGGAGGAGAGTTGACTATGTGTTGGGACAGATATTGGTCCCTTGTTAAAGGCCTTCTTGGCAAAATTTGCTAATTAGACTGGATCATGCAGAAGGTTTTAAACCAAATAATTTTTTTCTTGGCAAGCAATCATAAGGTTAACATTCTTTTAAAAATCCAAGCCAGGGTTCTGGTGATTTGCCTGATTTTCCAAATGAAACATACATATGTAATGCTCCTAAAATCCTGTTTGTTATGCTTTGGGGTTTTTTAGTGGAGATAATTACCTGCTTTATTGCCTTAGAAAATGGTAATTTGAGAGGAGTTGTTTTTTATTGTTGTTTTACTTTGTTTCATTTTTACATCCACTTGCAGACCTATGCTGAATTAAAAGCTTAGTAGAAGCAAGATTCTTCAGTTTTGCTTTTAGATAAAATAGATTAGGTTAGTGGTATGCCTTCGGGTGCCTCTTTTTGTTTTATAGTTATTTACCTGGTAGAAAAGCTGAGGTTCCTTGTCATTGCATGTATTTTGCTTGTAGTAATTAGCCTGAGGTAAAGGCTTACTTAATAATCAAAGACAGAGAGAGGTTTTTATAATTGTGGGGTTTGGAGCAGTGGTTGCACGCAGTTGGTAAGAGTGTGAAGCCTGATGCCTGCTTGGTAGTACTCTGAAATTATTACTGTTCATTAAAAATAAAGAAATTCACTTTTCCCTTCCAAGAGAATCTACATGGAACCAAGCTTATTCCTGTCATGGTTTTATATAAAATTTTTCTGAAATAATGTCTCTAGGTACACTCTGAGAAAAGTTTAAGGTGACTCTGCACTTTATCCTGTGGTACCACACCTTTACCACGGCTCCTGAACAGAGCAAGCAAAGTCAGTATAAACCTAGAAGAAACAAGTGCACATAAAAACTCATAAACAATAATTATCAAATTGAGTAATATAAATTTAATTAACTTAGTTAAATGGCAAAGCTCATCCAATAATGTCCAGTAAATACATACATGTTTTTATTCATACTCCTCATTAATCACACGAATATCTTTCTTTGACAGTTTTATTCTCTGAATGTGTTTATTGGAGAGGCTGGCAGCCTGCTTGTATGTAACAGAGAACCAAATTTGGACAAATTTGTTAAGAATAGCAGTGTAAATGAATCAGTTTCAGTGAAGTGACTACTGAAATTCACTAAAGCAGAGACTGGTTTAATTTACTAGAATAAAGATAAGTAATCAATAGAAAAAGTAAATAAATAATGAACCAGAACTGAAGTGTAGAAAACTATGATACCATGGGCTCTGAGTAAAATTAGTCTCTTGGTATCCTGGTTCTAAAAGACAACAGAAGTAACTAGGAAAAATCTAGTGCAAGGTAGAGCAAGCACAGAGTATATTTTCTCAAACACTTTCCTGGTCTCAGTCGTTTTCAGTTTATCAAATTTCTTGAACCTCATGTAGTTTATCTATTTAATCACCCCTCCCAAGTACCTGCATCACATTTCTAAGTGTCTTTCCAGTTGTTTGCTTGAACATGCTTATTTTTTTATATAAAATATAATTTAGCAAAAAGTTCAAAATATATACAATAGCACTGCATGATCAATCACCTCTTTCTGTTTTAAACACAGTTTTATTCATTAGCCCCCAGTTCCTGTCCTGTAAAAGACAGTGAAGAGATCTTTTCAGCTTCTACACAACTATCTCCAGATAGTTATGATTCTGCAGAGCTTTACCGTGTGCCTATTCAGTCATCTCTGAGTTGAACATCATTCAGTTTAATCATTATTCATTCTGAAGCTCTGATCATCCTTGTTGTTCCTTGAACATTTTTGATTTCTGTTGTAGGCCTATATTCTGCTGAAGTGAGACAAGGAAAAAATCACAGTATTCTAGGAGAAGATGAAGTATATATATACAAAGTGGCATATTTGGCATTTTCTCTTGCTTCCTTTTGTAATAATTCTAAACATTCCTTTTTGTCCACTGCTGAATGTCAAGTCTGTTTTGACAGAGTTATTTATCATAGCACCAGTTCACTTATGAGGAGCAAAGTTGCAGATCGCCTGGTCTCATGTAAAGCTAGGATTTCCTTTTCTTATGTGCATCTTGTTGTGTATATCTAAAATGAATGTTAGCTGCCTCTTCATAATCACACAGATTTCTAAGGTCCTTCAGCTGTCTTTAAATGCTGTAATAAATAATAGTATCTGAAAACTCTTTCACCGATTGAGAATATAATTTTCTAAATAATTTAGAAATATGATGATAAACCAAGACGCTTATCCAAGAGGCTGTGGAATGTAGTGGAACTACAGTGGTAACCTCTCTCTCTTATAATGAAAACATATAAATTCTATTTTGGCCATCTTTCAACCAGGATTTGATCAATAGGACCTTCTCTCTAATGCCAAGATTACTTAGTCCCCTTAAAAGTCTTTCGAATAATACCCAACAAGTCTTTGGAGAGGTAAACTAGCAGTCAGATTACCTTTAGCTACATGTCTGTTGAGCCCTCTTAAAACCTTCAAGAGATCTGCAGTGCAGGACTTCCTTTTAGTAAAGGAATAATGAACCTTCCCAAAGGATTGCAGTTACCCATGTTTCTACCTTCAGTTAATGTAATCCACATTAAGATTGTGACCCCTTAGATAATTAAATGTTTAAGTATTTTGCTTACATGAGTCACCTTTTAAACAGCATGAAGCTATCTAAATGGATGAAGCTCCATCTTTTTCAAGAATGTCCTGTGCTCTAGTACGAACAGGCAATCTGATTCTTTCACAACTACGTGAAATACAGAGGTATAAGTGCACCCCCAAACTTCTGAGTTATCACAAAATGTTATACTGCAATGGTGATGCATTTCAATGACTCATTTCTAATACCTAAACTTCTACTAGAAGTTGGAAGCAGCTCTCATACAACAGATACTTGGTCTAGAGAACTAAATTATGGTGCTTGACAAGAGAATTTTTCATTGGCCTTTGGGCTCATCCTAAATTCCTAAGTAGCCAACAGCTAGAAAACCCTATATTAGAAGTGATACCATTTGGGTTAAAGCAAGAAGTTATTTTATCTGAAACTAGATGGATAGATAGATAGATAGATAGATAGATAGATAGATAGATAGATAGATAGATGGATGACAAAATAAAATTAAAGAAATAAGACAAACCAAAACATGAACAAACTTAAAAGTAATATTAATAAAACACACATACAACTGTCAGTGATTCCCAGTCGAATTTCTTGTTGGAAATTTTGCAGAGAAGTAGAGATGTTTGGACCACTCCTCATACAGCTCAAGGCTCCAGGAAACAATACAGTACTAAGTGATTTAAAAGCTTTGCTTTAATATTCATAGAAGCAAGAATTCTCAAAGTTCATAATAGCCTTTCATTGTGTGTAATGGTTATTAACATGCTTTGATTCTGATAAAGTCTTCAAAGTAGTTACAGACTATCAATTTTTGCATATACAAAAAAATCATTAAGAATTTTGTCACACAGGTGAGGTGAGAGGCAAGAAATTATGTATTTGAAAATACCAAAAGATATGTAGCCAGGGTGAAACAGGATAAAGGAATGGGAGACTTTAGAAAAGACAGTATCTTCCAAGGCATAGGCACAGAAATAGAAATCTGTACAATTCTGTCATTTCAAAGGGTCCTAGAGAATTTCAAAACATTTTTGAGTCAGCAGTTACCTCTAAAGTAGCTTTTTATTCCAGACCACAAGCAGCCTCATGAAGGAAGTCCCTCAGTTGCCTCCAATTACCACATGCTGGTTTACATTGCACAGCAGTGTCCGAGAGCATGAATTGATGCGCTTTTGGGTGAGACTGATTTGCAGTGCAGGACTTCCACATAACAACACTTCAGCTGATAACAGACATTCACTTCATGCAAGTCAAGAGCTAACCTGAGCTTTCCCACTGCAAATGTGTTGCATGGTTATCCTCAACAAATTGCTGGCAGCTAAGGCAGACACTGCCAGAATAAAAGGGACATCAGTAGCTCATGCTGTGGAACACTGCATGGGTGCCATCACACCCAAGTACTGTTTTGTTTGGCCTTCAGAGTAATGTGTTGTAAAATTTATAAAATTGAATTGATATGATTCCATGTGCTAGACTAGAATTAAGTTTAGCTTATGGTAATACTTAAAATGTATTCATGGAATTTATTCTGCTTAAACCAAAAACAGATTAATGTTGAACAGGAAAACTAGTTGAGTATGTGCAGCTGGTGTGTTTTCCACACTTTGATAATCAAGAATGATACTTGGCCTGAAGTTAAGTTTGCCTCAGTTCAACTTTTGAGTTAGATGTCAGGCAGTAATAAATACCACCTACTTTGGTGTTACACCTGTAAGACGTGGCAGTTCCAAATTTGAACGCCATTTAAAGTCAAGTCTTCATCTCTTTGTCTCTCATGGCAGACTGAGAAGAGATATAATCTTAATAAAATGTTAAGTTTTCAGGCGCACACACAGACACACACACACAAACACAAACCTTAACTGTACTTTTCAAGACCTTGCAGGTGTGGAAATATTCCAGCAGAGTACATGTATCAGTCAGTTACTATTACCATGCCTCTTTGCATAAGACAGATTCAAAATTATACCCAAGTATGTCATAAAACACAGTCAAGGCTGAAATGAACGTAATAAAAAAAGTTAATAGTTTTGTTACAGCTAAAAATGTCATAATTTATCTTAATCCCAGACATTTTAACAGATCTTTGCTAAGAATTATTTCATTTGTTCATGAACAGATGTTTAGCATAGACAACTTGGTGAAAACATATTTACTCTACTCAACACACAAAAAGGACTGATATTGGCAAGTCTGTTTACATGAGGAATCCTTTAGACTATGGAACTCCTGAGGCAGCTACAAGATAGATAACATCTAGCTTTTGGAACAAGGGCAATGAGGAAATTGTTTCAACAAAACAACAGTGAAACATACGGAGTTATTACAGACATCCACGTAATAACTGGGACATTATAATTACAATGTCAATCAAGGTGGAACATGATCAGGAACAGATGAAAGGGAAGGCAAAGATCCAAGCAGAAAATATTAATTTAGTTCAAGTGAAGACTAAAAGATGGTAAATGAAAAAGGAATTTAGACAGATGACAGGAAAGATGAAAACTTAAGCAGAAGCAAAAATGAAAATGTTATAGTACAGGAAGCTGTACAAAAGATTCTGCAGATGATTAGAGTAACCACAGAGGGTACCCAAGGGAAAACGAGACAACAGCATAACTTGGCAGTGGCCAGAGAAATTTGGTGGAGCTCTACAGCCACTAGATACAGTGTTCTATTATGTGAGTCCTTGCTGTCCAACAAATGGATATAAATTCATAGCTTTAACTCTCCCATTGTCCAACTTTCCAAATATCACATTGTTTTTCAGACACACTATACTTTTTAGACTAATCTCTCTAGCCCAAACATCATTTCAGCATAAAAAGATGACCCGGAAATTTCTAGAGCATGAGTAAAGTGAACTCTGACTGAAGCAGAATGAGATTATATAGAAACTGAGAAGGGAAACCTGGCTGCCATATTTGCCAATAGGAACTATGGCACACAAAGCTTCAACAGCAGAAAATGGAACAGATGAGACAGAGGTGTTTTGTTGTTACATTACCAGGAGTCACATCTAATGGAGTACTGCACAGGATGTTAAAATGGTAATAATAATTCCACAAAAACCGGTCAGATGAGAAAATGCTTCTTGAGATGGATACACAATATAGATGTTTTTGGAAAGGACTACATAATTGGCAAGTATTTTTTGCTTTTCTGAAAATCTGTTCACAAGTAGGTCATGAAGAATGACTTTTTCCATGTAACATACACTGCTGTGATTTGCCCGGTCTCAGTAAATTTGCAGTAGAATATTCAAAGGTACAAAGAGTGTACTATGCCAAAAGGAGCAGTCAAATGGTTTAGACCACATAATACAAAGACCTGCATGACAGTCTTAGACAGGTATTCCCAAAACCAGACTGCACTGGTGATAAAGACTGAGCTCAGATGAGTTAAGTGTTAGCAATCTCTAACCTACACTGGTATTATCAGCAGATTATCACAAGTATGCCTCAGGCCTAATGATGTGGACATTATTTGTCTGAGGTATTTTTAATGGGAAATAGCAAAGGGAGTGTATTGTGATACTATCTTTTCAAATTAGTCACAAATAATTATCAAAAAACTTCCATTAGCAAGAGGTCTCCTATGGGAGGCTCGGAATCCGTGAGTCTGGCATGTCAGCATAAGCCATTGTCAACCAAAATCTCATTAGCTCTGAGAGTCCTGTATGAAACGCTATGTTCTTGGTCTCACTGCATGTCAGAAAGTGCAACAGTTAGGAAGAGAAATCAGAAAGTATAGGAACCAATGGCTCACATTCTAATGTGATGATGAATTCTATGAAGGTGAATTACAAAATCCAGAGGACAGACTAAGGAGTAAATCATGACAGCTGGAACGACAGAAGGTGTAAATCAAAAGCAGTCCACAGCAATACTCATCCAAGGCTAATATGTAAAAATGACATTACAATGAAGAGCTGTTCCTGTGCACGACTGCCACTTAGGATCAGAAAAGTGATAAATTTGTTGTGCCCTCCCTTCAAAATGACTTCTGACAGTGGAAGAAAGTAGGGATGTAAATAAGAGGTAGGGATGTAAATAAGACAAGCATAATGGTCCCATATGATCTCTTTGCTGTGTATTCTGGCTTGCAATGATTTGGCATTTATTTTGTGGAAACACAAATTTGACATAGCTGCTTTGTAACTGATCTCATAATAGGGAGAAAAAAGATATTTGCACTTTATTCCTTTAATGTTTTTCTTTTTTTAGGAAAAGGGAAGAAGAGAAGAGGTATAAGCACTGTTTCACATCTCAGGAAACAAGCTGCTTCCTTGGTCTTATTGAGATCTGGAAATTTTGCATGCCAAGAGGACACATTTCCATCTAACATTGAAAGAATAGTTGTGGTTTATGTGCCTAATGCAGTAATATATTTCACCTGAGTCCACCCAAATGAAATAGGTTTAATTTTTCCATCTCAGATAAAATTGGAACTTCAGACAGAATTTTCATTAAAATATATTCCATACAGAAATAACATGGATCTTAAATGAGATGTGATAGTATTCCTAACATAAAAATTCATATGATTTTCTGTCAGTAAGCTAAGGGACAAACTGGAATGCTAATATTTATGCTGTGTTTTCATTTCTTCATGCTGTCACAGCTGTCTTAGACTAAACAAAACAGTTCTATTTTAAAGCAAGAGACTGTACGTTTACTTTAAAGAATTAACAGACCTTCTAGCATATTTGTTTTAAATAGACTAGTGGAAGATATCAATATTAAATAAACATACTGAAAGACAAATATACACATTATCTAAATAAAAAACAAGTTAGAAGAATAGTTTTGTTATATATTTATTTAAAATATACATACATATCTGAGGTAGACTATTTAAAATAATAAATATCCCCATTATTTTATTGTCCTACATATTGTTTTCTTTCCTTTCCATTTCCATGTATTATTCATAAGGAGTTAGGGCATACTATTTTTACATCTAAATTTCTCCTTCTGTGACATAAATTTAATAAATCACAGCATGAGACACAAATATACTTTTAACCACTGAAGTGAACAGAAGGTCTATGCTTTGAAGTAAAACTGTAAAACACCACATTGGCTCTACAGAGGTTTCAAAAAATATATTCAGGAAAAGTAGTAAAGTGTGTTGATTTGATTTGTATTTATTTGGTGCCAATTCTCTAACCTATATTAACAAGAAATTATAAACAGAGATCAACAGATTTCTTCCTAAATGGTGCTTGTGTCACCTTTCTTGGGAGGATCATGACCATTACAACTGATATATAAAGAGTACAGGAAACTCAATCTCATCTAACAATGAATAACTGCAAATTCCAAGAAAAGCTACTTATATCAATTAACCTAGGCAATTTTATTACCTTTTGTAGCTTTTTAATACCTTTTTTACATCTTTTCTGTCCTCCTATCATAGATCAAAACATTTCCCTACAAGTTCATCTCCATGTTTTAACTTCATATTAGTTTATTCCTCATTGTGTATTCTGCAGAGGTTTAGATCATGCTCCTGTATTTTCTCCATTATCATCATTATTATACATAAGGCTAAATTAGTTACAGATCAGAATACTCTAACAAGGGTGTTCAGATAAAGTGATTGTAAATAATGGCTTTGGCTTTATATATATATATATATATATATATATATTCTCAAAGTACCTCAATTTACAGGTAAACATTATGCGAGTTAGTTCCATTGAATTAAAGTTGCTAACCTACTTCCATTCAAGCACATGTCTAAATATTTGCAAGATCAGATCTTTAGAAGATTTCTTTAGAAGAATAATAGTTTTTTATACTAACTGCATATTAAGAGGATCGCTTGGTTTTGCCTCTAAGACCAAAAAAAAGCTGTGACCTGTCATAGATTTCTAGTTTATAAATGAGAATTATTTCAAAGTTATTTGAGATTTGGAGATAAAAGAAGCAATGAAGACCTATATACCCTGATATTCTCATAGTACTTTTGACATATAAAATGGATGGTTTAGAAGAGGTTAACATAAAATTTTCATTCATAAGGTTGAAAAAAAATTTTCATCCATAAGGATTCAAGCCAAGTTCTGCCTAGAGAAACATACATCTGTAATCTCTTTATTGAAGTCAATGGATATGTTACAGATTTAAATGACTGCAAGTAAGAGAAGGCTTGCCTTCACATTTTAGTCACAATCAGAAATCTTTGAGTAGGATATTCGGCAACTTATTTTTGTATCGTTTTCCTCTGGAAGGAAATATTTATAGTTGTTATGCTTTCAGCTGGAAAAATATGGTTATTTATTCCAACCCTTGCAAAATGAGGCTGATAGTTTTGCCACATAGGATGAACACAAGATTGAGTCATGGTTACAGTATGCTGGGTGTGGCTACAAGAAAGAAATATTCCTTACCTTGACAATATTTGGCTTTTGGGGGGAGGTGAGGATGGGGCAAATATGGGTGATTTTATCAGTGAATGGGTGTGATCCCAACAGATTAGCTTGGTATGCCAGCTGAGTAGGGTTCTCTACAAACTTTTGGTTCTAGTACATAGCAGCAAAAACAATAAATAGTCTAGTAAGGAATCACAGGAAATCTTGAAGCTATAAGAAAACCCTTACACTAAGTTTGAAAGTGCCTAAAGCATCTGAGGGAGGAGTACAGTTTTCACAAAAACAAAAGTTTTTCCAGGTTCCTGTTATTGGGTGCAAGGACAGGTAGATCACACACTGTTATCACATTTGTCCATCTGTAACTTCCAGGTTACCCACTAAAATCCAGTGCAGTTCAGCAGCTACGTGGATTAAACATAAGTCTCAATATCATATGTAAAAGGTTAGAGCAGAGCGCTTTTCCTGTTGCCTCTGGTCTGCAATAGCCTGCTGCTTTTCCTTCCTGGAATCCACTGGCCCATGTTTTTGGCCAGTCTTCCCCTTCCACTTCAACCTCCCTCCTCCCCAATTTCCACTGCTCACGCTCCCCATCACCACAGACACACTGCTGCCGGTCCCTACCCCCTCCTTCCACCTTGCAGAAGTTACCTGAACCTGTGGGTTATCTGAGCACGTTTTTTTCAGAGGTCTGAACTTTAAAAAGGCATGGATTACTAAATGCAAATATTTGCTCAGGAAAGTAACACTCTCTGCCTGTGCACGTGAAGAGCAGATATCCTTTCCTGCTTCAGGCTCGATTTCTGCGTGTCAGGTGAGAGCCTTGGGATCCCCCCAGCCCCCCTGAGAACTGGAGCAGTCAGCCGGGCACCGGGAAGGGCTGGGGGCAGGGAGGCAGCCCAAACCCGGCCCCACAGTGTTCACAGAGGCCACGACAATCGCTCAGCCTGGGCCTGTGGCTCCCAAGGCCCTGCCGTGGGCCACTGGAAATCACCTCTCCCCTCGTCCCCTGGTGGGACAGGGCCGTGGGCAGTGGCCTGTGGGATCCACAAATGGTGAAACATTCCAGACACACAGGCAGGGGCGAGACACTCCCAAAGAGGGGAATCGTGGTGGGCTGAAGAACCGTCCTCATATATAGCCCCAGTGTCAGAGTGGCTGTGAAGGGGTGAAGGCTCCCAGCCAGGTAATATACAAACACAGCCCTTCACCACAAAAGCAGCATCAGACAGGGATGGATATGCTCCAAAAACATATGGAAGCAACAAGAAAGTTACAAAAACCATCTCCTACCTTGAATGCGGTTTCTTTTTTTTTTCTTGCAACATCCGGTGGTCAGGCTGGCCAGGCAGAAGCTATTTCACACAGTCTTGGAGAAGTTCTAGCAGCAGGTAATCCACCTGATGGTGACCTCTTAGGCTTCTGGGGTTTCTTTTGTCTAAATATCACCATGGATCTGAATAACCTACTCTAAACCGAGACATTTCTGATACTAAGATTACCAAGAAACCAAAAAGTGTTTGATATATCTTGTGCACTAATTTGAACAGTGCATTCTGAATCAGTCTGCCTTTTAAATATTTACTTGAAGTAGGGAGCTACTAAGCAGCACTTTAAATGTTGTTGCAGGCCTGAAGAAGGCTTTTTCTCTCCATCAGGGCTTAATAGATGGCATGTTTGCTGAGATGATACACAGAACATAGGGCAGGTGTTGGAGGTACAGCTTGTTCTTCCAGACCTCAGGGGAGAACAGGAAGCTCTTAAAAGTTTGTCCCTCTAAAATTTCCTTTAGCACACTTGTTCTATATTTGCTTTGTATTCAGCTCTGCCAGTAAACACATTTCAGCATGACCTCTAGCAATAAATTATCTTATGTATCAGGATACTTGGGATGGACTTTAAAGTGGAAGCCTACTTTTTATCAAGTTAACCAAAGATAATTTTTAACCTGTAGTGGACGCATCCCAGAGAAATATCTGAATTCCAGAAAACAGTCCTGATGCTTTTCAGCTGAAATTCTACCATTCAGTTCTCCTGTGAAGATTCTCACTTCCCACGTGAGGAACGTAATGGCACATTTGAGGGAAACTCAGGCTAATATGACTTCAAGTCTCTCTTATTTTCTTTAAGCTCTTGTATCCAAAAAACACTTCCAGGTCACATGAAATCCCTCAGGATTCTTCCCTGAGGACTGGCCACACATTACAACAGAACTGCAAATATTCAATATTCTTCTTACTCTTTCTTGTTGCTGCTAAGTCTTTTTAAGGATGGGCACACACAGAAAAAAGACAGACAAAATATTGCCTGTCAGCCTGCATATACTGAAAATTTTCTTCTGGAGACCAAAAATTGATTTCCAGGAACCCAGTTCACACACCATTTCAATGGCACATTAAAGAATGAAAGATAACAAGCACCAAAATATGTGCTAGCTATTTAATCTACTGTTCAACAGAGGGAAGACTAATTAGTCTGGACAAGTTGATCCATCTTCTTAAGATTGTGTTTACCTCAAGGTCCACTGGATTTTCTTCCTAACCCAAATATCCTTTCTTGTCTCATTTTAGGAGCACAGTTCTCATTTCATCATCAAAGTGCTACTCAACTCTCTCTTACAAAAAAAAATAAAAATTACTAAGACCTCAGTGATATGATAATTTTAAAAAGCCAATAACTAAAAGACTTTTATTTTGTTATAGAAAATTATTTTATTTTCTTTTTTCTACCTATACTCTTCTCAACAGACCTTATCATTTTTTATGCCAAGTGTTTGCTCCTATACCTCTGCTCCCTATGACTGTGAAGATACTTTAGACAAAGTTTTCAATAGCTGGATTTATTTTTCCCCAGTAAAATGCTAATAATGGAACAGAAATGCAAGAAAAATATTACAGCGTATGACAGCAAATGCCATATTAGTCTAATACATAAAAAAATAGGTGCCTTTAAGTTCATAACCTCTAATGTTGTTCTGCAATAAAACTTGGACTAGGCTCTAAATCTTTCATTACTGACAGCCAAAAGTAAATAATCTATTGTAAATTATGTAATTTTCAAAGCCCCTTTGCTTTCCCTTTGTAATATCATAACAAAGCTTATGGCAGGTTTTATAGCTGACACCTCAAAATCCCTGTTGGCAAAAATATTTTGCTGTTTAAAAAAAAAAATGTGTTTCTTATCTATAAAAAATAATGAAACCCAGGTTTCCAGTGAACTCATGGTCAGGTCATCCACAGATTAATGGGTTTTAAGCCTAGGAGGTACTATTATGATCATTTGTTATGACCAGATACACACAGCAGAGCAGAGCAGCAAATAAATGCTGCATTAAGTCAGTAACTTGCTCTTGAATTGAATTCTATCACAGTACAGAAGAACCGAAGTCCTATCAGCTAAATTTTAAGAATTTAATGGGAGCATAAGCTGGGAATACATGGTGGAAAGAGAGCTTGGAAGAGAGCCTTTACACCTGGGTGCATGGTAATAAAAACGTCAGACTCATTTGGCAAACCAAATTTAAAGAGAAAAACACTGGTTCTTCTAGATGAATACACCTACAGAGCTACACTTTCAGCCTCTGGACTATGCATTCTCTCTCAGAGGTGTAAATCTCTTCGCTTCACCTGCAGGTGTACACTGGCCATCCTGCAGGATGGCTGGGACTGCTTGAGCAATGTTTTGTTAATAGTTAGTAATATTCTTCTAACATCCAATCCTAGATTTTTTTCAGGGTCAGTCTATACATATTTGTTCTTGTGCCAGCATTGTTCTTTAACTTAAACAGACCTGTTCCTTCACAGTGTTTATCCTTGAGGAGAGCAACCTTAGCCCCTCTAGGCCTTCCTTTTGCAAAGTTAAATAAATCACACCCTTCCACTATCTTTCATTACTTAGGTCCTCCTTTCCTATTGCCACCCTTGTAGTCTCCTCTGTAAATGAACTAGTTTCAGTTTAATTTTTTGCATATGTGTGACTGGAGTTTTAACTATTCCAGATGACTGCAGCACCATTGTCCTGCTCGCTGGTTCCCCTGGAATTCTCCTGGTTGGGAATATTTCAGTCTCATTTGCCTTTTTTCATGGCTCCATCCCTTGAGCAGTTTACACTCATGATATGTCCATCAAAAATACTTTGTTGTTCTCTTCCTTAACTGCTTACAACTAAGAAGATGCAGTCTTACAGCAAATATCTTTCTTAGCCCCCAAATCAAGTGTTCATAACTTTGCTGAATCTCCACATAGGTGACATTCTGAACCAAATCTTTTCTGAGCGGATCAAACAGTAGCAAGGGACATGCATGCATGGCTAAGAACAGTTGAAGGCATGGAATGAAATTGCTAAACCTTCTTATTTAACCACAACAGGATTAAGCTTAATGCTTCCTCATACAATAATAAGCATTTAGAGAGAGAAAAAAGTCAAACTTGGCAGCATCCAAGTACAGAGAAATATAAACAAATATTGTAAATCAATACACAGTGGTTAGTTTCTTTTTTTCTGGTATTTTTTTTTTTAATTTTGGTAAGGTTTTTTATTAAACAACAAAGTACTGAATACAATGAATTAGTAAAAATTCTGCATGCTTTCATACCTCAGAAATAAGGAAAGATCAAAAAGAAACACAATTTTTACTTCACAAAACTTGAACATACACATAGCAAGCACCAGCTTGTGCAGAAAAGTCTCTTTGAGATTACAACTGTAAAAAAATCATTTCATAACTTGCTGACATTGCATCTCCTGCCTCTTAAATGAACTTCCTTTAGTAGTAGAAGGTTTTCTCTACCTACCCTTGCAAGCAATAGTATTTCAGTGAAATAGGAATCTAGGTGCTTGTTTCTATAGTGAATGTCCCAAAGACCAAACAGTCACTCTTCCAGTTTTTAGGGTCTCATTCTTTTCTTCCTGCAGTTTCCATAAGATGGACTGTAACATGAATAATTGAAAGTCATTCAACACCCAGGAAGTTAGAATGCTCTTTCAGGAGGTAAAAGATATGATTTAAAATCTCAAAAATTTCTCATAGAAAATGCCAGACTTTATATTCTATGTCTAATTATCCCAACCTCCTGGATTTGTGAATACAGTCCCTCCTTTTGCTTTTCTGACAAAACCTGGAAAGCATTCCTTTTGAACAAAGTTTTGCTAAGAAGTAGGGAATGAAGGTAAGGATCAAGCTTATTTCAGTACAGCAAACAAAACATATCCATTTAATAGAAAATATGTTTTTCTTTTAACTGTCTGGTCAAGCAGCCAAAACAGAGAACCTACTTTTTGCTCCCTTTTCCATATCTTAGTCATTGCAGTGTCCTGCAGCTGCATATTTTGACACTTTGACAGATGCTTCCCGATCTGCCCAATGGCCGAGGAATGACTCTCTTACTTGGAAGCACTGTCTGAGGCATGGGAACACATAATGCCTCAGTAACTTGTGGAAAGTTAAAGGGGAACTGAACTAAGCTTTCCCTTACTTTTTAGATCATTATGTGTATAAAAGGGAAAGAGCCATTCTACTCTGCCTTGTTTCTCACATCAAAATGCTCATTGCTACCACTGGGGAATATTGGCCATTTGATCTGACTCTTTATGGAATTTTGTTATTATGCTATTGCTAATTATGCAGCTGTGCCTCAGGCACTGACTTCAGCTCTTTCTAAAACTGCAGACGATCAGCTAGAATTTGCGCAACAACACCGATTTCAAAACAAGACTGTGTTTGCTCATGCATTCATGCGAATTTAAGGGCAAAATATATACCTCATAAGGGTGAGGGCTTTTGACAGTTTATGTTAGAAGTTTACACTTTAGTATCACAGATCAAATCCTAAACCTTTTCTTCATTTCTTCACATCACTAAAGAAACTATCTGCATTTACAATATCACACCTCCTGTATTCAGTATGGATTTTGTGCAAAATGGCAATTTTGTTTAGAACTGTCACATCAATGCATCTGGCTTCTTTAAAATGCAACCTTTCAGTCCATTTGCATTTGTTCTGGGATGCCTTCAGCTCAAAAGATATCTTCTGGCACCAGGCATCCCCTAAAGAAAGACACTCCTAACTTCCTTGAAGAGGGTCACTACTTTCTTTTTTGAAATGTTCTTTATGAACATTTACTCAAGCAGCAAGACCTTTGTTTTCAATTTTAGACTGTTTAGTTCCTGTTATTTTCTGTAAAGTTCTGCAAGGTCTTGAAGGTTATCTGTCCTTTGTTCTAGCTGAGAGAATATGCTTTGGTAAGTTGATTTAGCTAGAGATCTAAAGCCAAAGTCAGTTCAGCCTTTTTTAAGAACATGGGGTATTTATATTTTTTTTAAATTCGAATACATTTCATGTTAGTTCTGAATCCTCAACAGATTAGTGCTATCCTGTCAACACAGCGACTAAATTTACATTAAAAGAAAGTTTAAATTCTGTAAAGAATGTTTTACAAGATTAATCTTCTGAGATTATATTATTCATATGATTTGTACAAGGATAGTGTAAGCATGAAGAATTGCTTTTAATTACTCCATTCAGAAGTCAATTTGTAGTTGATTTTCAATGATAATTTGGTTTATTCAGTATCTCTGAAACATTTTTATAATTGTGGCTGTTATTTTCTTTTTCACAGTTAAGGAGTTGTGCAAGAATGTACTTTGACTTGACAGCACACAATTATATGACGCAGTGTGTACAGTAGTGTATATGATTTTATCAAAGTCAGAAAAAAAGCTATTAGGATAAAAAATTTAGAGGAACACATCTATTTAGGCCATTTCAATAGTTCAGTCCACAGGATTGAGAAGGATATGTTACTCAAGATACAACCAAAAAAGTTCAATAAGGGTTTTGAGGACAAATTTAAAGGCTGATTCAGTCTGAAGAGGATGCTATCTTGAACACATAGATTTCAAAGATATCTGTCAGGTTTTTCTGGACTTCTTTTTCCCTTGCATTGCTGCTCCCCGATGAAAAAAAAAGTTGCAATTGATGCAGCAGTGTTCTGGCTCCTGAATGCACAGAAATACCAGTTTGCTGGAAGAGCAAATAATATTTCAGGGTTTAAAACAATATCATCCACCTGAAAAATATGTCTACATGCATTTTAGGAACTTCTAAATTTTCATGCTAAAAGTTATCACTTTTGCTGCCTGAGATGTTTTATTGTCATGTTCCAAAACTCAGCAGAAGCTTCTAGGATGGCTCATTCACAATACTGTGCTTTTCCACAGACACCATTGGGAGCATTTCCTTCTTCACTTGTTAGAAAAAGCACCACCTGGTAAACTGCTCCTTTTTGGGCATGTCCTCCTTACCACATGTTTTTATTTGTTTGATACATGAGGCAGACCCATCCTACAGACACTTGTGGGAAAGGTAGATGATGAGTTGTACTCTGCCAACATCAGCTCTGTGCAGAAGTGCACTACAGAGCCTGGTGAATGTCCTTTTTAAGACTACAGGAAACCTGTCAGTGAAGGCAGGAGCAGCAACAAAGCATATAATGTCTCTGCTACTCCCTAGAGGAAAGCATGACTGTGGTCAGCATCCACACACATTACCTGGTGAAGTTTGTGGCTCCAGGGTGTTTACAATGGTATTTTTGCTGCCTCTGAAAAGACTTGCTAAAGTGTGTTGAGCCATGCTGCTGGAATGAACTGATGAAATCATGAGAAGCAACAGTTAAATGTTATATTGAGATTGCCAGCAGAGACAGCGCTTGACTCCTTTTCACCTGAAGTAACCTTCTGGGGAATACTTTTTCTGTGATTGTTTTTAGTTTGTTTTATCATGCCTAATGTGCTCAGCCTTTTTGAATGACAGTCAAAACATCTGCATGGCCATCAAAAGGCCACTCAATAGTTTTGGGTTAAAAAAATTACAAGTGGAGATGATCTCTATCAAGAAATATGTCTCTTGATCTCTTAATAGGGAGTGTGTCTAGCCTGGTGCAGTGGAAAAATGCAACAATATTCTTTCTGGAACTGAAAGTCAATCACAATTACAGATTTAATTGACAATCTCTATGAAAAGGCTGGCAACTTTTGAGACTTTAAAGAAGTTTTCCCAGGTGACCCTAGGTTGATTACAAATGGTCTTCTTCCACATCATTAAGATTGTCAAAGTGAAGGGCTGTACCTCTACGTCAGAGTTTGGCTTAGGTAATTCACAGTCACTGATTCTTGGGATTCGTGTTGCAAAACTTCCAGATTAACTGTTCCACTTAGCAATGTTCCAGAAGTAGAGGACTTCTTTCTGTTTCTCCTTCTGAAGTAAAGGTCAGAGGAATGCTGTGAACAGCCTGTACT
Source organism: Polioptila caerulea (assembly GCA_013397295.1). NCBI lineage: Eukaryota > Metazoa > Chordata > Aves > Passeriformes > Certhiidae > Polioptila > Polioptila caerulea. The sequence continues at coordinate 1,249,081 of VYXF01002462.1, read as the reverse complement.
GCTGTTCCTAGAACCGTAAATGCAGTTTGTGGCTTTGGTAATTGTGAAGTTGCCAGATCAAGCAGGAATATTGCATTCTCAGAGGTAGTTCCCTTTCTTTCTTGAGACAAGGGAAATTAGTAAGTCCCCATCCTCCTTTTCATCATTCAAAAAGTATACTTATGTATGCAATCTATCTGTTTTTCTAGAGAATCCTTTACAGACTGCTCCTTCTGTTCCTCTGGGCAGTCCTTCCCTCACCACTGTAAATAGACAGTTACAACTGGGAACCTTACAACCACGACAAGGGGCAGACTTCAAATGTTATTGCAGTTTCACAGATTTACAAGATGGGTAAGGGACCCCTGGACATCCTCCAGGAGCCTCCCTGCTCAGGCAGGATTCTCTAGAGCATGTTACTCATAATTGTGTTCAAACAGCTTTTGAATATCTCTAGGGAAACTCCACAACCTCACTAGGCAATTTGTTCCAGTGCTGAGTAACCCAAACAACAAAGAAGTTCTTCCTCATGTTCATGTGAAAAGCTATGTTCCAGTTTCTGCCTGGGGTTTCTTGTCCTATTGCTTGGCACCACCAAGAAAGGACTGGTTCTTGGCATCCTCCTTTCAGACACTGATGAAGACCCCTCTCAATCTCCTCCTCTCCAGGCTGAACCAGCTGTATCATCAGTATGTACTCACAAGGTCAACAGACACATGCACTAACATGCAAGGGAAATGGAACTTTCTGAAGTCAAATCAGAATGAAACAGTAAAACCACAATGATACCAAATAGGCAACATATTTTTCAATTAGCTTGAGCATGCTACTGGAAATTTTTCTGAAGCCAATACAAATTATGTGGCTTTGGTTTACCAGTATTTTCTGTGGAAAAAATGCTATTCATGAAAAATTTGGACCAGCTTTCGTGAAAACTACTTATGAAGTGCAGAATAGATTCATAAAACCTCAGAGATCTGATCTTCAAAGTATTCTTTCACTGATGGCAAAATCTATTCTTTATTCAGTGGTGATACAAAGGCGTTAACATTTAGGAATAAACTGAGGAGCTAAAATCCTGCTAAAGACACATAAGTGAATAGCCATATGAATGTACTTGTGATCCAAAGAATCTGTATAGAAGCCATTAGCATATAGTCACTACAGCTAAATTAAACACTAGAAATAAATTCATTAAGTAAACTGAAATGTAAAACAGACTCTCTTGCACCAGAGGCAACTTTTTTTTTCAAATCTTCCAGCTTCCAAATACAATTATACCATCTTCCTGGAGCCATCCTGAAGCAATAATTCATTCATGCTTGTTGGCTGTGAACATCCTGCTATGACACAAAAATATTTAAATTCTTTTTTATTTATTACCTTATATTGTTCTATGGCTAGGATGCCTTTAGAATGAGCTGCTCTGAGGTGAGAGAGCACCAGGCTTAATCTAAAATTATTTCACAATGCATTAAGAACTAATCATTTATGTGATCTCAAACATTTTATGCTATCATGGACCCATTAACTCATTGTCTCCACCTATGTATACATATGGCACATGCCCCTGTATGCTCTGTCACCTCAGCATAATTCTTGGATCTCAGGATTGTAAAGACTATCAAGAGGATATGACAGTTTTTATGTCTCAGAGAAATTAATTTACTTATAGGAAATATCTACTTGTTGCATAGGGCAGGCTTGGGTTTCATGGTTGCTTGAATGGTTATATTTTCACTGCTGCTCCAGAAAATTTGCATTTCTTGAATGCTCTATGTCAAGTCTACCAGTGGGTATCTACTAAGATATATTTTAAATCATATAAAATTATGTTTATTAAATTATGTGGATGCCAATGTTTAAGTCACAGAATCCTTCCCACTATTGTCATTAAACTGAGGTAAAAGATGTCCTACAGAATACAGTGCACCTCAAAGATTTAGTTCAATACTTTAGCTTTGAGCTGTAACTATTTTGAGGCTTTCTGTGAATAATCTTAGGGAATAGAAGATGGCCATAATAACCACTGCTCAAAAGTCAGGATATTTGCCTTCTTTACTAGTACATATAGACAGTGTGTGACGTACTTTCTCTTGGGACAGATCTAAAGGAAAAATATAATCAAGGGGTGCAAATCTGCATTTTTATTGACTATTGCTTATTTGACAGTGACTATACTAAAGAAAGTCTAAAAACATAAATACTAAGTTGCTAAAATATGAATATGAATTCGACATTTTCTGATACGTTTGTATAGTCTAGTTTTTTAAATGTTTAGACATAATTTGTGAATCTATTTTTCTTTGGGAATTTGGAAGAAACAGATGTTTAGTTGCAACTTCCCTGTGAGGATATACTCCATCTGATGCCAGAAAAACAGAGGACAGCTTTCTCAAAGAAGGTTGTTACTCAGCTGTATTTATTTACATAATTTTTTGCAAAATACTCCTTTTTTAATGTTAGTCACAACTAGTTAATGTCAAGATAAATGACATCTCCTGCTGATACAACTTCTAGGTTAAATGACCAGAAACTATCCCATGTAAGAATGCAACAGACTTGCAGATCTTTATGCTTTACTTCTCTATCTATTATTTCATTCTTTTTCTTTTCTTGAAGACTAATTTTGCAGTATCTAGATGCAAAAATTAATCCATACGTAATACAATAAAATTACTTTTCTGTTCACATCTATTTGGAGTTAATTGCAGGATTTTTTTTTTAAGCCCACAGGGTGAGACAGGATTCTTTTCAAGAAATTATATTGTCTAGAATTTAAATTTATCATGTTGGAATGCGTATAAACTAATAAAAAAAATTTTTCACATAAGCCTGGATGTTTCTGCAGCTACAAAAAATGATCTCTTAGTCTCTTTATTTAGTCTAAAATACGCAGGCATATTTCAGGAACTACTGAAGGACTACTTAAAGTGCCAAAATACTCCTTTTTTGGCATTCCCTCACACCAAAATCCGTATCATTGTACAAACACACAGCCTTATGATCAAAAAAATTTCTAGGGAGATACAGATTTCAATTCACTCATTTTGTGGGAAGTCTTGAACCCTTTAGCCCCATATTCTATGTGAATGCTTTAATTGTTCAGCTATCCCACATAACAGAAACAGATCACCTCTACTACCTCTTTTGTAAATTTAAAACAGTGGTCAAAACGTCCATATTTTGATTGAAGGTAATGTGAAGCTGCACAGGTAAATACTTGGGCAGAAAACCCCTGTTTTTTCAGACTACTGATAACATTTCAGTTTTGAACAGCTACAATTCTTAATCCTAGCAAGACGGCAGTCACCGAAAATAATGGAATCTTTTGCATTAGAGGAGTTTTGCCACCAAAAATACAGTCAAAAATACAAAAAAAAACATGGTTCAGCAGGACTTTTGAGAATCACAGTCTTGGATTTAGAGGCTCGAACCATCTGTGGATCCACTTCTGGCACTATAATTTTTTTTGTGGATCTTGGCCTGAAACCCTCTGAGCTTTGATTTGAACTAGAACAGTGTTATGAGAAACTGCAGTGATCTGTTATGGGAAAACAGACTTTCTGACTGCTGCCTTTGACTCCCAAGCTATCTATCTTTGTGCCAGAACCTACTGGTGCTAGGAGTGCTGTACCAGCTACCATGAGCACTGCCTTCTCATTAATACTATTGGTTGAAAGATGTAGGCCAAAAGGCTAGTATAGGCACATCTCTGATTGTTTAGGCTGATTATTTGTTCTCAAAGCAATAGAAGGAAGCTATGCAATGAATTTGTGCAATAAATTAAGTGTTAAGCAAAGTGTTTTCCCAGTTACTGATACTTTTGCAAAGTTTGCTGATTTCTCCAGCTCTCATTCCCTTTTGAGTTTGCTACTGTGTTAATTAACCTATGTCAATTCTGCCTGATTAGTCATAGACCTAAGTGAATCAGCATAAAATAATTCATGTGTGTCTTAGCTTCACTGGATTACATTTAGTCACGCAAGATTTGGTTTGTCTTGGTTCCTAGATTCCTAGTGTATGATTTTGAATTTGCACATAGTTACTCTCTAAATTTTTGGACATCTTTGCTGGTTGTTGAGACATCCTGCCTTGAACTTTATCTGCTCCAGATGCCAGATGTGGTTAGAAACTTTGAGCTAGAGCCCAGAAAAAAAAAAAAA
>VYXF01002462.1:1223792-1244921 GCA_013397295.1 Polioptila caerulea | reverse complement strand
AAAAAAAAAAAAAAAAAAAAAAAAAAAAAAAAAGGCCAAAACAGATATGGAAAAACCCTACTGTGGTGCCAAGATCCACCCTTACTTTTCATACACAGAAGGTACACTGAAAACTTTGAGTAAACAAATGCTCTATCCACATGCTTAACACTGAAAAAATGACTTTAGAAAAATTACAAAAAAGAAACCAGATGTCTTCAGCCTAGCAGTAGACTTTGTACATACTAGAGCCCTCTGATTCAACATATATGGAGTTTATTTGTGCTTTATTGCTGGAAAGCCTTTATGTAACTGACTTGAAGAGAATATATTTCTACCTTACAGAAGGTATGCATGAATTAAAAAACTGTATTTACTTTGTTTTATTATTTAAAGCAAAAATAAAATAAAATAAAATAAAATAAACAACATGAAATAAATAAATATATTCAGGAATGTATTGATAATAACAGGCAGAATATTAAGAGTCATGGTACTATTCTTCTTTATGAAGAATATTCATTTTTTTACAGAATTTGAATGTATTTTTAATGTCTTGTGCCTCTATAATTTGTGAAAATAACACATGTATGAAAGTCTGTTAAAACCAATGCTGTTCTTTTCCTTCATTCCTTATAAAATACTTGGTTTTCTGTTGTTTAAAGCCATATGATAAACTCTGTGGTTAAACTGTCTTTAGGTTATGGAATCTGATCATACCAGATTCTGATAAGAGCCACTAAATACCTGCAGCTTGCCTGAAATTTATTTAGAATTGCTCTGAAAATGGATTTATGGGCTTGACCTTAATCTCATTAAATCCAGGAGGAGAAATAACAAAAGCTCTTACTGTATAAGTGTAAGAATATCACATATGGAAATTTCTTTTTTCTCCTTTAAAAAAGCACCATTTTTTAAGGTGTGGAATCAGAGTAGTTCATCAAAATGCTCTTTGAGTTGAAAATACATATGTTTTTCTTGACATTGATCTCTGTCAGTGCCACCTAATGTCACCTAAGGCAGAAAAGAAAATATAAACTGACTCTATAATACTGTTGCTCTTCTGCAATCTTGTATCAGTTTGGGTATTTCATAATGGGTTAATTTATCTTTCAAATAGAAATAAATGACACGGGGAACCAGCCTATTCCCTAGATATAAAAAGATATGCAAGCTATGTATATTTTATTCTGTAAATTTCATTGATAATTTTTGAATTTGTTTAAAGACACCCTATGGCAATGGGTTTCAGAGTCTAACCACATGGTGCATGCAGTAGTGATTCTGACACCATTATCTTTTAAATAGTCAAGTATTACTTTTTAGTTATACACTGGTGCTGAGAAGCCAAACAAACAGATACCCAAAGTACAAGTTTTATTCATAAACCCTATGAGATGTTTAACATTTGTACTCACAAGCTCTAAGCAGCTCAGCAGAAAAGTTTCCCATTTAGATCACACGCCTCGTTCTCTCAATGAACTGTACCAAAAGCCTTTGTATAGAATGCCTCAGTTGAGTTGTCTGAGTCAACCAGCTGGGACCAGGTGCCTCTTAGCTTGGCATTGCTTCGATTACTTGGAGATGGTTGAACAATGGCCATCAAGTGTAGATTAACACATGAAAGGCAATAGATAGATAGATAGATAGATAGATGATAGATAGATGATAGGTTAGATAGATAGATAGATAGATAGATAGATAGATAGATAAATAGATAGATAGACAGATGTGCGTAACAAGTCCAGCTGGCACTGTAAGCCTGAGAAAAGGTTCTGCTGATGTGTACATTTTTAATTTCAGTGCTGGATTGTGAATATCTTCAGATCACCATAGCACTTTAATTAAAATCAGTTGCAGACTTCTGCTGCAATACTTCTCCCTTATAGATTTTGTTGTCTCAGCCGCTTAGAAATGGATTACACAATTCTTTAAATGTAGGCTGGGATTCACAAAGCAACACAAATTTTTCCTCTAAAACTGGGAGGGTTTTCTCATATTCTGATATATCTAATAAATGTCTGTACAGCATACACTTGAGTACCTCGTGGAAGCTTCATGATTTAAAGCAAAAAAAAAAAAGGCAATAATTGGGAGACAATAAAAATTATGGGGCTATTGAATAGCTGGTTTCACTCATGTGAATGTAAACTAGTAGTATTTTCCTTATTTGTTTTCCTGGCAGGCAGGCAGTCAGTCTAAATGTGTTTGTCTAAAAAGCCTTAAAATTATAAGTCTTAAAAACCCCTGACTAGAATGGCTGAGACTTTGAAGTTCAATGTTATGGAAAATTCTCACATTTCACAACTGCCTTTATCAGGTATACAAAGGAATTCATAATCTTGAAATTATTCATGGAATATGAAATTAGAAATTTTGGGCTAAAAAGAACTGCTAAAAAACTGAAACACATCAAAAAATACTACATATAATGGAAACTTCTATGGCATAACACAACTAATAGAATATAAAAGTCCAAATCAAAAAAAAGAAAATAAATTAGGAATAAAATTAACTTTACCAGAAGAAATATTGTTACTAACAAAATAAACACAGTCTCATTCTAATGATTTTTTATTTGACATTTGTCAAAATAGATGTTCTTTTAAAGATTCTGCTTTCTTAATACTGAAACACTGAACATCCTTACTTACAGAGAGCAATGACTTGAGATATGGTGTGGTATAGGGAGCTAGAAAGCTGGAATGGTCCAACCTGATTCCTTTCACATTAGCAACAATACTTAGGTTGTTATTAGAGTTCATTCTGGTTTTACACAGTTCACAGGTTTTTGGCAGGGAATGTTCATTTTCATGTTCATTCCTATGTTAATCTCATATCCTTAATTTAGATTTTTAACTTCTTAGTTGTCAGGATTCTTTTTCTTTTGAAAAAGGTAAGTAATTCATAGCATCTCAAAAATTATATTGTTACTAAATACTGACGTGAAATAATTTGAATACTTCTTTCCTAATTAATAAATCATTCCATAAAACTGAAAATGTTATTTAATAGTATAGAACAAAGGTATTGGACAATCTTTATTCCAAGAAATCAAGTTCAGTCACAAGATGAGGAAGGACTAGAGCCATTAAAAATATGCCTCTCTCTCTGTAGTTAGGATAATATTTCAATTCTATAGACTGGTTAACTCCACCAATAGCAGTGCATTATAAAATTTAGGAGAAAAATTAAGTATCCCTATAAACAATAGGCCTATCTTAACACAAAATTGGTAATTAATGTACTATACATATCCCTAAATCATTTCAAAGGCAGTAAGTGGGAAATAATAAGAGAAAGGTATTTGTCATGTCTTTGCCTTTATATTTCACTTTGTACCTAGCCAGATGAAATTTCATCATTACCGTGTATCAAAAGAATAGTAGAAGCACTTAAACTCTAAAGCAGCTTTAATTTATGTAGGTAAATGACATCTCTCAGAAGATAGAAATGTCAATTTGAACCTTCCTTTCTCCCTGACAGGAAAAAGACCCAAAAACCAGACAATTATTTTTCCATGAAATAATCTTGGAAAGTAAGAGTTGCATAACAATGTAATCAAGTGAGAGAGGACCTGCCATGCTAATAAACAGACCCCAAATTTGTATCAGTGCTCGCTGTTCACATTACAGCATATAGGACCAGTCACAAGGCTGAGAGGTTTTACTAGACAAAGATTAACACAAAGTTTACACTTCACACATTAACAGTCAGTGAGACAGTTGTCCTGTGAAAAGAAAGAGATCCTGAGTGTTGTGGCTGAGCACTTTTTTGAAAATTGCTGAAAATCATTTGCAGATGTAGCTCTGCGTGACACAACCCAAATACATGAGGCATGCAGCTGAGGGTGTCTCAATTCTTACTTAATTTTACTTTACTTTATCTGCAGTTTTCTAATTTGAAGGAATATCATATTTTCTGATATGAAAATATCTTGCTTTTATCCTGGTAGAACTATAAAGAATTTTAAGTTGACAAATTCTAATGAGAATGGTGGGACAGCTTCTTGGGCTGTGCTAGCAACCCTGCTTATAGTTGTCCTCACAATTTCTAAGAAAATACTTTATGTTCTCTTTCATGAAGATCTTTAATTGTGAAAATTTAAATTTTTTTTTTAACATGGCATTTTAAGAAAATTATTTTTACCCCCCATTAAATTCAATGTGTGAGAAAAATGAACGATTTCCTGGAAATATTTTATTTTCTCCAGTTCAAAGACATATGGGAGAATCTTTTCAAACAATTTTTCTATGTGAATATATAAAATGAAATAAGTTTAAACTGTCTTTGCTGCCAGCTTCTACCTGGTTTACCTCAGGATGGAATTAATCCAATAGTTGTTGAGGATTTTTTAAATTCTGTATTGTAACTACTAATAGGAAAATATGAAAACAGTGTATCAGTTACTTTTTTGTTAGAAATTGTTTCAACACAATTTTCCTTTCTATATGGCATTCTTTAAGTTAAAAGGATAAACTTTTTATAGATAAAAGGGCCATGGCATTGATATTTAAGATTTTTTACTAATTTCTTAATTTCACTTAAAATGATAATTTCTAAAAAGTACGTAACTCATCAGTTTTTTACTTCCTTTTTCATACTTTGACTTTTGGTTCCCTTTTTCCTATTATCTCTGGATGTGACTACCTCATTATTCTGACCAGTTGTTAATCTATAGCATACTACAAGTTTTATGTAGCACTTCCAAGTTTTTGCACATTGTTTTCTTTACTCCAACCCTTTTCTTTCAGTAGTAGTAGACATTCCCTAAAATATACATCTCACAATCACTCTGCAGCACAAAATAATCTGCCTTGACTCAAAAAAAAACTCTGTATGTGAAAGCTTTTTCTTAAAACACACTGGATGGAGGACATCCACAAAATGATACACTTAGACAGTGACTATATGTATAGAAAAATGGAGGGAGCCAAAACACTAGCTTGAAAGATAACTATCACCATCAGCCCATACATCAAACTAGAGAGTAGAATAGGAGGATTGATTGATTGATTGATTGATTGATTTCATGGTTCCCTGCTAATTCCTTGTAATTAAGCTTTCTTGAGGTGTCTCTCTTTTTTTCTTTTTTCCTTTATTTTATTTTGGTTCTAACTTTTAAAGGTTAAAACATAATCAAAAAACATTTCTTCTCAACTGGATAGTACTCAAAGAAAGCACATTAGTATCTATCAAATAAGATAATTAATAAGATTCCAGGGTTTCAACAAATAACAAAATCCATATAACTCTGTGGTTATTAATCCTCTAAAGAAATAGACAACAAGTCATTTGCACTAGGATTACACAGTTCTAAGAAACTCAAGTTACTGTACAGGGTGGCTAGTGTGATTTTAATGGCTCGCCCCAGCTTTTTAGGAAGCCCTTTACAATTTGAGTGTTAAGTCTACATTTTCTTTGCAAACATACAGATATTTGCCGTACTTGATGGGTTGATAATCAGATTAATAGGGAAGACAGTCAGTCTTGCATATAGTGTGTTGCCAAACTTGCAAGAGGCATGGGAGGGGTTCAAATATTTTTGTTTTGGTTTTGCTGCCAGCTGCCATACTGCTGTGGTGTTTAAAGACAGAGCCAAATACAGGGTTTTAAAGGTTCTCCTATAATTATATCAGATAGAGAAAGGGCAGGGCATGCTTTAACACTGAATCTTTCCTTATTCATTTAGAGCCTGTCTCGAGCCTTGAGAAGTTTTAACACCTTGCAGGACTGCCTTCCTAGCAAGGCCTCATGCTCTTGTTCTCATTCTTCCAGGAGACTGTATTTTTTAAAAATGTGCTATTGTTTTTCAAGTATGGGATTAACTCTAAATTCCTTTATCTAGTAACTCTTAAAAAGTTATTTCATTAATAATGCTTCTATCCTCATTGAATATTATGTTACCTTAATTGTTTTAAGCCTTTTTATTTTTTTAACAGAATTAAGTCTCTAAGAGGAAACACGAGTGTTCCCCAGTTATACAGCCTATATGCAGGACAATGGATTGGAATATTTATCATTGTGATGCCTGAGATACAGATTGAATTAATGTTGAGCATGGCNGCTGTGCTAGCAACCCTGCTTATAGTTGTCCTCACAATTTCTAAGAAAATACTTTATGTTCTCTTTCATTAAGATCTTTAATTGTGAAAATTTAAAATATTTTTTTTAACATGGCATTTTAAGAAAATTATTTTTACCCCCCATTAAATTCAATGTGTGAGAAAAATGAACGATTTCCTGGAAATATTTTATTTTCTCCAGTTCAAAGACATATGGGACAATCTTTTCAAACAATTTTTCTATGTGCATATATAAAATGAAATAAGCTTAAACTGTCTTTGCTGCCAGCTTCTACCTGGTTTACCTCAGGATGAAATTAATCCAATAGTTGTTGAGGATTTTTAAAATTCTGTATTGTAACTACTAATAGGAAAATATGAAAACAGTGTATCAGTTACTTTTTTGTTAGAAATTGTTTCAACACAATTTTCCTTTCTATATGGCATTCTTTAAGTTAAAAGGATAAACTTTTTATAGATAAAAGGGCCATGGCATTGACATTTAAGATTTTTTANTTCAACACAATTTTCCTTTCTATATGGCATTCTTTAACTTAAAAGGATAAACTTTTTATAGATAAAAGGGCCATGGCATTGATATTTAAGATTTTTTACTAATTTCTTAATTTCACTTAAAATGATAATTTCTAAAAAGTACGTAACTCATCAGTTTTTTACTTCCTTTTTCATACTTTGACTTTTGGTTCCCTTTTTCCTATTATCTCTGGATGTGACTACCTCATTATTCTGACCAGTTGTTAATCTATAGCATACTACAAGTTTTATGTAGCACTTCCAAGTTTTTGCACATTGTTTTCTTTACTCCAACCCTTTTCTTTCAGTAGTAGTAGAGATTCCCTAAAATATACATCTCACAATCACTCTGCAGCACAAAATAATCTGCCTTGACTCAAAAGAAAAACTCTGTATGTGAAAGCTTTTTCTTAAAACAGGACATCCACAAAATTATACACTTAGACAGTGACTATATGTATAGAAAAATGGAGGGAGCCAAAACACTAGCTTGAAAGATAACTATCACCATCAGCCCATACATCAAACTAGAGAGTAGAATAGGAGGATTGATTGATTGATTGATTGATTGATTTCATGGTTCCCTGCTAATTCCTTGGAATGAAGCTTTCTTGAGGTGTCTCTCTTTTTTTCTTTTTTTCTTTTTTCCTTTTCTTTATTTTCTTTTGGTTCTAACTTTTAAAGGTTAAAACATAATCAAAAAACATTTCTTCTCAACTGGATAGTACTCAAAGAAAGCACATTAGTATCTATCAAATAAGATAATTAATAAGATTCCAGGGTTTCAACAAATAACAAAATCCATATAACTCTGTGGTTATTAATCCTCTAAAGAAATAGACAACAAGTCATTTGCACTAGGATTACACAGTTCTAAGAAACTCAAGTTACTGTACAGGGTGGCTAGTGTGATTTTAATGGCTCGCCCCAGCTTTTTAGGAAGCCCTTTACAATTTGAGTGTTAAGTCTACATTTTCTTTGCAAACATACAGATATTTGCCGTACTTGATGGGTTGATAATCAGATTAATAGGGAAGACAGTCAGTCTTGCATATAGTGTGTTGCCAAACTTGCAAGAGGCATGGGAGGGGTTCAAATATTTTTGTTTTGGTTTTGCTGCCAGCTGCCATACTGCTGTGGTGTTTAAAGACAGAGCCAAATACAGGGTTTTAAAGGTTCTCCTATAATTATATCAGATAGAGAAAGGGCAGGGCATGCTTTAACACTGAATCTTTCCTTATTCATTTAGAGCCTGTCTCGAGCCTTGAGAAGTTTTAACACCTTGCAGGACTGCCTTCCTAGCAAGGCCTCATGCTCTTGTTCTCATTCTTCCAGGAGACTGTATTTTTTAAAAATGTGCTATTGTTTTTCAAGTATGGGATTAACTCTAAATTCCTTTATCTAGTAACTCTTAAAAAGTTATTTCATTAATAATGCTTCTATCCTCATTGAATATTATGTTACCTTAATTGTTTTAAGCCTTTTTATTTTTTTAACAGAATTAAGTCTCTAAGAGGAAACACGAGTGTTCCCCAGTTATACAGCCTATATGCAGGACAATGGATTGGAATATTTATCATTGTGATGCCTGAGATACAGATTGAATTAATGTTGAGCATGGCAGAAGTAGTTTGCTCAAGGAAAGGCATGCTGGAAAGCTAGAAAGCCTCTCTGAATAGGTACTCAGGAGAGGATTTCTAAATCTGTTGTGCTTTGCTTCCTAGGCAGCTATTTTCTTCACCTCTTCCCTAGATTTTCAACACTACATTATTTTCTTTACTTCGAAAACTTTCTCTCAGTAGTAGTAGATGTTTCCAAAATGACAGGAATCTCTCTCTCTTAACATTCCTTCTCTGATGACAATTAGAGGCAATCTAAAAACCAGCCATCATCTCCCTTGTGTCTCATTTACTGTCACATCCTCCCACATGTTCTGACACATCTTTTCACAAAAGCTGTAAACTTTTTAGACATTCTCAAGAATGAGGAAACTGCACGGTACAAGTTTCTCTTTCTAGTTTTTATCATCTCCAGTGACTTCCCTTTTCTACTTTATAGAGCAAATTGATCTAGTCTTCACTGTATGGTCCTCCATTAGCTAATAAACAGTCTTTTTATTCTCATCAACTACCATTTTTATTATGACAATACTACTAAACCTAAATTGCTTGTCTTTTCAAAAAAACCCACATTATTGCTTTCCTATTGCTTTCCTATCCTGTCTGCTATTTTTGAAAAGACAACAACAGAATTGTTTGTTTTAGGGTCTTACTCCAAATCTCACCATGAAAGTCATGACATCATGCAAATATAGTATGGACACTATGAAAAAAAGATTTTTGACAACTATTTTCTTGTACTCTACTTTGATGTACCCTCTCTGATTTGGCCCAAGTACATTACATTTTTGTGCATGTCCTGCTGTTGTCCTGGGTGTACAAAATAATCTAGCCACTCACTACAATGAGCTGATATGATGTCCTCGAAAAATGCATTTTGGCAAATCTCTGAGCCTGTTATTTACTCATTTTCTTGCCCTTTGAGTTAGTTAGATATTTCTGGCAGCCAGTCTATGTCTTAACTTCTTTTGTATACACAGCTAGGTGTAATATAAAAATGTAGGATAGTTGCATAAACTTGTATTGCTATGAATTAATATTTATTTCTATGCAATAATTTATGCCTTTATACTTAATACGTGCTGGCAGAAAATACAGAGATTGCATTATGATTAAGCCTCTTGGACATAGAAAACTGCTTCGTACTTGCTGTAAGTTTCTTGTTAATGAAAAAACACACCCCACATTAAGTATGTGGCCTGAAATCTGTCTTTTAATAGCCCCAGGCAAAGCTGGACATTTGTGGCGTTTCTCTAGCTTTGTTTTTCACCTGTTCTTCTGAGTAGAAGCTGGGGAAATGCACTGAGCTACACACCAAAGCATGCATGCTGATTAGGTGTGTTTGTATGCCTGCTACACACATCACCTGATAGTCCCTTCACAGATGTTGTACCACTTAGTCTATGGAAACTTGGGTAACACCTTGTAGAGAATGAGAAGATGGCAACAAAAAATGAGTGAAAAGGGTGACATATGTCTGAGAGGTCATGTTCCTATCTTCTCTTCAAAAATAGATTAAAATTACCTGGGGCTCCTTCACTTTGATGCCACTGTGGTCTATGAGGAAGAGTGCAGCATAAGCCACGGACTTAGTAAATGAAGGGAGATGGAAGGAGACATAGTAGACATAAAAGGAAAGCAAAAAAAAAACTTATTGTCAGCCAAAAGATTTACTAGAAAGCAATAAATGGAATTACATTCTATACACAATCAATATGCAAAGGTTAATAAGCATTCTACATTGCACTCTTGTGCAGGAGTTTGGGTGAAAGTTTTGACCTGAACAGCTTCAGCATCTAAGACACTATTTAGTATTATTATTGTTATTATTTCTTAGCTTTGAACAGGAAATGCATGGGATTACCTTTCTCTCAAAGCACCAAAATCAAATATTCATGGACTCATTTAGTATCTTTTCATGCCTGTGATTTCAGATAATAGTTTGTGATACTTTTGAGTCTAGCTAATGTATTACACAAAAACTCCTTAGGGCAAGCATTAGTGCAAATTTACTTTGGTGAAAAAAACCACAGATATTGACCATTGAATAATACACCATTATTCACTGTCTCACATTTTCTTAAATCAGCATACCAGCTTAAAGAAGCATATCAGTATACACAGAATAAGGTACCCAAGGCAGTCTTCTGTAAATTGACCACTTAGGAAGACAGATCATCTATGGTATGCTACTGCCTGATGTGACAGCTCTTCCAACTTTTTATGTGAGGTTGGGTACTTTTTTCTTAAGATTGGGTTATTTGAAAAGGTGGACCATTGAAAAATTGACAATGGAAGTCCTCATGCTTCTATGAAAGTTTTCTTTAAAATTGAATGAAAAGTTCAAAAACTGCCAATTTATGAATAAGAAAAATATTTCATAACTACTCCCTACCCCGCAAGTTTGAGAAGACTGAGATGCTAACTCTGGATTTCTAACAGATATCTACAAGGAGATTCCTCCTATGGGCAATATTTTATCTTTCATGCTGTTGGTCAAATTCAAAATTTGTGGTAAAGGACTACGTGGCAACAAATTTCTTAAGAGTACCTGTAGTGGGTTGGCAGCAAATCCAGGGTAGTTTGAAAGAGCAAAGCACACTTACCCCTTATAGCCAAGCTATCTCTGCTGTCTCCAGGGGAAAATCACAGAGCCATCCTTCTATTACTTCCTCCTGCGTTTGTAGGATTGGCACATCCTGTTCTAGTTAGGAATGCTATCTCTTATATGAATTGTATTTCTCCAAGGTTATGGGTATCAGTGTGGATCCTTTTTTTGCCATCTTGGAAGATGCCTCATTTAGATTCTTGAATGGAATAACAGCAAGAGTCTGTTCAGCTAACAAAAACAGGTTAGAAGCCCTGGCTTATTTTATCAGAATACTTCCATACAACTTCAACCTATGACCAAGATACCCAAGATTGTATTCAGTCAAGCTGATCTCTGGATACAGAATTATAAGCTTTTTTTTTTTTAAATGGAAACAGTGTGTGCACTCAGATCTTAGAGCGTTCCAGCATTTCTAAAGAGTCCAGATTGTTCTTAACATTCATGCCAAATTATCAACAATTTAGAAAACTGTTGCCAAAGGTCATTCCAACTACAGCTGTTTGGAATACAGAGGAGTTTATTGATCTTTTTCTTTGCATAACTTTTTAAAAAAACATTACATTGTGGAAATAAAGATCATGACAGATGTTGATCATTGCCATAGAAAAGGGTAGGAGGGGGAAGGAGGGGCAGGGGGGTATCAGGGTTAAATTGAAAAACTCCATTGCAATGCTAGTGTTAGGTCCCTATGTGGTAATACTGTTCTCATGATGTGACTTTAATCAGGCACTCTACTTGTGTCCCAATAAATTAGGGAAGCTGGCTCAGCTGGTTGGGACAGAACTCATTAGGCATGGCACTTTAGGTGGCATAATTTTCACAGCTGCAAAGCAAATTGGAGTCCTCCCAGAAACACAGGTATCATATTCTAACAAATCACTTATCCCAGAGGCCATCTTTGACTGCTCTTATGAAGTAGGGTGAATCATGATCTTTAGGAAAACTTAATGGCTAGGATCCAATTTAGCAGCTGAATTATATTAGTTCACATTTTTAAGGACAAAGGTTATAATAACCTTTATAATATCTTGTGTTACTCGATTTACTCAATTAGGTAACATAGTTACCTTAATGGTTCTGTGACAGGTTGCTGGGTATTACGAGTGATGTAATTTCTTTCTTCTAGGTAATACAAAAGAAGGGAATTCCATAGATAAAGGCAGGCTAGTAGAAAACAGAAGTGGGATAAGAGAAAGCGTAAAATAAGAACACTGTTACTGAGAAACAAGGAGAAATTACAAGGCATTAATGACAGAGATGCTGTCTGAGTCAGAGTACTTTAGGGCCTTGAAAGCACAAGTAAAAAGTTTAAACCTGATACACCAGGCAAAAGAAAACAGAGAACATAAAAGACAGACGTGTGTATGTTAATATATATGCATACTTGCATGATGTACGTGTTTATAGAGCTTAGGACTGAAACAATGGATTTTTCCTGCCTACCCAATGCTCCACAACATTGCATTCTCTATGGGATAACATTTGTGACTCTCATAACAAGCTAATGAACCAAGAGTATTTATTTCAGCTTTTACATGGTTAAGGGTGCTCTTATTTCTACTGTATTGTCATATGCATTTTCATTCAGGAATTTTAATTGCATACTGTTCACATTAATATAGCAGACAGAATTTGGCTTATAAGCTATAAAAGCAGTTAAAAATGTTTTAAATTATAAGCTACATTAACCACAGACAGGAAAATTTCTCAAAAGCGTTTATCTTGCTATGTCTAATATCTGTAACATTAAATGGTTGCTTTTTCATGCAAATAGATTCTGCTTACTAGGGGAATGAGAGGGTGAAGGCTGGTGGGTTGTTTTGAAGTGACAAAAAGTGGCCTATGTTTGTTTTTTTGAAGGCTGCCCTCATTCTGCTCCTCATGCAGCTTGGGCCAACCAAAACTCATACAGCCTCAGGAGCTGCCAACAGCCCTTATCAAAGCTTGTAGCAGCTTCTCACGCGATTTACACACACATGCACGGACAAATGGACAAATCCCCCTCTCCACCGAGCGGAGCTGTAGCTGCCCTGGGACCCTTTCACCGGGGCACGCCGCGAGCCTGTCCCCTCCGGAAAGCCTGGGGCTGGGAAGAGGGGCTGAAGCTGGTCTTCCCTCTGGTTCTGCTCTCCAGAGTTCATCCAGACACTCGGGAGGACGATTTAATGACCCGCTCCGCCCCTGCTTCCCCCCGCCCAGGCAGCTCCGGGAGGCTCTCGGTCACACGAGTGGGGAGCGGGGGGGGAATGAGCCGCTGCCGCGGCGGCAGCAGGAGGAGGAGGGAAGGAGGGAGGGCAGGAGGGAGGGCACGAAGGAGGGAGAAAGGAAACCGGGCAGGTGACACGGCGCTGGGTTGCTCCGGCTCGGCGGGCGCGGAGCGGGCGGCAGGAGGGCGGCGGCAGCCATGCACGTCAATGGGAAGGTGGCTCTGGTCACCGGCGGGGCGCAGGGCATCGGCCGGGCTTTCGTCCAGGCGCTGCTGGGCAAGGGGGCCAAGGTAAGCCCCGGCAAGCGCGTCCTCCCTTTCCCTCCCCTCTGCCTCCCGCCGGCACACACNCTGTCCGTCTGTCCATCCGCCCGCCAGCCGCTCATTTCCCTCCCTCTCCGCTTAGGTAGCCCTGCTGGACCGCAACTCCGAGGCCGGACAGGAGAGCAAGGCGGCCCTGGACGAGCAGTTTGAAGCGCAGAGGACGCTCTTCATCCAGTGCGACGTGACGGATCAGGAGCAGCTGAAAGGTAGGAGGCACGGCTGAGCGCTGCGGCTGAGGGCGGGCGGAGCGGCGAGCGCAGCGCGCCAGGGCTGCAGCCGCGGGGAGCGCTCAGCCCCTCGGCCCTGCGGGACAGCCCGCTCCCGATCGCTCCTGGCCCCGGATCAAACGCGATTTGTTCCTGAACCTGCAGATGTGAAATACTGCTACCACCATTACTATCACAATTTCACTTTGTTCCTTGGTACATCGGAAAGGAAAGCCAAAGAAGTAATTTCCACTGAGTCTTGTGTGTGATATTTTTGCATGAGAGCCTCTGCAGAAGATAATTGTTATTTTATGAGTAATATATATAAACTTTAAAGCTCAGACTTGCTTTTTATGAGGTTTCAGTGCAGATTCCAAGCTGCATTCCCTCGTCACAGGAGTAATAAATTCTGTGCTGGGTTGCAGTGCTCTTCCCATACAGTTCACTTACTTCCATTGTGTGCTGCCGTAGCTGAAAGCAGAACCGGCAAAAAGTGGCACGCTACTTTTTCATGGGGTTAACTATAGGGTAATAACACTTCACACACATTTTGCAGATGTATGGAATGAAAGCAGCTTCCCTCATGAATGATATGCATTTCTGTTTTCACTTAGTGTACAAACAGTGTTCCCTACTGAGTATCATATAACATTGATGTACCTTCACAATATTTCATAACAGGCGCATCACTTCATCAAAGTTTCATTATTAAATGGTACATTCATACGTAGTGACTCAGATTCAGATTTTGACATCTCTTTTGTCAGTGCCCTTTCCCAGATTCATTTCTGCCATGCTAGATGTGAACAGTTTGGTCTGTTTTCATTCATCACATTTCACTGGTCGCTTTCTCAGCAGTGATCATTGAGCATAGCCATTCCTCTTTCAGGAAACATTGCTGCTATTCCAGAACTCAGCAGTACTGTCCACTGTTTCAAGCTAGCATAATTATTCCTAACCCTATAGCTTTTCATTGTCTATTCGTAAGAAAGATGCTGGACTTTAAATCTGGGATCTGCTGTAATCAGCAAAGTTTTTATCAGCTAGGCTGATTATTGACTTCTTCTCCAAGTGGGAGGAGTGAGAAAAAGCATCCTAGGGGTAGGAATAACATGTGCTGTTATGCGGGTATTACCTCAGTGTGCCTTGTCTCCCACAGCTCCTCCTCTCTTTAGTGCCAGGCGAGCGCAGGACCGACAGGGTGTGAACCAGGAGTCGGCGTGAGTAGGACAGGTCAGCAAGGGAGTTTTTGGAACGAAGTTAGTAGGAAAAAAGCAATCAGAGTAAAATTGGAAGTGGTTCTTGCAAAGAAAAAGCAACAGCAGGCGGCTGCTGCTGCTAATGCCTCTCTGATCATTACATTAATCCTGTTGCAGGTTTCTTACCATAAACTTGCAATCATGTCTCACAATCCTTCGAGGATTCTGAGCTGGTTTTGGTGTTGTTGTTTTACCTGCTTTATTTTCATATTTTTCCACTTCCAATTGTAAGCTACAACTTAACAAATTTAGATTAATTTCACCTTTAGGGTTCAAAGGTCTTATCAGATTAATCAAGTCCTGTACTTTGTTATAGGTCATGTGTGTGAATGAAGTTCCCCTTTTTTATAACTTTAGCCCTTACAGTAGGAAGTAAGTCCCAGAAGTAGAACTAGTATTTCTAAGTACATGAGGCTTATGGGCAAGAAATCATCTGCTTAATCTACTTTCAGATCTTGCCTGTATTTTTTCTCCTGTGGTTCTTTCACCTAATCCCCCATAAAAAATCTCCTATCTCATTCCATTTTTGAAAAATCACCATACTTACTCTTGCCTTCCAAGGACATTTAGGAAGCTCACATATAACTCATGTTTGTGCTGATTTTGCATTGTTTTTCTTACCTTTCCTTTAAAATGGGTCCTTAATTTTTCCTTCCCCACTCAATATTTCATACAATCATCTACTTTTAATATTTTATGGTCCATAAACACTAATTCGTGTGCAATGCAAACACAGAATTATTCTACATTTGAAGAGGGAAGAATAAATGAGCTTTTAGTGATGTATAGGTGACAACTTTGCTAAGAATTTACATTAAGATTCTTCTTTTTGTGTATAGGTGATAGATGGGATTACTGTAGGCAGATAAACTTTTACCTGAAATATTCCAAACACAGATATGCAAAAATATTTGGTCCTTCCTCCATATGTTAAATAGAAAACTAAAATTAGTCAAGTCTGTGTAAATTTAATTTTAAAAATAGTTGGAAAAATTACTACTATCCATGGTGGTTTTTGAAGATTCTATTAAGAATTAGAATCTTCTTAAGGAAGGTGTTATTTAGGCTTAAAAGGCTTAAAAAGAAATTAGTCAGCTTCCAAAATTTGGAAGATAAGGACCCAAATTTTATCATTTTACTCATTGGAAACAACTTAAATACTCACTTCTGCTTCTAATAAACCAAAGGTTTTCATTTGCCCTTGCCAATGCAGAATTGGAAACATAAGTGACTGGAGAGTTGAGAAACCAGAGAATGAACTGGGAACAAACATAAAAGAAGGCAGACAGACCAAATCAGAAGATTTATTAATATTACAATATTCTAGTATAGAATAAGAATATTAGAAAAATCTGTACGATAAAGGTGGTTGGACAAATAAAACCTGTCCCATCAGCTGTGCAGCTCTTGGGTTAATCACAAGATGATGACCATGATGGACCTGAAGCATTGAGGCAAAGAAAAGGCTGGTGCAGGAAAAGCTTTGTAAACCCCTGCAGCTGCTGCAGAAAAAGGGAGATGTCTGAAAGCTGATGCTATGCACCTAATTGACGGGAAGAGCCAAGCACTAAAAATCAGAGAAGGAAGATGCTCCTGAGATCACCTTTCAGTGAAGTAATTTCATCAAGGCCTGTCAAATGCAATTTCAGTATATCTGAAATACTGTCAATTTTCAGTCAAACACCAAACAATGTTTTTTAAAACAATATTGGGAAGGTGGTGTCTTGGTTTACATAATATTAAATATTTAGTGACAAGGAACAGTATTTGGAGGGGAAAACAAACAAGCTATATATACCTGTCAGATAATGTCCTCAGTCCTGGAACATCTTAGTTTGGAATGAACATCTGGAAGTCATCTCATCCGTCTTGTCAAAGCAGGGTCAGACTTGAGGAGTTTGCTCCTCATTATGATATCATCATATTTTTCTATACACATCTTTTATCTCAGTTCTAACACTGTCACTTGGGAAAACACAATGTCATTGCAGAAGTTTCCCAGTTCTTATTTTGAAATTCTTTGGAAGACAGGTCACTATTTTTATTCACAGAAAAACAGAATATTTGAATTTGAGAAACACATTACTATAGTTACCTGACCAATAGGATATATAACAACTTATCTATAAATAGATACATCTAAACAATAATCGTGATTATTGTTTGTAGTTGAAATATTCATGTCAGTTATTCATTAAATAAAGACTGTGTTCTTAGGCTAAATTTGGACTGAACAAAGAAATTTTTTCTGAACACTTGAAGCTTTGTTTTTCATTCAAAATAGACGGTGTCATATATTGACTTTACTAGCTATATCAAACTTCTACAAATCAAGCTATAAATGTTTAATTTATATAATAAGGGTTCCAAACATCCTATTTAATACAAAATGTATAAGTGCTAAAAACTTTCATTAGCTCCTGTTACCAGACATTATCAAACTGAATGAAAAGGCAACTATGTTATCTTAATCCTTCCACTTTCCCTAAATATATCTACTGTTGGTGTATGTTAGATAAAATATTTACTTGCGTGTTGCTCACTAATGTTTAAGAAAATAATGAAGACATTTTGGTAGAATAATAAACCATTCATTTTTATGCATGCATTGTATTTTTATATCCTAATTTCCAAAGTTCTGAGAAATGTCACTCTTGGGTCTTACTATAGGAGCTTTCAAAAAAGTAATTGAACATTTTGGAAGGCTGGATATTGTGGTTAATAATGCTGGAGTGAACAATGAGAAGGACTGGGAAAGCACTGTACAAACTAACTTGGTAAGCATTATCTCCTTTCACATGTCTATATTTCAGTACTTAATCTTGGGATAGTTAACAGCCTGTGGCTTGTACAGATTTTGCCAGATGACAGAACATTAATCATTGGATTGGTAAATAGAGCTATTGAAACAATCACCACATAACTGAGTGTGTGGTGGTTCCCTAAAATAGTCTATCCAAGACATACAGCACTGTGTAGAGGTGCTCGGCTTACCTATCACCAGACAACATTCTGTTTCTAGAAAATCCAATTAATTCCCAAATAGGTGTGAGAATTGACTGCCCAAGGCAGTAGAGCTGCATCTACAGTAGGCCAGTCTGTTTATATTAATGTTTTAGAACATTTTAGTTACTTGTGAGGCTCAGCTGGCCTCCATTAGAGTTGCCATTTGTTGATACTACAAGTAAACTTGTTCTCCACACTTTCCTCACCAACAATGCCAGCATAAAATCTGAGTTTTTAATATAGGCTGCTTCCCCATCATAATTGGTAGGAGCACACTACTTAAGGGCACTTACTCGCTAAAATCCGATACCTTCAACAAGCCTGTAAAATTAATTTTTAAACAAACTCTTGCCACTTCTTTGATATTATCTGGTATCTCGTCAGATGAAACCACAGTATCTGTTTCTCAGCTGAAAAGTTTTTTATTGTGAGTACACCTCTAGGACATCTAAGCTCCAAAGAATGACCTTTCAAGCATTAATAGAATTTCTACGTCAATTAAATTCAGCTTGTAGTCTACCATCTGTGAAGTCTTAATTCAATGGTGATTCAACAAGCTTCCTTATGATCATACTTACTGCAAAGAAAGTAGCAAAAGGAAGCTTTGAAGAGTAAAGTGTAGAGTTTTCTCATTTGAAATTTATTGTGCAACAAAAAGCTCAGAATATGAAAATTAGGTGTGTATTTGTAAAAAATTTTAAGGACAAAGACACCCGTCTTTGAATCCTATTCCCTCCAAAAAAACAAACTAACAAATAACTCCAGGACAAGTAACACAAGCTGTATATGAGACAGGTTACAGAAAAATTAATGAGAAAATCGGTATCTGGAAAAAAAAGAATTCAAGTTTCATAAGGCCTTTCTCTTGATTTTTTATATGTATTCCTTATGCATTCTTCATGATTTAAGTACATATATTTCTTTATTTCATTTCTAAAATGTACCCAAAAATTAAGCATTAGGAAACTTCATATTGTGAAGAAACAGTAGTTTGTCATCCTCAGTGACAGGCAACACTTGTATCTCTTAGTACAGATCCCTTGCACGTAAAAAAACACTGAATTCTAGATTACTTATTTCTCATTGCTTTTGTGCCTTGTTTTAACACAAGCTATAAGTTAATGTAGGCAGCCATCCACCTGTCAAATTTGCAAGCACAGATAATTAGTCACCACTGGAAATACTGAAGTCCATGTGAGAAATACGTTTCACTGTGATACTTGCTGTCAGGGTAAATATCTTACCTTAGAGTTACGTCTTAATAATTTTCCAATGCCAAGAGCTTCAAACAGATGTTGAGAACCTCCTCCTACTGTATTGCAGAAGACACCAAGCTGGGTGAGGGGTTTGATCTGCTAAGGAGTCAGAAGGCTCTGTAAAGGCTCTGTAGATCTGAACAGGCTGGATTGATGGGCCAAGGCCAATTGTCTGAGCTGCAACAAGGTGAAGTGCTGAGACCCGCACCTGGGTCACTACAACCCCATGTATCACTACAGGAGTAGAGCAGAGTGGGTGAAAACGTGCCCGTTGGGGGAGGACCTGGGAGTGCTGGTCAACAGCTGCTGAACATGAGCCAGCTGTGCCCAGGTGGCCAAGAAGGCCACTGGCACCCTGGCCTGTATCAGCAATAGTGTGACCAGCAGGACCAGGGCAGGGGTTGTCCCTCTGCACTCAGCACTGGGGAGGCAGCACCTTGAATCCCATGTTCAGTTTGGCCCCTCCCTCCAAGAAAGACATTGAGGTGCTGGAGAGTGCCCAGAAAAGGGCAACAAGGCAGTGAAGGGTCTTATGAGGAGCAGCTGAGGAAGATGGGGTTGTTTAACCCTGAGAAAAGGAGGCTCAGAGGAGCCTTATCACCCTCTGCAATCACCTGAATGGAGGTTGTAATGAGGTGGGAGACGGCCTCCTCTACCAGGTAAGAAGTGATAGGAGAAGAGAAAATGGCCAGAAGGGATGGAGGAGGTTTAAATTGGATATGAGGAGATATTTCGTCACCAAAAGAGTTGTCAAGCACTGGAACAGGCGGCCCGGGAAAGTGGCTGAATCACCACCTCTGGAGGTATTTAAAAGGCCTGTAGATATGGTGCTCAGGGTCGTTGTTTAGAGGTGGACTTGCAGTGCTGGGCTAACAGTTGGATTTGATGATTTTAAAGGTCTTTTCCAATCTAAGTAATTGGACAGAAGCAGGCCATAAGTAGTCTCAAGTAGCAGAAAATCTGAAATCCAAGTCTTAGAAACCTACATGCTTAACTATCAAGTTAGTGTCTTTTTTTTAATTTTTTTTAAGGGAATATTATATAGTTTATATGTTACTGTATATGCAAGTTCACCATAAATGTCCTAATGGCCTAATATAGAATTGAATGTTGAAAAATTTCATAAATACCTGGTGGTGACTGGAAGAGCATCTAAAGCAATCAGAGTAGAAGTACAGTTATGTGGGTTAAATCAAAGCCGCTCTAAGATCCAAATATCTCCACTCACCTATTGATTTGATTATTCTTCCCCTGTCTAACAGTAAGTCAACTAACTAACTAACAAGATATAACACTTTGTACTTTTTGCTTTTTTAATTTATAATAGAAGAAAAATAGCTGATGCATGTAAAATCTTCTATGGGTTGTTTCTATAAAATATTTTTCTGTTTCTTGTAGAAAGGAGTAAAATATATATGAAATACATTATTTTAAAATGTCTCAATTTCCCTCTTGTAGGACAGTTTAAATATTCTTTGTTTTATTCCAAAGAACAGAAATAGCTGCTATAGCCACACAGTGTGATACACATTATGCACGTTTTTTAATTTAAAAAGGGGAATAAAACCCTCTACTTGCTAGTCATTGTCTTAGTGATATAATTTATATATTGGTATAACAAATATTCCCTGCCCCAGTTTAAAGTACAAAGTACAAAAGCAGAGCAGAGCAAGATAAATCAGAACAAACACATCTGGGGTGTGTTCTTTATGGCTAAAACATTTCACAGAACCGGTTGGTCTTCAGGAACATTTTTAAAGGAGTGTAAGGAAGTTCTCTGATAGTACTGCTTGAGAAAGCATGAAGAAAAAGGCTCAAAATGTGGGACTTAATTTGGAAGGAAGATGGAGTAAGACACAATTCCTACTGGTGTCAGTTACAGTTTCCTGAGAGCAAGAGAAGACAACTTGATAAAACCGTGGAGGGGGTGCAGGAAAGAGTACTGACTACTAAAATGATATTTCTGTTGCAGTGCTTTCCACTATTTTGCTACATTTTTTGCTGCTGAACCTCTGTCTTTTCATTGCTTTATTAATACTTTTTTTGTTGGTTTTTTTTTTTTTA
>VYXF01002462.1:1143849-1223764 GCA_013397295.1 Polioptila caerulea | reverse complement strand
AGTGCTTTCCACTATTTTGCTACATTTTTTGCTGCTGAACCTCTGTCTTTTCATTGCTTTATTCATACTTTTTCTGTTGTTTTTGTTTTTTTTTTTACTTAAGTATTCCAGCAATGCTGTCTATTCCTCACCTCAAAACTCCAAATCTCATGGTGTTTCCTTGATTGATATCGGCTTGATCAACAGCAGCTTCAACTAGGGATACTCATACAAGGGTACATTCTTGTTACTATGGCACATGAAAAAATGGACTTGGCAACCATACAAGAATTCCATTTTAAAGAGATATTACCAGTGTAGTTTCAGCAGTCTGTCACACAAACATATTCATGCAGAGAACAGCACAAGGGTGCACGACACATAAATTCTTATAAAGGGTCCTACCTACAGTTCTCCAGCATGAAAGTCTTTATTGCATTCATGAAACCTTTGCCTAAGGGATACAGAAATTTTATGATCTGACTTTTTTTATTTTTCAAATCCCTAAAGTAAGAAAAGGGCCCACATCTTTACAAGACTTGAACATGTGTGTTATTTGAACACAATTGGGTGTTCTAAGATGCTTCAATAATTTTATCTTGTGTTGATGTGGCTTTCTGGAACCACTGTAATTAGAGTGGCCACTATAATTACAGTGTCTTTTGTCATTACACATGTACTTAGAACATTTTATACTAAAGATAACCTTCCAAATCACATGCAGGGTCTCTTTTTATGTTTATATCTGAGGTTTCCAAAAACTGACATAGGTTGCAGTATACAGGTAAATGTAGCAGTGTTGGTATCAGCTATACTTGAATTTTAAATATTACCTGAATCAAAAATTTATAACTACTTTATGTGGTATTCTGGCTAACTCATTATTATGATAAAAATGTAATTTTGTATATATATTTAAACCAAATCCCCAAATGAAATTATGGGAAAAAATTGAAAGCAAAATCACAACTTTTAAATGTTTATATGATAGTTTTGCAGTTTTAACACATTCTGTCAGAACTTTAACTTGCAGGCCGGAGCCTGGGCACACCAAAACAACCCAGTCATATGGGATTCAATTATTTAAGCATTGTCAAGAAGTAAGTAGAATTCAAATGCACACATAAAGTTTTTTCAGGTGCATGACAGTCTTATTTATCATTACTAGGCAAAATGTAGAAATATGCAACAATTCCAAGTTGTTACACTTTTCATGGGTTTGCACAATTTATTTCCATAAGTGACAGAAGTAACAAATTTCTATGAATTTAGAAAAGTCCCTTTCTAAAATGAAGTCTACCAACATCATGGTTTGTCCCTGCAAAATACTTAGATTGGAACTCAGAGAGGATAATGCACCTCTGCATATTCATGCATGCCTCCTTTCAATATAGCTCATGGTGAAATACATGTTCCAGCAACTAGCAAATCTTGCAAAATCAACGTTTGTTGTCAGTAAGGACCTTTTTCTCAGAAGGCCAATTAATGTTTCAGCAGAAACCAGAAGGGTAGCTAAGCAAATATCAGAAGTAGTTAACTGAACTTATTTTTGTGACTAAGACTTCATGATCAGCTGTTCCACTGTGCAGGCCCTAAAAGGGAGCATGCTGGAACTTTCTTCTGGTCCATACACCTTGCTGGCTTTTCCCAGCATAGCAGGAGAAATGAGGAGGACTGAACTTTCATCCCAATTAATGTAACCTGGACATGCAGCTGGAAATACCCACTAGGTCCCTCCCACAATAGAGACAAAGGCAAGAACCATTTCTCAGTGCCAGCAACAGAGAAACAAACCAAAACAGTTTTATCTGTAGTAAATGACATGGCATAGGTGGCTGGTTTACTAGCCAGTGGCTACCTCAGTGGCTTACTTGCCTATTCTTCAGCATAATTTGATGTCACTGAACCACGTGTCTAGGGAGAGATCTGGCCAAAAAATGAGAAGCGACACTTGCTTTGAAATTAGTAGAACAAGGATCAATCCTCTAAGTACATAAAGAAGCCTATAGGTATAATTATGTTTGCTGTTTATATTGTACTAGGAAGGATGCAGTGACTTACCTTAATAGCACAAAAAGTCAATTAATTTTTCAGCTTACAGTTTTAATGTATGTTTACAGTAACCAATGCTGAAGTATAATGAAAAGCAAAGGTTTTGAACTAAGAACATAAAACCAGCTATCAGAATGGAATACTTTTCCTATGTCCTTCAGGAATGTGGAGGTGGATTGAAGGGGGGAAGGGAAATCTACACCATGAAAAACCGAAGCATAGTGTTTCATTCCCAAGTTGCAAAAAAGCCATTGACTTGTTGTTGATTTTCAAATCCTGCTATAAATTCCTTTCTGCCTTTTCCTCTCTAGACTTCTTGTTTTCCACAGTCTGAGCTGGAAATTCATACTCAAGAGCTTGCAATTTCATTTCATATAGCAATCAAACTAACCAAAGGAGTGCCAAGGGACTTGCATGCCTGCTCCAACTTGTCTGAACCCTAGATCTACATTAAAAAAGTTAGTCCTACCTGCCTGTCCAACAGCAAAATGCTACAATTTTCCATGGATATCACAAGCAGCACTTTTAGTTTCAGAATTTTGGAGCTCATCTTACAAAATTCATAAAGAACTTTTAAGTGTTTCCGTATAGGTAGTCATTGATTTACAACATCATTGTATGAGAGGCAAATGATCTTGGGTCAAATTCCAGCTCTGTGCTAACCTGCTTTATGAAACCACAAGGCAGTGGCTCTTTCATGGTTGTTCAATATCACTAGCACTGATCTATCTTAGTTCAGGAACCTACATAAAATGTTAGGACTGATTTCTATTTTGTTTTCTCAAAGGACTTCATATTACCGTATCACCTTGATATCAATAGAGTGCTCATCTTCAGCACTGAAGATGCTGATGAATTTTCTCGGCGTGAAGTATGAGATGTATCAGACAAGCAAAACCTTATTAAATAGGAATGAGAAACCACATCAGTTGGAACAGCTTCCCTGAAACGCTAGAAAAGAAACCACTGTGTACTGAGCTACTTTCAAAGCAATTGTCGCTCAAAAATGATGATGATTAATGATGTCCTAGGCACCATCACCAAAAACCACTTTTTTCTTTCTTTTTTTTTTTTTTTAATAGATAAACCTAAAACAAAACACAAAGTATGAAAACTGAAAGATATAATGTTGAATACAAGAACATTGGCTAATATTGGTTCCTAAAGGTGGAAAAAATTAATTAGTGCTCTACTGTAGACTCTGAGCCTAACTAGAATCAGAGTTTCACTATATTATTTCTTTTAGAATGATAGAGTTAAAGCTATACAACTAAAGGACACAGAAATGTGAAGAATCAAAGACTTTATAAATTTTATTTCTGATTTTGACACTGGCAACTCAATTGCCATTTAAGAAATCATTAAATAAGTTACTGTTTACTGATATGTTATTCTCAAAAGTAACCGCAAATATTTTGAGTATTTGCAGAATTATTTTGCAATGTTTACCATGTTGTCAGATACCATATTGGATTTATTACTGAATGATTCTTCAGCATGTCTGATCGCCTCTAATTTAAATCTGTAATTTATGCAAATTAATGCTTGGAGATATTCCCACACTCACCACCATAACTTTATTTGAAAAATAAATTTTCTGCTGGGAAATGAAGAGACTTCCAGTGCACCTTAACGGCCCATCTTCATTATGTATTGTAGTAAACCACTAGTAGTATTTTGGTAAGAAGATAATGGACAGGGTTACTGAGGCATCATATTTTTTAACATCTAGAAGAACAATAAATTAGACTATTTTCTGACTTCAAGGATACTAGTTTTCCATAGCCATGATAAATTGGTACAGCTGACTCTTACTTTTTTTTTTTTTTTTTTTTAATTTACCTACATTTAGTTGCAAAGCTGACTGCTTTGATACTCTTTGTTCTTGACATGTTTATGAACTACATCCCTTGAGCTAAATGCAGTTGTAAACAAAGGAATCATAAAAAATTCAACTCTAAAATGCTTTCTTGTACAAAGTGTCCCAGCATATTTTCATCTTAAGCTGAGTCAGACTTTTTTTTTTAATCAGACAATTTTAAATTTAACTTTCCTAGAATTTTTATTTAATAGATAATCTATAAATTATTATATGGTTAAGAACATGGGATTAAATTATTAGCCCTAAAAGTACAATTGGGGAACTGCACAATCTGAAAGGATCTTTAGTTTTTTTCATTTAATTGAAAGGAAATTACAGATGTTTTCATCATAACCTAAAACCAAAAAACACATAAAATTTTGAGAGGATTGGAAGGAGGTGGATTCTTGTGAGAGAATGAGAAATCCAATGCACAGTACTTTATGATGAAAAGTGCCATCTGCTGAGAGTGCAGACAGGTTCTTCTCAGCCTGGGTGTGTCGTTCAGAGTCGGCCTTTAGAATAATTCTTTATTTCATCCGCCCTGACATCATAAGTAACCATTTCACCCAAGATCAGCCACGCTGAGTGAGGTTTTTGCAAGGACCACAGTAAGGATTACAAGGCTATGGCAGGTATAAGGGGCAATATACAAATGGAAGTTGCATTTATCTTGAAGACCACCTCTCACAATACCCTTATGTAAAGGAGAGCATGTCTTCAGCCACTTGAAGAACTAAGTTAATGGATTCCAGAGGGAGAAAAAGAACAATACAGTAATTTTGATCAGACAGCTAAGATACCCACTTTTTTCTTGGTTAATAATTGTGGTTTGGCCAAGGACTCATCTAGCTCTATTATCTCTGAATTAGAAGGAATAGAAAAGCCTTCAAAGAGCCCCAAGCTACTTCCTTCTTCAACTGATTTATTTTCTCTAATCGTCCTAAGTGGAATTCTCTTTTTCTGCTCAGCAGGCTGAGCCACTGCTCCAGGGCATGACAGGACCTGCACCTGCTCTCCAAAGACAGCATTAACCCCTTTCTTTCTAAAGTATCTTCTATATAGCCTATCATACACATATTTATATTAAAAAAATATTCCATGCTTAAGTCCAAATCTAATTTTAATTGAGGTCTCAGTAAGTTTATGTTCAGAATATATCTTATAACAACACAACAAGGCATTAAATCTTGATTTTAATAAATAAAATTTACACATGAAAATCAACATTTAACAGCAATAGATTAACCTTTATAATGGCTCTGCTACTTTCCAGGACATGTAAGAGAAATCTGATTTAGTTTGGTATGTGTCAAGACACTGAAGACAATTCTTTAGAAAGTTTCTGTTAAAGCATTTAATCAACAGCATCCTTTTTAAATTAATTAAAATATTTATTTAAAATATGTTAGCTTAAACAAGGCTTTCCAGGAAAGATAAAGAAATCTATTTATGGGAAATTTTTATTTCAGAAAAATTTAAAATATTATTTCAGAATTTTAAAATATTCATATTTTTTGCGGTTTAAAACTATTCTAGGAAATATATATTCTGAAAATATATTATTATAAAAAGATCTCATTAAGTGTTGAAACTATAGAAAATGAGAAAATCTGATTCATTATGCAGATTCCAAAGCAAACTTGGTAATGAGGTCTCGGGTTGTTTTATCTCTGTCAATGAGCAGCCTCATGTTACTTGAAAAATTAATCAGTGGTATTAATAAAGTAGGACACTCCTCTAAATCGGATTCCTATTAAAACCAAAAAGCATGAAAAGATGACTGAAATTGAATTAGAAGTACTACTTTATATTTTATAACATGCAAGTGTAAAAATATCAGCTAATGAAAATGAAATATAATACCTATCTCAAGATTATTCCAATTTTTTTGTTTTGGGAATTTAGATCATGGCAGAAAAACAGTCAACATTCTGATTTTAAAAGCTCGTTGTTTAGTTGTTTTTTTTTTTCTCAGTTTCTCTAGTCACTATCCATTATGTTTTAGGCAAATTCAGATTTTTCACTGTGTTTTTTTTTAATATGGGAAATTTCTGTCTCCATTATTCTGCGGGCCTTCTCTGGTCAAAAATAGTGAAATAACTATACACACTTCATATTTTGGACATCTTAATTTATTTGGGTCAATAAGTAACACTAAACAGCCATAAAGTACATATGAAGTTCTCATTTAAAAGCTGAAAAATATTCCCAAAAGACTAAAAGTGTCTCAAAGCATTTTTCCATTTTAAGTAGAAATATTAAAGCAAATATGAAATTATTACAGAGGGATCTAAAAAAATTGGTAAATGTTTATAGAACTTATCACTAATGCAGTAATACTGGAACATTTCTCTAAAGTTATTATCTTCCACCAGGAGCCTTGTCTGCCACCCTTTCCTTACTATTCATTTCACTCACAAGTAGAGTGTCTTTCTGGGAGAAACTCTGTCATGATTCACCCAGGAGGCTGGTAACCCAAGGCTTGGTGTGTCTTTGGACATCTCAGTTTAGAAGTCTGAAGCTCAGTGTGAGGGATCTCAGCAGAATTTCTCACGGCAGCAGGGTTCAAGATTCAGATTTTAAGGAATCAAGATGATATAGGTCTCAGAAATTTTTTTTTTCCCCTCAAAGTTCTGTCCTTTGAAAAAAAAAAAAACAGCAAATATTTGTAAAAGTCACAGCTAATATTGTGCTAACAACATCTCACATCTCTCAGAATGCCTTTTTTACCTTCTCTGTATTTGCCTATGTGGGCTAACGTTTATTTGAGAGGAATGGTGACACTTGTGTAACTTTAGTCAGAAAATAATACACATTTTTAATATCCTGGGACCAGAAATGTATCATGGTACTTAATCCTAAAAAGTGTGAATTTCTTTTTTCTTGAGCCTAATGCAGTTTTAAGTGTTAATGTTATCTTCAGATACCATCAGTACATTTTTTAGAATATAGAATAGGTTATCTCCACAAAAATTATGTGATTTAGATCAGTTCATCTCTCACTTATATTTTTAGATAAGGCATGTATTTCATCTATAAATTATTCACTTATTCTTTGTTTCATTTCTGTCACAGCTTTTTTTTTTTTTTTTTTGCATTTCAATATTTTAGTTTGTTTATTTATATCTTATTAAGAGAAATAAGTAAACTGCTATTACCTCTTTCTATTAAAACTGTGCTTCTGAAGCTATAGAATTGCAATACTGTGGAGTATCTCTGTGCTTAAAAACTTCAAAATATAAATAAGATCACTGGTAAAGCAATCCAGGTTCTAAGTACCACAATAAAAACAAGTTTCATTTTGTAGAAGCACTATAGATATTTTGAATAACATCAATAATTCAGTAAACTATTTTGAATAGTTTTAAATAATCTTTGAGTATCTTCAATAATTCCTTCCTCTCTATACCAGACATCTGTGATCAGAGGAACCTACCTTGGCCTAGAATACATGAGAAAAGGAAATGGAGGTGATGGAGGAGTAATCATTAATATCTCATCTTTGGCAGGTGAGAATATTTTCTGCATAAACAATTTCTGCTTGGTTTTCTTCTTAAGTAAAAGAACCATACTGATCAGTCTTACTTTCTCCTTTTTAATGGCCCTTCCCTCTTTAGAAATATTTTCAACTGTTTTTTATTGTAGCAACAGAAGGAATATCAAATGAGCACAAATTTCATTTGCTATTTTAAACAATTCAATAGGAAAAAAAAAGTCAGTAATTTTCTTAACCTATCAGTCTTGTATTTAAAATCTTGAGCCGTGTGTAAATTCCTCCATTCAATTCCAAAGAAACACAAATGTAGGAATATCCAAGACTGGACTATACCTACTTCATTAACAAAGATCATCACACACCCACTCTGTGTTCCAAGTCCTTTCAAATGTGATCTGCCTGTACTTGAGAAGTCATAAAATTAACACTCATGTTTCACCAAGCTTAAGCAAGTACTTTTCTTTGCTTATCTATGCTATAACTGTATTTCAATGTATTGGTATAAAAATAGAATTCTATGGATCCTACATCAGTCGGGGGTAATGCTGCCCCATTGTGAGGCAGAATTCTGCACCATTTCCTATAGATATACTCAATGTTCCAGTGGCTGGGCTCCCAGCAAAAAAGCATAGCACAGGGGGAAACTGTACATGGACAATGAAGTCACCTGACACCCTTCCTCAAAAATTTGTGAGGAAATATTTGCATTCTCTCTTTTTTTGTTTGAAGAGGTTGTTCTCTCTTTCTACTGTCAGACTGTCTGTGAAAAATAATACACATGCTACCAAACACCTGGCTTATCAGAGTGGTTGTTTTGTATCTGTGCAGATTATCAAATTCAAGTAATTTCATTCCAGGATATTCCTATGTGTTTTAACAATGAAAAGCCAGTTGAGATAGCACAGGATATAGTGGTATCTCTGATTGAGCATAGGTGTGGATGTTCCGAGTAGTTTTAAGTTCTCCTATACACCTTAGCTTTTGTCCAGTTCACCCTACAGACATAATGCATGTGGATCTTGAAGATCTGACTTCATACACGCACATATGTCAAAAGGGTCTTATCAAAAGGCTCCATGTACCTTTAAGTCAGCATTTGTCATACTGCCTGACACATTGCCTGCTGACACCAATAAGTTTATCTCTATAGGCTGAAATGGACATTGTGTTGGGTCCAAATTAACCTGAAGGAAATTGCTGTTGCAGTGCAAGGGATCATAAACACAAGTAAAAGATTAAACATTTTCACAGAAACAGCGATGTCCAGGGAAGGGCTTAAGAAAGGGTAGGGTGTAACAAGTGGTTTGATTCCTTTTCTTACAGGTCTCAAATGAACACAAAATGATTTTGTTTTTAAGACCTAAAAGCTTGGCTGTTCAGTTTGTTAAGACAAAGAACAGTTTTTTGTTTGGTTTGGTTTTACATGGCTTGTGTTTAACAATTGTTTCCAATGTCATAAGGAAAAACACATTTTAAAAGCTAGCTTATCCTAAATTTTATTGCTTATTTATTTCCTACTGTTTGTGCTTTATGATTCTAATTCTACTTCCCAGTCTGAAGGTCTAAGTCCTGCAGTTTATTCCATATATGAAATACAAACTTCCATTGGCTTGCTTAACGTCCCCTTGAACTGTTTCTTAGCACTAGCTTTTGTTGATCATTAAACTCTGAGTGCTTTTGATCCCCACTGTCCAAGTTCTCTGCAAGATACAGAAGCAAATCTGTCTTTCTGAGCAACAGGAAGAATTGTACATAGTGCCTATGTAAAATTCAATAGTATTTCCTTTGCACATCAATTAGCTACCAGTATATCATCATGGGAATTTTGCCAATGGTTTGGACTAGGGGCAGAATCAAGCCTTTACAGTATTATATTTCCAAACACCCATGGTGCTATCTAAATTATTTCTGCAAAGCAGATGCTTAAAAGTGTTAATTCAGCTGGATCAAAGCCAGAGCCTGTCTATCCAGTAGTGAGTCTTCCTTTCTTGTCTTGACCCCCAAAAATAGGGAGAGACATATGCGTGCACATGCAGCAAGCATTCAACTATGTCTCAAAGATAAAAAATTTAATTTTATTTGATTTTTGCATTCATATTAAGAAGTAATTCTGCTAATCTGAGATAATGAGAAATGCATTTTATTTCAATTTTGGCTCCATAAAAAACAATTTCAATGATTGCAGGTTTTTGTATTGGAATAGGCTTAATTTTCAAATTCAAGTAATAAAATGTTCTAAAGTTTCTCCTGTAGTAAGCTAAAAATGGTCCCTTTAATTTCCTTTAATGGAATAGTTACAAGTAACAGAGAAAGCATAAAAAACTAAATTTAACTCAAGAGGCTGTTTAAATTATTAAACTTAACATAGTCTTTTTAGTCTTTTACCTTGTGGTGGCTGGCACCTGTACCCTTTTTGCAAAGGATAAAAGAGCAAAACAATTTAAGTATAGGCACACAGTTTTGGTTTGATGGTTTTCATATTTTTAAGAAGGTTTTCTGTGAAACTGAATTTGTATCTGTCTGTATTTTAGCAGACAAAAAAGTCAAAGTACTCACAGAGGGGTTAAAAAGTGTTAGAAACTTTTAGCATAGTATCATGCTACTTTTTTGAGAAGCTGTTCAATGTGTAGTGAATCTGGATACCTTTCTGCCGCACAGCCATTTCAGTGGTGTGATTGCACTCAACTTAAAGCATTCAGATTCCACAAACAGCTGGTTTGTCTTCCCTTTATTGAAAGCTTCAGCCACAATAAATACTTCAAGTACCTGTCACAGCAAAAAAAGCTTTTTTAGGACCAGATCCTATATGTATCAGGAGAACAAAACTAAGTATATGGTTACATCACCAAGAAAAGACTCTATCACAGTGATACGGGGGAGCAGAAGTGTCAATGGCCACACAACTGGGGCCTTCACTTCAGTATCAAGACAGAGCTTATGGTCCCTCCCCTTTGTGAAAAGGAAAATGCTCAGCAGAATCTGCCAGAATGAGGTTTAAAAAAATTGGACATCCCTTTGGAATTCAGTTCACTATAAAAATAAATCATAGAAATGACACAGCGTGGAATTTTTGCTAGGATTTCTGTTTCACCTTTGAACTTGCACTCAGGAAAACTACAGTGATATCATGGGGGTATGCAGAGAGAAAATCATAAAGGCCAAAGTCCAGCTTAAAACTAAAAAGGCTAATAGATCCTATTTGAAGAAAGAAACTTACTCAAATCTCTGAGAGCATAACTGGGGAAGAATTCTTGATTCTGTTTTTATAGAAGTTCTTTGTTCCATCAGAGTTAAATGAAAGGAAATACTGGTTTCAGCAAAGCCTACTGATACAATTCAAACTTGTTGATAGATTTCTCCACCTCCAGTACTAATTTCTCAAGATGTGGTTATTGAAACTATTGACCATGATAAATGAGTTGTGGTGAGGCACCTGACACCACGTCTTCAATGGCAGAGTGATCTTGACACTAACAAGGAGAGTAGAGTATAAAGGCCAGAACTGTCTCTCTCAGCCTGCCAGGAACTGGGAAAAATAAAACAGAGCAGTTAACACTGGAGCACAGGCTTATTGTTGGTCTGCTTGAACTGGCTTTGGTAAACCAAAGAGCATCCTGAGTCATCACAAAGTCATTTGCAATTCACCATGCAGCAACATCTAGAGAGCGAAAAATCTAGCCATAATAGTGCCCCACTATCTAAGAGATTAAAACCCAAATGTATCACCTTCCAGAAGTACACTGACCCATCACCATCTGTTTGAATACCCTCCTCTTCTTCTCCCCATTATTTTGTGCATAATGGTCTCTCATCTGTTTCACTGCTGTTGTGCTTTGCATAAGATAATTAAATATTCATAGCAGCAGCAAATAGAATCCAGATTTTCTAACAAATGAATGCCCTAACTAATATGTTAGGAACTCATCTCTGCTCACTGGTTGAATAAATATGTGGACAGAGCAGACTCAGTATGACACAGTGGTTCATCATAAAATACTTGCCAGGAGAGTCCCTGGGACACAGCACCAGCAGAGGCCCAGCTCTTCCCAGGGTAGGGAAGTGGCTCAGAGCTGGAATGCCCACACTGTGGTCTGAGTACTGAACTCAGCAACAAAAGTGAGACAGGACTGTATTGTTTTATGTGAGGAATGCTAGGACTAGTCTTAGATGCTTAATCCAAAAGTGAAATGATTTTTTCTTGGTTCTCCAGTTCAGCAAAGATAATAATTTCAACTAGGGAAGAACTGGTTTTCAAAAAAAAAAAAAAGAAAGAAAGCAATTTGGTTCCTCTCTTCCTGCCTAGTTATTCCTGCTGTCTTTGGTATTTAAGCAAGTCTTTGAACCTTATTCCACTTCATTATCGTGAGCTGTGCCCTTCCTTTGTTTATTTCTTGACTTTGTTTCTCTTCCCTCTCAAGTAAAAGGTATTTTTTTCTTGCTGTGATTAAAAAATAATTTAAAAATTACTTCTAAATTCTTCTTCTGTGTTTTCCAGTAGACATTGTCTGTTTTCTTTCTGTTAGCTGCAGCTTGATTAGAATTTCCTTTATTTAAAGCATGTAAAACTACTTGAGAGTTTGTGTTTGTTTTTTTTTTAATAGCATTGTATTATTTCTAATGTGCCAACATCCCAATGTTTCCGATAATTTGAAGAATGGTGATCATCAAAAGTCAAAAAATGGTGGAATATTGAGCATTTGTTGTGATCACAATCCACAGGGGACAGTACAAAAGCCATTTCATAAAGTGAGTTCTTAAGCAGCATAACACATTAATCCAAGTTAATCAAATAAATAAAATTTTAAAAGAACAACCACACAAGACGTTAGCTCTTAATTTCCCAGTATTGAAAAGTGCTGCTTTCACAGGATCATCATGGCAGCATTTAAATCAAGAGAAAACTTTGAAGTTGTCAGGTTGGTAATATTAGGGCTTTGTGCTGTCTTAGAAAATTCTTTCCTTCAGACAAAATAGATCCCAGAACAAAGAGCCCATGCAAGTCTGGCAAATATAATTTTTCTGGCAAATCCACACTTAGAGCTAGATAGTAAATTCTTCATCTCCACTGGAGTAAGTCACAGCTCTTCTTGAATTTATCACCTTAAGATCTGATGTGTGAAAGATTAAAAAAAAAAAACCTGAATTATTAATTTTGATTACTTCCATTAGAATCAAACATTAAGGCATTAAAATTACAATCCATTTTTACAATAGCACATTCAGGAAAATATTTTATCTAGCTTTTGGACAGGCTGGAGTCTGCTATTCATAAGGGCCTAAATTTCAAGTGGAACAACAGAATCTATTTGGTCCAGTACAGCTTTCATTGTATAGTAGAAATTGTTGGCTTAACTGACAGAAATGAATATGCACTCATGGTCTGTCATTTCATCTTGACTTTTTGCCATCAACTCAGTCTTACCAGGATTAACTTCTTAGTTTTCTTCAAAAACCTCTGTTCTCTCTTCCTTCTCTACTATAAATAAAAATGTTGTGCTCTCCCACTCAGACCATAAAGTTTACAGTGTTAGCAGAAAATTTTTACTTTGTTTCTCCTATTCCCACACTTCCCCCTTGAACACACTGTAAATAATTGCAGGTGTCCAGTTCACACATTAGATATCAAAGTCTACCTAAGATACTTTGCTCCTCAATATACTTCAAATACTTTACTGATTCAAAGACGCCTCAAAAATCTCATTCTTCAGTGTTTTCTTCCAGATTGTGTCCTCTATTTTGTCATAACTCATAGACACAATTTTCCTTTTAAAAGTTATGTATTACTCTTCTTTTGCCTGCACATTTTTATTTTAATAATTTTTTCTTAACCTATTCCAGATTACAAAATATAATTTACAAATGTCTACTAATCCATTTTGTTGTATCTCTGTCATAATTTTTTACACTGTAGACCTATATATGTGTTCAAGGTAATCACTAATTAGGAATATTCAACATCTTCATTCAGCTGCCTTTTTATTTTAAAGGACTCATGCCTGCTGCATTCCAGCCTGTGTACTGTGCTACAAAGCATGGTGTTATTGGATTCACACGGTCCATAGCAGTAAGTATGCATTTTCCAAAAGGGTATCAGCAGCTCATTGGGAACATGCTTAAGTTTTTCATGTTCCTTCTCTATAGTTCCTTCTCTATATACAAAACTGGAACTAATTTTATGAAAGAAAAAAAGTGTGTGAAGCAGTGGAGGTTGCCTCCTTTCACAAAGGGAATCCAAAGATGGAATAAGTAGGGAATCTGTGTGTTTATGACTGATTTGAGGTTTGGAGAGCTTGGAAGAAAGATGTTGCAGGATAATTCAAGGACAGTGGGAGGAGTCCAAAAGCCAAATTCTAATCCAAGTTTTAAAAATATTTTTTCAGAACCTTTTCCCAGTCATTTAACATTTTGTATTTTTTATTTCTAAGTCAGGCCAATGACTTTTTTTATAGGCACTGAAGTGTATGAAAGTGACTTGAACACATTCTTACCGACTCTTAATACTCTGAAAATGCCAAATGACACATTCAGGATGGGGCATGTAAGATGACCATATTATAAGTCTCAGCCTCTGTCTCCAAAACTTTCTAGTTAAATTGAACAAGCACTGCAATAAAACAACTTGGAGGGAGAAAATATGGCTACACTTTAATAGTTATAATACATATATTACATATATCACTTTAACCTTAAAGATAATCTACCCATGTAAAATTTCCAATCTGATTTCCAGAATTATTCACCTGTAATTATACTTTGAACACCCTATCCATATTTTATGCCCCCATCCCCACACAAATAATTCCTTTTTCAGATTAACAGAAAGACAATAGTGTGGATAAGTGTCACATGTACCATATCAAACATATCATAACACCAAGAACATGATGCCTAGTTTTCCATTTTTGTTTTCTCATTAGGAATATAAATATCAACATCTAAGCACAAAAGTAAATAAGAGGAAATGCTATCTTTAAGGAACATGAGAATGCCATGGAAGAAAAAAAAATAATAAACATAGTGAATTACAGTATTTGCCAGGAAAAACAGTACAGCCTAATGGTGGGCAGGTCTGATACCTTTCAGCTAGGACTTCAGTTTCTTGTCTCCCCAGACCAAAAGGGCAGGCTCCCATACCATGAAAATGATATGCAACTTGCATATTAGGAACCCTCTTGAATGTTACAATAAATAGAATGCAGTGTTTAACAGTTATGGTTATTCTTGGATATATTATGTATAGTTCATCAGTTCTGTGCTATTCCTGAGAAAGTTCATCCAGCTTTCAACACATACCTGGATGTAGATCAGGCTTCTTTGCTACATGCACACTTTGGTAGAATCACCAACAAGGAGTCCTACCTTTCCCAGAGCAGCTTGTGCTTCTTTCTTTCATCGTGTTCCTGAGCTGCTTCCTGAAGAAAGACCAGTTCACAAGGACTTTCCAGTGGAGATGCTCAGTGGCAGATTCGTGCCTTGGCAGGAACAGAGCAT
The DNA here is from genome assembly GCA_013397295.1 of Polioptila caerulea. NCBI lineage: Eukaryota > Metazoa > Chordata > Aves > Passeriformes > Certhiidae > Polioptila > Polioptila caerulea. The sequence continues at coordinate 1,208,882 of VYXF01002462.1, read as the reverse complement.
TACAGTTGTAGGGATAGAGAGCAGACTGTATTTCTGTTGATGTGAGGAAGGTAAATACAGGATCTTAAAGATAATTTACTTCAGAGTTTTCTTTTAATTAAAAAAAAAAACTCCTATAAGACTGGAAGCATACATTTGGGAGAACTTTTTCTTGTTTTTGCTTAGAAGAGTTATATTATCACCCTAGAATATTGTTAATGACATGCTAAAGACCACTAAGAAAAAAATTTATTAGAAAAAAAACAGCTGCATGGAAAGAGTTCTGATTTTTTGTAAAATTGTTCTCCTAACAAAAGAAATGTGGGGTTTTGTTTCTAGTAATCCAGTATGATTACTAGAGAAAACATGTTTCCAATTTAGTTGTTAAAACAATCAGTAGTAACAAAATCTCCTTACTTAGCAAGGCTGAAAAGTACTTTGTGGTAAATCTCATTCTTTGAAAATTTGCTTACAATACTGTCTTAAAATGTTGATGACAAATGCCTACCCCTTTGTCTTTTCTAGTTAGCTGCTAACATGGAAAACTACGGTGTGAGACTCAACACAATTTGTCCAGGATTTGTCAACACACCAATTCTTCAGTCAATAGATAAAGAGGAGAATATGGGACAATACTACTCATACAAGGATGAGATAAAAAATATGATGCAGTTCTATGGTGTGATGGAGTAAGTCAAGTCAGATACTGTGTGGTTTTTGTACTTTGTTGATAAAGAACAAAGACACACTTTCAGCAAAATTAAAATAGAACGGAAATGTTGCCTCAGATAAGATTATTAAATGTGTTTTCCTGTATACAAAGAAAAAATGGCAGATATCTAAGGCTATTTTAAGAGGACCATCTGCACAGGGATGTATCCCTTTATGCATTCCCATTTCCCAGCAAAGTCCAAATCATATTAGCGAGTTAAATATAGTGGTTGTAGTTTTTATTAGACTTTCATGTTCCCTCATGAATTTGTATAATCAAACTTGTTGAGAGATACAGGGTATATAATTTGCACTGAATGTTCCCAAAATTTTCAAGCAAACCAAGATAGAAATCAGACCAAGAACTGATGAAACTGGATTAAGAGCACAATAGCAACCACCATGGATCAGACCAAAGAGTTACCTGACCCATTACAGTCTTGCCAACAAAGGCCAAAAGCAGACAGCTTTGTCAGACTGTGAGAATATGACAAGCATAAAGTGACATTTTTTAACACTTTCTTAGCTTCTAAATATTAGCTTTCAAGATGCTTCTGCGCAAAGGAAATTGTATGACTGTGTTGTTTCACTTTTCTTTATGAAAAATATTTTGCACCTATTGACCACAGCCAACTGCCTGTGAAATTATCCTTTATGCTAGTTTGTATGTCAGCTCTGCTACAGAAGCAGGATAAATCAACAGCAAAGAGATGCAAAGGATTGTGTAAGGATTACTTCTGTCCATTCCCCTGACAGAGAAAACTTTGATAGAAAGCCCAGTGGCAGCTGGATGTCCACAGGCATTTATCAGAAACTAGAGAAAACAAATGATGGTTTTTAAAGCAGCCACTTTAGATGTTTTTCCTGATTTAGGGGAATACATATCTCTCCTGAAACACTCATACCACCTCTTCTTTTCCTCAAAATAAATTTGTTCAAATCTCAATTTTTAAAAATTTTCAGATATGTAGATTTACATTGGGTTTCTTGTCCTTTTTACATGTTCTATTATAACATGACTCTGAAATAACTTTTTTTCAGCCCTTCAATAATTGCTGAGGGATTGATAACAATAATTGAAGACGATACTCTAAATGGAGAAGTTATGAAGATCACAGCATCCCAAGGAATTCATTTTCAGCAATATGGCCAAATACCTTTTACATCATCAAAGAGATAAATAATTGTTTTGTGCTGATTACTTTTAGCTTTTCTTAAATAGAAAAATTTTTCAAAAGAGTAATTTTAGGAGAAAAAATATTAGTGTTTTTTCTACATCAGTGACAGTATTCAAATATGTGCATCCTAATAACAAAGAGACAGGTGAGAAAATCTTTTGTGGGAAGATGTTACCACCCTATTCTGATTCTATAAGCACTAGTAACAGTATTTATTTAGTAGAATGAACATATTCCTCTGAAGCTTTTTTAAATTATTATTTAATAGTAGGGGCCACTGTTTTCCATTCTGGTTGTTCTGATCTACATTTTCCAAGCAAATTTTAGTTAGCTGATCTGACTTTGTTATAATTCTTTTCACTGTTGTGCCTACTTATTTACATCTTGAATTCTTCAGATCAGGAATTCAGTTCAGGAATCTAGATAACAAATGTAGCCATAAGGAGTTAAGAATTAACTTTCTCTTACGAAATGTTAAATATCTGCAACTTAATATGTTTTATATCATATAAGTACAGATTTTTAACTTCTTGGATTTTATATATTTATAAAATATTTCAGAAATATTTTTGTTTTCTTTTATAGATATATATATGTGAATTTTCTCATTCTGTATATACAAGGATGAATATTTTGGCATTGATTGAAATGTCTGCTTTCCTATTAAATCTTATTTTCTAAACCTTTATTTCTTGCCTTCATCGAGTAAAATCTCAATTCAATCCTGAATAATCGGGTTTTTATAGTGTTTTACGCATGTACCTTTTGGTTTCACAGTACATATTCTGAGCTGTAGCATGTCGTATAGTAGCAACAAAAATAAAAATTGAGCTTCCTATCTCCTGAGCAGTACTGGACCTTCTGAATGCAGGTCAATCCTCAGCTACATTTATGCAAAAAATCTTCATGCTTCTTGGTTTCATGCCGAACAAAAATAATTTCTTGCATGGTAATTTAATTAGGCTCATAACATACGATTTAATAGCTCCTGGGAAACCTGGAAAGTTAATATTTATCCTTCTGAGGAGCACTGATTTTAATTTAATTGATTTTTGTTGCTGAAAGAATGGAAACAATAGTACTTACCTTCTGTGGAAGCCAGGGAGTAATAAGTCTGTGGGGAGAAGAAGCAGAAACACATTGTTTGAATTACTCATCATTCTCCCAATGCCTCCATTTTTGGGTATGTTATCACTATTTTTAAAGCCCATTTTGAATGCACACAGGATGCTAGCCACACCTTTAGCATCCCTGACAGCAGCTGTATATCCCTCTGGATTAAAAACTACTATCTGATTTGAGAGTATTGGTTTCCATGTTTGTCTGATTAAAATCGGAGCATTCCACAATACCTGGCAGAATAGTGTAAAAGATGTGATGAAAACTTGAAGTCAGAATGTTTTAGTGTAGGTCCTAAAGCTGATATTCATCTACCTCTGTGTGTTTCCTTGTTGAGCAGGATTTCAACGTAGTCTAGAAACTAGGGAAGGCTTGAAAATAATGATTATACATGCAAAACATGAAACCACCAAACACCACACTAGGACAGTAACTCAGCAGCTTCTCTTAGTAACACACTTCAAATAACAACAGGAATATTGTTGATGGCACATTGCTGGCTTGATTGCTTTTGTTCGTCTCTGCTCCTTGATGCCCCAAAATAAATTTCTGCTGGACAGGTTGGGTTGACTTTCCCAGAGAATCAATGAAAGAATAAATAATTTAATAATGTTAGTGACAAAAGATCAGGAGTCCAATGTATGCTCCCTGAAGGAAGAAAACCAGAAAGAAATGTAATATTAATTACAGCTAATCATTTTAGTCATTGCTCAATTAACTTGTGATATTGCACTACTATAAAATTCTAATTCTATGAAATGGTATTATTCTAAGATTCCATTTATGTGGTATGTCAATAGTCACACAAGAAAAAAATTAGATTCATAAAAGATGCAATTAAACTCCAGGACACTAGAAAAATCTAAGCCTATATCTGGAAAAGAATTTAAATCTTATCTTATATGCATTGGTCTTTTCTTCTGGATTAATTTTGTAACTCAAAAGACAGATGTTCTCAAATCAAAGCCATACAGAAAACTTAATGAAAGGCTGCACTGATTTCTATCTGCTAATCTGATAAGGAAGCCTCAGAATAAAATAAACATTTAAACTAAGATAAATCTCAAATTATTAGTGCATCTGGAACCTACTGGAAGAAATATATACAGTGTAGCAAAATCCTTGATACAAATCATAATGTGAAAAATAGCCATCAAAATTCTACCTTTTAATTAAAAAGCGCCCCAAACCAATTGCAGCTTTCCAGTTTCAGACAGTCTGAACTTAAACACATCTGGGGGTTTTATCTGCACAGGAAGAACCAGTCCTACATATGTTTTGGAAAGGTTTCCTGTAAGACTTCCCCTCAAACTTTGGAAGTCTTCCACTCAGAAAGAAATGGAGCATATGTTTGATTTAAAGAAAGAAACACCAGAGAAGCAGTAGGTAGCAAGATGAGTTAAAGGGGAAAGTGAGTTTCATTTTTTGCACAATTATTGTTTTCAAACTTCTTCTTCAGTGAAAAGTCTTGACATAATTCCAAGAGTTAATTTATTTTTCCTGAGAGACCATCATTTTAAGACAACTGTTCCAGTGTTGTAGAGAAACTCAGCCAAAAGGAAAAATAAATATTTTAAATGAGATACACTAATTGCCAAGAACATAAAATAGCATGTAGTATTCTAGACTTGTATAATGATCATTATTTGGAATGAACACTCAAACCCATGTGACACAAGTTTACTTTTCAGTGGGTCCTTAGAGTTTCAAGTAGGATTTTTCTTAGTGGTAAAGAATAAATGTTACAAATGAACTCCTTTTTTTTCAGTTATTATGATCCTACACAAAAGCTCAAATCATAAGGCATTTCAAATGTTTTGTTACATGACAGTGTTAATTTGTGTAGTTTAATGGCTTAATTCAAGGCATTTAAGAGGTACATAATCTGCATAATTATGTGGATTTTTCTTTGCATTTTGTAGACATTTCAGAATGACCTGGAATTAATTTGTATTATGAGTGCCATAAAATCATAAGTGTATCAGTTTTGGTATTGACAGGGTGGACCACGGAATACAAATCCTTCCTGTAGATTTCTGAAATTGAGGAAGTCCAGATACGAGAGACTAGACCTTCTCCTCTTGTTTGGAACGTAAGCCTTGCAAACAGTAAACCAAAAATAAACTTCAATAAAACCAAAATCTGATTTCCACTGAAACTGTGAATATGAGACTAATCTTTAAAGGAACAGCGTTAGATAGCTAAAACCATGGCTTTGGGGCAGGATGGGGCTCTTCTGACAGATGATAATTTCCTTCCTCCGGTTTTGAACTGCTCTAAACTTTCTACAGGATCATTCTCCAGCTTGAACTTCCCTTTTAGCTAAGTCTATTTGCTTTGCATCAAGCAATGTTGACAGTTTTCAGCTCCAGCTCCAGGAATCCAGATGGTGCAATGAAAGTGAAGGATAATACTGTATGACTTAGATTCTTTTTTCCCCTCCAGTACACAAAGGAGCAGCTTAATGTCAGGTCAAATTTAAAAGTAAAACAGAAAGGGACAGTAAACAAGAAGCATTATGCTCTTACTCTGATGGGGACAGTAAACAGGAAGAGAACAGATAAGGTTAAAATAAGGTGCAAAGAGGCTAAATCTGGAACATTTTCAAAATAAGTAACTTAAACCCCACTGTTTAAGTGAAAGGCTATTAATAAGCACTGTGGCACAAATTTAAATCTGAGTGTTTTCTGATTTGTATAAAGACAGTCTAACACACTTCTCACAGGGATTCAGAGGATAAAATCAGGATCTTCACAGTAAAAATTATTCTAAATTTTAAAAATTGAGCTATTTTAATCAATCATTCAGCAGTGAAGCATTTGAAACAGTTATATATTGAGGTCTTTTTTTTTCCCCACAAGCTCTGTGTTAATTCACTGCTGGCATCTGCTGGGCAAACTTTACAGAGATTATTATTACTGCAGAGGCGGAATTAATTTCTTGCTACAAGAATTGCACTTTTTTAGCTTTTGCTTTCATCAGAGGGATCCTATCCCTCCTCCTTTCACACAGAAGAGAGGTTGCACAGGACAGGATGATCATCTGATGACAGGTCTGACATCTGACCCAGGAATTCTGAATGGTTGAAGGCTCTAGATTTAGCCTCATCAGGCAGAGATTTATTGTAGTGACATCCAAGCAGAGCGCAAAAGATCTACCTAATCCCTCATTTGTCACCCTGACCCTGCTAATTCCTTCTCTTCATCTTTTAAACACAAGCATTTCAGAAGTGAACTATCCTCCAGCTACCCCAAAACAACTGTGCTTCTTCAGCAGCCACCAAGAACATATTCACTTAAGATATCACTTATTCCTCTGATTTCACAAAACTGCAAGGCCAATTGATTCGTTCACATGATGCTCCATATCAAAGAAAAGCCTCAAGGTATCTCAGCAGCTTTTTTCTCTTTACAATGGGACCTTTCTTTACGAGCCACAATCTTGAGAAAGGAAAGAAAGAAAAATAGGAAATCAGGCTCTCAGTCACACAGCTTTGAACTCTTTACTATAGGACATGAGGATAAGCACACTCCTGCTTGCTTGCAGAAAAAAATAGCACAAGACAACTTTCAGTGCACTTTCCAACAGCTGCAAACAAAACCCAGAGAAGTAGAGAGGAAATCAAGATATTTTTGGAATACAGGAATGTAGAACTCTTCAGAAAAAACGAATGTATTTTAGCTCATCTAGCTATTCGAATTTACTTAGTTTAAATGACTAATGCTTTAGAATCTTGTGCATCATTTGACGTTGAAACATTATTTCAGCAAGCAGTTAATGTCATATACACAGGAACAGTGCAGTTCTCAAGAAAGACCCAGAGTTGGGAAGAGAATGCTGAATTCTCTACTACTTAGTCTGGAACCGTTCTTAAAAAAATGAAAGAGCTTCCTTGTACAAAATCCTTCTGGCAATTTCACTTCAGATACAGTGTTCCTTCATGGAGCTTTTATCCTTCTCTGCATTTGTAAATCTGTTTAAATACACTGCCCTCAGCAATGCTTACAAAAAGCTGACTTTTTTCAAAACTATTGCTGTTGTTTTGATTCAAGAGAGTTGTTATACTTGGTACATATTAATGCAAGACTAGAGAAAATGCAGCTAGCATTTTTTTACATATCTATCTATATATATATACATATAGCTTCACATATACTGTACCTGCTACACATAATCTACACATACAATAGAAATCTTTCATTTTAGAGCAACAGTCACTATCTCTGCATGTCCCTGGAGATAGTATCTTTTATAAAGTTGTAAAGCATTAATTCTCAGTGATGTTTATCACCCAAATTTGGTGTCTTAAGATCATGAAATAAGCTTAAATCTGTATAAATTACATTTTATGGAGAATGTTTCACATACTTGAATTTGCAATTTCATTTTTCTTCTCAGTTCCTGAAATATATCAAAATTAGATTTGCTCTTTAATTTAAACAATCATCCATTAGCCAATGTATAATCATTGATATATTATGGATCACTCAAATGCCACTGGCTGCAGAAAATCCATGCTCTTATCTATTTCTTATATATGATTTTATATATTATCATAGATAATCACAGTCACTGGAATATTTGTGATACTATACGCTTCCCAAATATTTCATGACGTATAATATTTCATAGAATTGTAAAATCACTTAGGCTGGAAAAGACATTTAAGACCATTTGGACCATCTTTGTGGCAGGGCAAATTTACTTTTTTTCTTATGGGTTTTCCTTTTTTCTTTATGGTGCTAGCATTAATAATTTTTACTTGCAGAAGGGGCAAAGAAAATGAAACAATAATGCCAAAACTCAAAAAAGGCATAAAAGCACACACATTGCCTTTTCATTTATTGAACAGAACTGCACTGAATACAACAGTGGGTTCTGATTAAAAAGAACAATTGTGCTACGCTGTGGCCAAAACTAAAAACATGGTCACTAGGCCAACCTGTGGGACTGTGTTCCTGAAAAGTCATCAAATATATCATCTGAGTAGTCTCATTGTCCCTTGTTATTCCCCATTATGTTTAATATTTCAAACGTTCAAAAAAAAAAAAAAAAAGCCAAGAAAAAAGCACAAACTTAGAACAAAATGTTTCTATAAAGTACAAAGCTTGTGCTACTCAACTGAACTGAAGATAAATAGCTGTATCTTGCAGTACAGATATTTGTCTATGACATGTGCATGGTGCAAACTCTGTGGCTGAAAGAGTAAGGTTCATTCCTATGAACAACAAAGAGGTTGTATAAATATTAGTATGGATAGTGAGTTTCCTATTGGCCACTATTTTTCCCTCAATTTGTCACTGTACCATACTGTTAGGAAAAAAAATTATTTAAATAGCTTAAGGAAGAAAAATTATTCAATACTCACTCTACACATTGGAGTGAAATTTAAACTTTGTTTCCAATGAGAGTTTCTTAAAACATTTGGCCCTGGAAAACATTTGTAGCATAAATTAAAACACTCCAGGGCACCAACAATGATCTGTGGAGTCTGTTTAACAGACATAAGGACTAAAACCTTATTAGACATTGGTTTTGGCCTCTCCAATTACCAACAGCTTGAAAAGCAATCATAATCATTTTAATTAAACTAAATATGTTTAATTTCTGTAAATTTCAAGCCTTGGTGTTGCATTTATAACAAAGCACTTTTGTTCTACCGTTAAATGACACTTCAGCACTGAAGCATTTATCGTGTCAGGGAAACATCTGTATTTAAAGCAGGATTTGCGTGCCAAGCTTTAGGGACATGCTAAGATGTCATCAGCTTCAGTGAGCCTGAATCAGCCTAAAAGCCAGCTGAATCTGTGTTCAAGTCTCTGTGCAAGAAAAACTATAATGGCACAGCATATAGCACTGAGACATTCACTGCGTTAACTGCAAATTGGTCCTAATGGAGCCTTCTTTCTTTGCCAATTTTTTTTGTGAAGACTAAGAATTTTGAACAGCTCTTATAGTCAAGGAAGATGAAAACTATGCAAGAATACCCCAAAGAAACGATGAAATTTTCTGCCTCTCTCAGAGATCTCCCTCCTGCATGGTATTGCTCTCCATCTTCTGGATAAAAGTGACCTGCATTAGCTGTCTTAGTTTGTCAGCTCTTTGCTTCCAGTATCCCTTAATTTCTTAATAGTTGAAGAAACAATCAGTTAAAAGTCTTTTTGGCCTATCCCAGAAAACTAAAATTCATCTCCATATGTATTGGGTTACAGCTTCTGAGCTGCACAATTCTGGAGAAAATGCAGAAGAAATTAATTTACATGGATTTAAGAACTATCTAACAGTAAATGCTGCTTCAGAGCATGTGACAAACTGTGAAGATTTGTTAGGAGTAGTTGAAAATATGCAAAAATTGAGTTCTAACTTAATTTCTAAATGAAATGCTAATGTCTAGCCCAATTGAGCACAAATGCTTTTTGGTCTCCTCTAGGAAGCGGCAATTGAATCCTCAGTTCCGAAAGTCAAAAACCAGCATTCCAGAAGAATTGAAAAGAGAAAGAAGGATAAGACTTTACAGCCACAGGTGCAGTTAGCACAAATCTACCTATGGAGACTGTAGCCTTATAGTATAGTAATCCTTTTAAATTTTCAGTATTGGGATTTTCTAAAGGGGGCTTGCAATCCAGCAAAGGTATCCTCAAGAATAAAAAATGCAGAACACCCACAGCCCTCCATATACTGTGGAGTATAAATATATTTTACACTTCTAGAAACTGGCAGATAACTGCTAATCAGCAGTTATGACTACTCTGTCTTGGAACTTGGCTACCTCTACTGTACTATAACTTTGGGGAAAGATCTGACCGGCAGAATCATAAATATTGGTTTCTAATTCTTTACTTTACTTTTTTCCTCCATGCATTCCAGTAGTTTTTGAATAATTAAAGCACTCAGGAGTTTTTGAATAATTAATTTGAATAATTAAAGGACTCATATAAGCAGGACTCAAATCATCTTTAAAGCAACTATGACTACTGGATCTTCAGTAGTTACCTGATATTCAGAAATTTTTCAGGTGATCAGAAGCTCTGGCATTAGTGTTTGGCTGACTCCCAAAGCAGAAATGGAAATTACTAAGAGAATGCATTTTGATTTGCAAACCTTTGTTTTCTATTTAATATGTATTCATATCTGATTAAAACTCAGAGACTGAAATACAAATATTATAAATTAATTTCTAAAGCCTAGTCTAATTTTTCAAATCATTCGTATTTCATGCATTTTGATCAAATTTTCACTCTCTAGTAATTCTTCACAGCATATCTTTGAAAGTGAGCTGCATAAAAGGTTTTATGATCAGACAGACTCAACCAATTCAGTAGCTTTGTTTATAGGGCAGCTGCCAAGACATGAGTCACCAGGTCAGCCTGTGACATGCCCGCTTGTATAACTTGTATTCTTTGGCAGCTTTTGAGGGGTTTGCATATTTCTTATTGGATACATAACTCCACTCACGTATCAAAAAAAATAAATAGAATGATAAATTTGTATCAAATTATTTTTAAAACTGTACTCATTAAATCCAGTGTAGATCAGTGTGTTTTTTTACACCCAGCACCACCCTCTAACTTGGCGGTCAATGAAAAGACAAAAACTTGAAGCTGTTCTTGCCTTACATCAGACCTGTGATTAAAAAAACAGAAGTAAAATCCATGATGATAGTGTATCTTCTAGCAGGAACTGGGAGAGAGAGTGGCAAATTTAATCAATTTGTCACAAGAACCATCGACTTCAGCCTGTTACATATCGATAGCCAGCCCTATGTGGAGAGAGAAATCACATTCTCTCTTTCTCTCTATCTACTTAATCAAATTAGGGAAAGGACAGTGCAAAGGGTAATAAACTTCAAGCAGATCTGTTTGCTCTTTAAGCTTAAGTTGGATGCAATACCAGAATAATTGGTCTCCACCATTCAGAGATTTGTTCTGTTATTTTAATGCAGTTTTTATGCCTCTGAGGGTTGTTTCCTAACTAAATGGCTCAAGAAATAAACACTTTGAGAGATGATTTATTTTGCTTGCTCTAACATCTAGGAAATGGTTAGGCTTTTTAAACTGCTTAGTCTGATACACCACATTTTAGCTCTGAATTGAAAGGGTTCCTGGTCACCAAATGTTACCTCTTGCTCCTAAATAGGGTTTATCTAGTGGAACAACCAACTCGCATCAACTCTGTTTAGATGGTATAATACAATCAAATTTCATATCAGATTTTAAGGCTTGTCAGGGCTTGCTTAGATATTCCTACTTATCTTTCTCTGGAAAAGAAAGGAAATGTTTTGTTTGCTTTCTCAAATGATTTTGCTTAGGAGGATTCCATTAGGCCAGTCTGAAATCCAGAATATTAATTACCTTATATACACCATTATGTCAATGTGATCTGGAGGAAACATATTTTTCTGGGTTTCCTGTTCTAAATTATGTGGTTACAGATAGAACATTTGATAGTTGAGGACTGGGGCCTCTCTACATGCAGTAAGTTCTTCCTTATCAAGTAAAGCATTGTTTTTCATTTCATGTTCTGTTAGTGCCAAGCTGAAATGAAATTACACTATTTTTCATATTTGACCTATCCACACATAAAACTTCATCTTTTTACATTTTGAGGTAGAGTGTCTGATAGTCAAGGATGAAAAGGTGAAGTAAAGGAAGCCATCAAGGAAGAGACTCTGTAGAGCCTGAGATCACCTTAGAGGACACAAAATCAGAGTGTTTCCCCTGCTCTTTAGAATCAGACAGGCATTGGATAAGTTTCATTTGAATTCCAGTGAAGCACATTCATCAAATGACTAAACAGAGAAGAACTCAAAAAGAAATTTGTCACCCACTGGCTGTAAATTAGCCCACAGTCTGAGAGGTGAAGGGCCAAAATTCTAATGAAGGAACATATGCCAGTATCAGTCAAGGGAATAAAGGATAAGGAGACGGGTAAGAACCCATAGAAGATGCAGGAAAGCCTTTTTAGGGGCATCTCCTGTGGGACAAAGAGCTCTCTGGTGTTCTAGAGTATTTGATAATCTCATCTGTGCTCCATTTCCAATTAAAGTTTGGACAAGATGGTTTTGTCCCTTCCAACCTGGCCTGTTCTGTGGTTCTGCACATTGTTTTTTTAATACCCTCTGCGTTGCCTAATACTATGGTGCTTCTGGGACTAACTTTCAGACTACCCTAACACCCCACAACCAGTGGGAACTGTTGTCTGTTGACAAAGAGCTCATGTCAAGTGGTGGCAAGCAATGGCATAAAGACCCACTGTACAGTGACAGTGTACAGCCAGGAATTTCCTTCCTAAAGAGAAATCAAGTTTTTTCCCTTTCTTTTCCTTTTTTTTTTAAATTTTCTCTTATAATCACTGAGTGTGGCTGCATAGTTCTATTTTCCATGACCAGATCCAGAGGTTTAGAAATTATGCATAGAAGAATGGGCTGCAGGATTTTATCTCATAATGAGTAACTGATAAGACTAACTGTAGTGTAATGGGAAGGGAAAAAATACACAGAAACTGCTTGTGAGGTCAGCCTCTGCCTAAACCAGCAGAGGTTCTACTTCCATGCACACTTCCAGATAAAAGAAGGAAAATTTCTGTTTATGATAGAAAAAACCCAGTGCTGTTAGCAGCATGAGGGCACCACAAACAATGCTTTCATTGCTTCTGAGTTACCCCTGGTGAACAGAAAGAACACATCTAGTCTGAGAAAAGGACGGGTTTGTCCTACACTGGCCTGGAAATGGTTGTGGAGTGGAGGTATCCAACATGTCAGAGGGCTTCTTAGGCCACGATATGCTGCTTCAGGAAACTCTGGACATGACAGACAGGGATGGAAAAGAATAATCTGAATGCTTGTGTATCCCTTCAACATCAATTCTGCCCAGAAGGAGGTTTGAGGATTTTACTCTACCCACCTTCCTCATCCCCTTTCTTGGCCCATGTACCAGCAGGAATTGTTCAGCTGATCTGGACTGTGAAGTAAACGCATCCTTAGCTGGTCCTAATTATACATCTTGCAAATCATATTAAAAAAACACATTTCCAAGCTTAGAAAGCAAGTGGGCAAAATGGACTAAGGAAGGAACACACTCAGAGGACACTGCTGCAGAATTTATGGAGATACAGCACTTTTTGTCTTTGCAAAAGCAGACAATTTTCAAAATGGAAGGCAAATTATAGAATCATAAAATTATTAAGGTTGGAGAAGTCCATTAAGATCACCAAGTCTAACTGTCAACCCAGCTACACCACCATATTCACCATTAAACCATGTCCCCAGTTGCCATATCCATAAGTTTTTTTGAACACTTCCAGGGATGGTGACTCCACTACAATCCTGGGCAGCCTGTTCCAGGGCTTAACAGTGCTTTCAGTGAAGAAATTAAATGAGATTACTTTATTAAGGCTGAATTCTTCACACTAAAACACCAAATTCTAAATTAGTTAAATATTTTCATACCTCTGATTTCCATGTTATTTCTAAAAAAATATTGTTTTCTATGCTAGCACCATGTTGAAAAGGCTTTTAATATTTTTTTAGCATCAAGGGGAAACCCAGAACCACTTTATATGAAAATTTTATTGTCAATGATAGACACAGTCCTGAATTTTTTTAATCTGCTTCAGACTAAGAGAATTAGATGCAATTACTGACATTACTTTCCTTTGCAGGTAGGGACCTCAGGCCAAAATACTTTTGTTTCAATGGTAATGTATGCTGTTTCACCACAGGAAGCATTTCTATGCCTGAACTCATATTGTTTTTTCTCAAGAATCCATGACCTCTTTGGAACTGAAACTCACTTTGACCTTGCATAACTAAGTGTTGTGACTACCCTATTGTGCAGGGGTAGCAACTTTATTTTTTAGCTAGTAACTGATACTCAAATACAATTTCTATTTTTTTAATGAATACTAGTTGTCCTGCAGATGTCACACTACACTGCAAACAAATTAGGCTTCAAAGTACGATACATTTTAGAAGGAAAGAGACTGATTGGGTAAAGGGTTGAAAGATACTTTCTTTCTATTAATATTTAAAAACATCTATATAACAGCACACCATACCTTCCCTTCTCTCTTGGAAACACTTGAGGCAGGTTTTTGAAGGTCACATCACTATTCTGTGAATGAAGCTTCATTAAAAGGCTGAATTACCATGTTTCTGCTATCATTTGTGTCAATATGCAGTAATAAACACATGACTTGTAGCACCTGTAATTCCTAAGTTTTTTCAAAAAGAAAGATTAAATAGATCAATATGTGTGCATGTTCATTTGGGGTTTTTTCATGGATAATCACTTTTATAACATAGGTTCCATGAGAAAAAAATGCAACAAAAGCACACCACTTTTTGTTTCTAGAGTAAAAAAAAGAAAAAAACAATGAAAGTGGGCTTATTGGAAACCACAGCTTTGGAGGATATGCCTAAATATACAGGTAGTATTGAAATTTAGGATGACAGGTTAAAAAGGAGGAGACAGTGGAATCAAGAACCTGCCTATACCCATGGTGCCCCTGTTCCTTCACTGCCAGATGCTCATCCCATTTGGTCCTGTTACAGGCTTCCTCAATGAGTTGTTCCTCTGAAAAAGCCAGCTGCTGGCAAAGTGCCACAGTAATCCACCAGTCTTTGTACCTCACAACGTGTGTGACAACTTTCAGAAGGTTGAGCCAGTTCATATCCCTAGGGAACACTGACATCAGCACTGGTGTGGATCATGGAGGCACAAGGATGACTGGCAAACCCACATCCTGATCTTGCAGCAAGATGTTTGGAAGTACATGACCAGGCTTGAATGTTCTACTTTTCTTTCATACAGTTGCCCTGAGGAGAAAAGCCTATTGGATTAAATAAATATTTTATTTCCAAGCCATAGATGACATTTGCTGATTTATGGCTGCTGAAATTTTGAGGGAATCAAAATGTATATTTATAAATTTTTCTCCCTTAGCTTCAGGTTTTTTTCTTTGCCTTTCAGCTGTCTGTTGCTAGTTTGTTATTAAAAAGAAAAAAAATTAATTTCTCTGCACTTGCATGTTCTGAATCAGAGGATTCCATGTATCTCTAATTTAAAAAAAAATTGCAGTTTCTGGTACATACTGAAACCATTTTTTAACAAATATGAATGCCTTCTCTCTTGCTAGAAACCTTACACCAGCCAATGCTACAGAAGAATATGAAAGATCTATGAACCAACTAAAAAGAAAATATGGAGAGAAACATTACAAGTAAAATGCCTTGTGAATTCCTTACTTTCTGGGACATTTCTAGGTGAAACTTATTCTCAGAAGAAATAATACAGTGTAAAATCAGTAGCCTTAGTTTGAGTAAAAAAAAGTTCGCTTCAGGAAAAATTGTGTTCATTATAAATCCTGACTTCCTGTTATACAGTTAACAGAAATTACTTTCTTAGAGTGTGAATGGAAAACCAAACAAAACTGATGAAGTACTACGTGGTCTTCTGGCAGTGTCAGACTCTCTTTGCCTTCTACCAACAAGTTCTTCCCAGCCAAAGACAGAACTGGAACATGAAAAATGGTTTGTGTTTACAGGAGCAGGCAATCTCCTTCCTTCTCCTATTTTTTGCTACACCACATTCAAGTGCCTCAGGAACTTGTTGGAACCTTTTACTCTGTCCTTGGGTCTATCAAACCACCAACACTGATCCTAAACTGCTTTCTCAAAATGCCCTTACTGAAGAAGAGGAACTTGCAGAAGTTAGTGCCAGCAGATTCTGTCTGGGATTGCCAAAGGGACTTAAAAATCTAACTAGAAAACAGAGTGAAAAATGGAGGTCAAAATAAATAAAATTGAAATTCCAAATAACACCAGAAGTTACAGTAGAAATAATACACAATGTTCTCTGGTTTTCTCTCTTACTCAGCTCGTGTTTTGACGTAGCCCCTAAATCTTTACATGACTGATACCACAACAAAACCCAAACTTTTTCTCTTAGGAATAAAACACCAAGAACCCCTTTTTGCAGAATATAGGTTATGTAGGTGAGCTTCTTCAAGGAAAAAACAGCCTCAAGATAGAGGATGAATCCAATTTTCCATCCTTCTAATGTACATCAAACCACAGAACCATCTGAGTTGGAAGGGATGCAGAAGGATGATCAAGTCGAGCTCTTAAGTGAATGGACCATATTCATTTTATTTTTTAATTCAACTGATTAAATTTAAACATTTTTCTCCACTTGAGATAAAAATTAACTGCCAGCTTTTGTTTATATACTGATCAACACAATTTCTAACCCTTAATGCAATGAAATATGCATTACTTAATTTGCTTGCATGTTTTCCCCCAGAGTCCACTGTATGATTTCTGGAATGCTAATTACTTCATAATATTTCTTTTTACTATCCATAATTTTGTTGCAGATCCAGACAGAGATAAATTTAAGCAAAATTAAATACATTAGAGAAAGCCTAGTCTTGTAATCTCATTCTGCACTGTCATGTTTCACTACAGTACCTATACTCACATGAATGAAGCATACTCTTTAGTTTCTATGCATGATTGTGCAGAAATTAATGACTACAATTTACAGGGGAGCACTTGAAACAGGGGGACAATAAAGATTAAGTCCCACCTTCAAGAAGAATATGAGATTTTACAATTTTCTTTGAAGGAGATAGTATTTTGTATGGACAAATTCATATGAGCACTTGGTGGCTATGGAGTATTGTAAAAAACTTCTGGGTAGCTCTTTAACCAGTCTAACTGTCCTTTTTACACAAACCACCTGGGCTCTTTGCACCTAGCAAGCATTTAATTAGTGGAGGAAAGCAAAATAGTGTTTCTTTAGGAAACATTGAAAAATGAAACAACCTGCAAGATTATCACCAACATCAAAACCCCTTTCCCAGCCAGACAGAAGATTATTTCACAAGAGTGTTGTGATTTCATACTCTAAGAACTTCAATTTGCAAATTGAATTTTACAGGAAGAGTTCCTGTAATGTGTAAACTGTTTATGTCACCAGAATTTCACTCCTGTTTGTTTTGGAAGATGCTTGTCTGAATCTAAAACCAAGGTAATTGGTTTGCCCTTAGGGTTTAGCTATTAAATTAATTATTTCCAACACAGAGAGATGTAGGAAATAATTAATTTAAAATGCAAAATAAATAGTAAGGAAAAAATGTTTACAGATAAAATATATTTGATTTAAAAAATCAGGAAAAATCAGTGAACTGCAGGAAACATGCAACTGGAAAATGAGATGTCCAGATAAGCAATAAACTATATTTTTTTGCAGAACATGATGACAATTTTAATTTGCAAGAATTAACTGTGAAATACAACTAAAAAATGTAGTCGAGTCAAAAACACAATAGCAAGATTTGCAACTCAATTTTAGTCTCAAAAAAGTCCTTCTAAGTAATATTGATAGAGAGATTAAAGAGCATGTGTATAATATACAAGCACAAATGTTAATAAATGTTAAAATGCTCATAAGAAGGCAGTGAGAGTACTGTTAGGTTTGCTGTAAATAAAAACTGGTAATTGCCTATTGTTCATAGAAAAAAAGCCCTCGTAGTGATAAACATATAAAACATGGAGAGAGAAACATATACACTACTTGATCTGTACTAAAGAAGAAGGTAGTGTTCTGGAATTTTTTTTTTGTTTTGTTTATTATCTCAGCAGAGTTAATTTGTTTCATATACATGTTTTTTTGTCTGGGATTTTTAATCAATCCTGAGAGTTCTCCAGTTAATTATTAAAATGCCTAAAGCTTATGCATGTAGTTCTTGTAGCTGACATAATGGAAACAGAATTGAAGAGTTTTTCTAAGCAATTTTGTGAACATACTGTTCACAGTACAAGAACAGGGACATCCTACCACATTATTTGACTGTTAAGAAAGGAAGCACTATTAAGAAGTTATGTAATTTCATCACAGATGCTGGTGGATTAGTGGTAACATCCTAAAAAATTTAACAGTTGGGAGTTACAAATTTGTACACATGCACTTTCATCCTATTGCCCAGATATTTATACTACCTTTAGGATCTCCCACGCACTATACCTGCAATCATCAGACTTTTTTTTGTTCCTATATTTAAAAAGAATCCAGGAGGAAAATTACTTAGTGCATTTATGGCCACAAGTCAGAATAGCCCTGAGCTATGCTCGTAATGGTATTCCTTATCTGTCGCAATCTTGGCTTCCCTTTGTTTGCTGGGCTTTTTGAGAACACTCTGTATAGTAGTTACTCTAATCTTCTTCTTCTTCCTAAAACACTTCCACCTTAAAAAAAAAAAGAAAGTGCAAAGCAATGCAATGCAGGGTAATAAAGTTATACTGAAACAAATCCAATAAACTTGGAAAATCTATCAATTTCAGTCACTGTAAACAGGGCAGATCCTAAGCACCAAAACGGACTACAGCTGGGCAAAGTACATTAGTGGGAATATTCAGCATCTGTTTTACAGTGTCTGGATTTTTTTAAACAAAAAAACAGGGATCAAAATTGTTATGAAATCCCCGGAATTGGGACAGCAAAGTTTTTTTTTTCTTTTCCTCACAGGGTGAGGAAAGAAAAAAATTAGTAAAAAAGTTACACGTCTGAAATGCATGCAGCTTGTCCTGCATGTTTAATGAAGCACTTTTCTGGCACATAGGCTTTTCATTTAGTCTTTTTGGGTCTTTTCTCCTTCAAAACTACAAGCAAGGCAGAGTGAAAGTATTTCCCTCTGATTTACGTAAACAGTGGATGTATGAGAGTACACAGGAATTGTCAAACTTCCATATCCTGTTTCTGATAGCAGTCACTATCACTGTCAGAGGAAAGCAGGCAACAGTGACAAGATAACCCTATCAACATGGACAGCTGTTCCCACCCTCTGAAATTGGTTCATGTCTAAAAGATAACTAACATCAAAACAATTGCAAAAAAATATAAATAATCCTGTTACCTCTACAAAGAAGCAACGTGTTCTTTAGTCCTTTAGCTTTGATGTTACATGAAAATTCTTGGCCTCCTAGTGTATTTCCAAGAGAACATCTCTTTTCTCCATCATATCACAAGAGCCCATCTCTTACTCGATTTTATTGCCTATGGATAGAAGATCATTCTTTTTCCCAGGCAAAAGACACACTTCTAGTGCAGGATTGCCAGTAGCAGCATAGAGAAATAAAGCGTGCCAGGTTTCTACTCTACAGCCACCCTCCTGATATATCAAGGATATTCAAATTTTGCAATGTATTTGGCCAATACAAAAATTCAGAATTTATTAGATATGATTACACAACTTTCTGTGGAAATGTAGTAGCAATGTCAAAGTAGATTCCCTCACACTCTCTACTTTATTATAACCTGGTGCTGCTTTCCAGCATCAGACAACACAATTTGGAAAAGTCATTGAGACCTTCTGAAAATGCGTATAATTCTTAAGGCATGATGGGAAACCAACCAAAAGAACAACTTAACTTTTTTTCCACAGCCTTAGTACTCTGCTTACCTGTAAGAACTCATGACTTCTTCAAGTAATCTCAAATGTGATCTGAAAAAGAAAATGGAAAAAGGAGGTTTTTTAAAGTGGATATGGAATATTTCCATTGGGAAAACTGAAAAGAAAATTACGCATAAAATAAGTTTAAATAAGCTTTATAATAATATCATCCTTTGCAAACTCATGTAACTTTCTCTACAAAAGCTTCAAAAATATTTTTGACCAATATCTGAAGTTACAAGTGAAAAGTCACAGTTTTCAAAAAAGGTTAGGAAAAGTTACAGTGAAAAAGTGTGCTAGTATTGGATGAGAAATAAGCAACCTAGTAGAAGGATTCAGGTGAAGCTTTGGAGAGAATATTAATTTAGGAGTTCACCTTAATACCAGTTTATGTTCCTCTTGTTGCTGGGTATTATCATATCAGATGATTAGAATAGTAATATAGGAATTCAAAGTTAACTTTTCTGCTTATCTTTTGCATCGAGTCCTTCTATGCCATTCAAAAAAAACCTAGACAGACTCTGTCGGGTTAGATCATCTGGCATATCTCCATGCAGACAGGACTTTCCAGACAAGATTGCTTGTTATACAAAAATCTACCATGTTGGGATTTCCACAACTCCTATCAAATGTACCTTTCTTCATAGATTTCACTCTCAAGAAGATTTCATGTATTCAAATCTGAATTTTATTTTACTCCAGACACCATCCTGTTGTACTGGATTCCAGCTCAGTGGATTATACTAAATAATTCCTCATTGTTGCATCTGAACTAATAGTATCAGGACAGAGATGCAGGCCATGTCACAGCTGAGTGTCAAAAACAGAGACAGAAAAGAGAGAGGCCACCAAGTGCTCTAAAAGTGAAGGAAAATTTCTCCCAGTTAGTGTGAGATACTCTGGGAACCAGCACAGTGATGCAAACTTCCAAAATAGCTGATACTGCCAACTCTTCTGTTTAATAAATAATTAGTTACTGACTAATGTAATTTCCAAGCTAAGAGCAATGTGAAGACTTATGTCGCAACAGAAGGAGAGGGAGTATAATGTTTACATCTTTTTCACATGGAGGTATCATTTTATGTGGAACTAGATGAATAGAAATAGATCATATAAAAAGAATTTTAGCAGCACTGTTCGGTCTTACAGGATGCTGGATATCTACATTATTTTCTCCATAAGTATTTTGATTAATTCAAGATTTCCCACAAAGGAGACTCCCCTTACTATGAATCACCTCAATCTGGCTTTCACAAGACCACAGGAATGCTCCCACTCTGGAATGTACATTCAATTGCAAGGTATTAGTCTATAGTTTAGAGAAAACACATATGCCTGAGAGTTCAATATTAAATTGTCTTGCAATTTTCTGATTCCTTCTAGGAAGGAATTCTACTAGGAATCTGATATCTCTTCAGCATAAAGAAAACTGGATTCTCATTTCTCTCATCTGTTCTTCTTTCCCTTATTTCTTACTCCATGTTCAACAATGTGAACTTTGGTGTGTTTGTATAGATGCTGTTCATTATTGTCTGAGAACTTTTTCTCCAGAAATCCTAAAACAGTTACACTTTTTCCCATTAAATTATTCAAGCTATAACCTTTCCACACTCATCTGTTCCTACCCCTACACAGAAGTGTAGTGGTACCTGGCAAACCCCGTTATTTCCAGAGCATGAACGGGTTAAACTTTAATTTCTTACGGTGGAGGCCAGTAGTGCAGAGTCATCCCACAATGGAAAGAAACACCACATTGCAACACAAAGGTCTCTGAACACTCTGTACAATCATCAGCGGATATCACGTCAGTGCTAATTAAATAGAGTTGAGTTCTTTTGTAAGAAGGTATGGAGAAAGATGCCTCAACCTGGGAAAACCGCATAGTTTTCTTGAGTAACATATAGTTTTAGGAAGGATCTGATTTACAGAACACTTACCAGTTCTACCTGGGAAAAAGAGAAGTGTTACGTCTGGGTATTCCAATCTGAAATGGAAAGAAAATTAATCTGCTTGAATGTCACTGAAGTAACATGTAATATCCAGTAAATAGTGTGGGAAATAAAAAAAATTAAAGTATTTGTACAAAGTAGTTCAGCTTCCAAGATAGAAGGATTCCTAGGGCCTGTGGTGGATAGAAATTCACTAATATTACATTAATTTTTATTAATATTAATTAATTCACTAATATTACATTAATGTAATTGTTATTACAGCAATACTACTCTCTTTTCTGAAGAGATGTTAGACAGGACAAAACTATTGATTTCATAAAAACTGCAGCACAACAAAAAGGTAGTAATCACTCCACTGATCACAAAATATTGTTTTACACTTCCTTTAAAAAAAAAGTATTCACATGTTCTTAATTCCATCTGTCTTACAAATGATTCCACTGTGCTATCTTATGCTGTAGCTGCTCATACACTGTCTGAATATTTTCCATGCAAACAGATTATTCATTGAAGCCAAGGAGTACCCAGTTTTAAATAGGTAAGAAGGGCAGATCAATGAATTCTTCACATGCAGCACAATATTCTCAAGCTCATTAGGACAGAAATAGAAAAGACCTTGCCTAAGCACAGCTCAGTAATAATGAAAACAGTCCTGTGTTATCAACATTGTTTTGGTCACAAATACTAAACACAGCACCACGCAAGCTACATTAGAACATTAACTCTACCCCAGCCAAAACCAGAGCACTCACAAACATCAACAAAGAGGTGATCACAACATATAAAAATTTTTACCAAGATATAGTAAAATATGCAACAGAGTCAGCTCAAATCCGTTTATAAATAAAGTTGTTATAAGCCATGAAAAGTGAAAATAATCTGAGAGGGGGGGTAGAGGCAGTCTCTGAAGTCACTATCCATTAAACATTTTTCACTTAAAGCAAGTAAAGCATTATCAAATTCTAGAGGCAGGCACATGCTTCAGAGCATTTTTAAATGAATTTTTCATGTGAAAGAAGGCATACACCGACGCAACCCAAACATCTATCTCAAGGTTTCAAGCCAATCTTTTTCTTTTTGAGAGAAGAGAACTAATGAACATTTAACAGTGCACATCTTGAATTTGAGATATTTGAGCACTGAAAGAGATAACAAATTGCAAAATTATTTCTGAGTACTTTCACCTTTGTACAGGAGAAGTCTGTTCAAGAAGAAAAATAGGAAAATTGAGAAAAATGCTGGACATTTTTGTGTGTGAATGGTAGTCTCAAAGGAGGTACAAGGTCAGAGAGAAACCAATAATGCAGGAGAGGAATTTGAATGAAAATTACAGGTTTTTCTCTTCGTGATTAAAAGAACACCAAAACCGTAGCTTAAGAACATGTATTGAAAAGATTAATTTTACAGACAACCAGAAGACAGGAGTATATTTTTTAAGGAAAGTGCCTGTCATATCTTTTTTTTGTGCAGTAGGTGTTTTAAATGCCTGATACTAAAAGAAAATTAATAAACAATTTTCAAAAAATCAAGGGCATGAACAAGAATGGCCAGTAAAAGTATCATCAGTGTTTTCTCTCCTGTTTCTGCTCCTAATAAGTTATTAGTTTACAAGATGAAAATATTTTGGCTGGACAAAGAGCAGTGACAACCATGGTCTGAGGCACTGCACAGGCAACAAAAGCAGCAGATGGATGTTTATTAAATATAACAGGAAAAGATGACAGCTTGTGACACATCAGACTAGCTCCCACTCTGAACAATGTGTAGGGAAGAATGAAATTCCTAAGGGCAGAAATCTCTCTATATATCGGATACCAGTTGGAGTTTATCACGATACTCTTGAGTCTGACTCCAACCTGTGTCTTTCCTTTGGCCAGATAAAACCAGCCCAAACACATGCAGTGACTAGAAGACATAAAAGCTCTCTTGCAAGTGGCCACACCAGCGAGGAAGTCAAAGACATTGCCTGACAGCTGAGCACAGTGTTTTTCACCTAAAGCAAGCGAGCTCTCCATGAGCTGGGAGCACGCGGTCAACAGTCAGCTACAGTTCAGCATTTATTGTGAAGCTGGCTTCAGGGCAGTTGGGGGTTCAGAGTGACTGTCACAGAAGGCAGAGTACTATGAGGTCCCAATTAAAATGATTTGGCAGAGATGCAAAGAGGAGGAGCAAATACATCCACTCTGTGAAGAACAAATTATTCTACTGTCCAGTGAATCTACATCAGAGTGACTTTCCTGTTATCTGAGTCATTTGCCACTTTAAATACTATAAATTAGCATAGCTGTTGTTGATATGCACTTAGCATTCAGAAATTCGAGGAAACTGCAAGCAAATCTCAATTAAATAACAGCACTAAGGACTGTGAAAAAAAGCTGCCACAGTAGCAAAACCAGTAAGATCTTTTGCTGCATCTTGACTGTAGAGAGGGCCAGTATCTACAGCAGTGACAAATCAACATGCATAAGTCATTGATTATAAAACTGCTGCTAGTATGACATTCTCATGTCATACTAGTTCCTCATGTTTCTTCCCCAGTATCTCCAGTGAGTGCTGGTATGCTACAAACAAAACTGAAAATGTCTATTAATGTTTATTAGCAGCTTCTTTTTATTTCAAAGGATGAATCATCTCTTGGCTCCCCGAAACTCTGAGTTAATCTTAGCCACTCCTGCACTGACTCATACTCACTATTATTATTATTATTATTATTATTATTATTATTATTATTATTATTATTATTATTGGGAGTCCAGTGAGATACTCCAGTGCATATTACTAGTGCCATAACAGATATGATTCATCCCAGAGAGTATATTGCTTGTGAACACTGTATGGTGCCAGGATGTATGTATGGGAAAATGCAAATATAAAATCAGAAATATGAAATATATTTGTTAAAATATTAACAACCAGACAAGACGCTTGATAGCTCTCAACAATATATTGCTGTTGAGTGATTGAGACTGAATTAGAAAATAAGAGCCCTACAAAGTTCTAAGGAAACAGAGAAGGAAAACACTTGCAAGTAGGATGTCATCAGCCAGGAGCTTTCTCATTTGTTCTCTTGCTTTAGGAAAAACAAGAGGAAGTGCACTGTGACTTTTAGAAATCATTTTCATCATTCTGTTTTCTCCAGAATTTTGAAGGACATATTGTAAATGTGTGCATACCTGGTAATAAAGGATGATGCTATGAACCTTCTCTTCCACATATGAGGGGTGCTTATAATAAGATCCAGAGTAAGTCAGGATTGTCCGGGTTCCACACAAGTCTTTACAACTCCAGAACTACTGTATTAGAAACATGCAAAAAAAAAACGTGCTAATCCTTAGACCTATTAGTTAAACACCCCTGTGCTTAGGATTTCAGGAACAGAAGGAAAAAATGCAGTAGCATGATCCCTTAACGTGCTATTTAGCTTCAGGCTACAAATCTCCTGCTGTGACTCCCATCAAAGTACAGTACTCTCAACAGGTACCAACTATCCATGGCACAGATAATACAGCCAAAACCCCCACCCAGCTCTAATGATTACATGGTCTACTGCCTCTGCCTTAAACTAGCACCCCACTCCTGCAGAGCTGGTTTCTTGGGTTTGCTGATATTTTTTGTGCTGGGATTTTTTCTTGTTTTTTTGTGTTTTGTTTTTTTTTAATTCAAGTGACATTTACATCTCCTGTTCTTCACACAAATTTTGCCTCTAGGAAACTGAAAAGGAGAATAATATGTGGGTCCATCAATCCACAAGATGGGGAGGTAAACTGAATTAAAACATACTCCTGAGCTTGCTTAGACTGCAATGCACAAACCCTTTGGAAGCATTATTCTAATTGATCTGAATATGAAAAATAATTAAATAAAATAATTTTATTCTATTGGACATGGAGCTGGAAAGGATAAGAAAAAATGAAGAAATAATTTATTCTTAATTCTTAAAAAATTTAGATGCTTTTCACTGTTTCTTATATCTCCTTTAGTAAATGAAAAGTCAAAAATTTGCTACTGAATTTAACATCAAGTGTGATTACCAGACCTGATGGTTTGCCTGCATTTTTACACTCAATATTCACAAACATAAGTATCATAGAGGATGAACCCAATTGCTACTAACTATCTCTCTTCCCTCTCATGGAGAAAAGCAGATTTTATTTTATTCCAAGAAATTACCTTCATTAAGTCTGATGTCCTGCAAGGACCATGTGCATATCTCTGGATCACTCAATATTCATAGAAACATTTAGGTTGGAAAATGCCTTTATGAACATCTATTACAATCCTTAACCCAGTGCTTCCAAGTCCACCACTAAACCATGACCCCAGCACCATATCTACACTTCTTTTAAATACCTCTGGGGATGGTGGCTCGACCATTTCCCTGGGCAGCCAGTTCCAATGTTTGACAGCCTTTTTGGTGAGGAAANGAGAAAAGCAGATTTTATTTTATTCCAAGAAATTACCTTCATTAAGTCTGATGTCCTGCAAGGACCATGTGCATATCTCTGGATCACTCAATATTCATAGAAACATTTAGGTTGGAAAATGCCTTTATGAACATCTATTACAATCCTTAACCCAGTGCTTCCAAGTCCACCACTAAACCATGACCCCAGCACCATATCTACACTTCTTTTAAATACCTCTGGGGATGGTGGCTCGACCATTTCCCTGGGCAGCCAGTTCCAATGTTTGACAGCCTTTTTGGTGAGGAAATTTTCCTTATATCCAATCTAAACCTCCCCTGGCACAACTTGAGGCCATTTCCTCTTGTACTATAGCTTGTTAGCTGGGAGAAGAGACTGACCCTCACCTGGCTACAGCCTCCCTTAAGATAATATTAGAGAATAATGTATTTTTTCTCTACCTCATACACTATGTCCCCTTTTTGAAAAGGCTCTCTAAGCCTTCCTTCTTATCATTTTGTTCCAGTGCCTACTTTTTTTTTTACTATTCGGATGGCTCTTCCTTCTACTTACCAGTGTTTAAAAGTGGTTTGCTTTTGCCCTTTGAAATTCATGTCATCAAAGCTCCTGGAGCTACTTGTCTGGGTTTTGTAATCCAAAATTCTTTTTACAAGCTCTTGAGACTGAAAAGATTCTTTCCTTAGAGCACATAGCTTTCCCCTTCCAATTTTTCTCTCTTCTTTTCTGATAAAGCTTTAGTCATGTAAAAAAAATGAGAACATTTGAAGATGAGTGAGGTGAATCTGGATTTGCTCAATCCATCTACTGTAATAATCTTCAAATTTGAAAATAAAGGAACAAATTATTTCTTGTGTTTTGTTTATCTTTTCCATCTAACTGCACAAAGCCAATATAAATCTGTTCAGTAAAACTGAGCAAGAATTGAGGTGACCTCGACAATGGATCTGTTAACAATTTTGTTACAGAGATAACTGTGGTTTTACTGACAAGACATTCAATTTATGTACAGTAATTCTCTGGAAGTGATAAAATACATCAGTATCAGTGTTGGATGAGATACAAAAGGACAGCTTTAAGTCTGATTAAAATTCAGTGGCCTATTTTAGCACACACAACTATGCAGGGGTTGCATCTGAATGCTCTCTGAAGTACTGACAATGATGTGATGAAGTAGTTGTTCTGAAATAGAGAAAACTGAGAATCAAGCAGGCTGGCATTGAGCTAACCAAGAAACTGGCACACTTTGTGACTCAGGTCCAGGACTGGGCCTCATTGACCCAATAAACTAAATGAGACAAATTGCTTTCAGGAAGAAAAAATCCATTCTGAAAGCAATAAAAAAAGTAATTTCCCACACAAAGTTTATATCAGTTCTTTCATCAAAATGCTGAGGAATAACTGAAAATCTCCTAGTATTAAACATTAATTCTCTCATCATGACTTTTATACACAATATTGAAGCTCAACCCTTTCTGGGCCACTTCTCTATGTAAACAGTTTGCTCTGAATAATAAATAATCCTGCCTCCAACTTCTATATTATTTTTGAATATAAAAATCTACTCCTTTTAAAGCTTTCACTGGGCAATTAAAGTTACCTAATTTTCTACAGAATTCCTCTGATCCTCATTCCAATTTAATTTTTCATGTATATAATTTATAAATTTGAATTATTTTCACTGGCTCACTATCACTGGAATGCAAGGTATATGCTATCTGTCATGCTTGATGTGTCTTGTTTGGTTTGGTTAACAATTTTCAGCCAAGTAAACTCAATGTGGGTTTGTTATCTCTACGTATCTTTGATTGTAAATTCCTCAGGGCAGTGACTGAGACCTCAACAAGGTACTGAAATCTATTAAACAAACATCAGTAGTTAACCTGTACAGTAAATTTCCATGACTTCACTAAGAAACATGTTGCCAAATACTTTTCAGTACAATAATTTTCAGTCAACTTGCAAAATTTCTGAACATCAGAAGGTGATATAAATTGAAGCATATTGAAACTGTATAATAACCTAGGTAACATAACAAAATCCAGCTGGGCACCAAAATAATAAACGTTTTTGCACAAAGTCACTGGTTGTTGGGATTAATCAAACATATTCTATCTTCCCTACACTGTCAAGTTGTTCTTTCCATCCTCACTGCACTTGTGGAGACACAATACACAAAACATCTGTATTGCTAATCAGTAACATACCTGTGTAGAGCACTAAAAGCCTCAACACCTCCCTGAAACCCACACAGATTTGGCCGTGCCAGCCCGATAAGAAATAGGCCAAAAGGACAAAGATAAACTTGTTAGGCCTCCAAGACCATAAAATAGCATTTTTTTGTGCACAGCTACAACACAGCAAGTTATTCAACACATTAACACCATTACATTTCACGTAGTGATGAAAGATGGTGCCTTCTTCCTGAAGATCCCTTCAATTTTTTTTCCACTTTCCCATGGCTGTAATGAAATCAAGTTGTAGGAAGCCTAAGTCTTACATTCTGGCTTTTTATTATTTCTACCCTCAACTTGGAGCAAACCAGCTTAATGGCAAAGGAATGGGATTTTAAAAACACAATTGAGTTTGTTACACTGTCAGATTGCATTGTGTAGCAATCATCTGGTATCCATACATTGCTCGAAAAAAAAAATCCAAGAAACTTTCTATCACTTCTACTTCAATGATGATTTTGCAAACTGAAATCAACAGAAATTGTACACTAGAGATTCAATATGCTCTTAATGCCCTGTCTGGGCAAGGAACACTGACCGTGGTTTGACCTTTATTCTTTTCCAGCCTTTTCGAGTACTTGGGAAAACAGGTGGGGGGGAGCTTATTTTATTTAAATTTCAGAAAATTAAATAATTTACATTTTACAAATAAAATCACTTCACAGGAAATGCTCAAGTACTGTGTGCAAAAGGCAGATGAAGCACTCATGAGAGAAAAATTTTTTTATACTGAATAGAGAAAGATATCACCCAGCTAACTCCATGTATTTAGTAAAAAAAAAAAAAAGACAAAAAACGACTGAATGTATTATGAGGCCTTCAAGAATTCACACATGGATAAATGGGTATCCAAGGAAAGGACCACGGGTCTGTACACATAGAAATTCTGATTACACAATAATGCACAGAAGTCTGTTTTCAAACATTTGGTGAATCAAATTCAGCCAAAAAGTAGCATTAACTCCCCAGCTTGCAAGATTCAAATTCATCAGATATTTTCAAAATATAATATGCTCACTGCTTAGAGTGGTTATGTCTTCTAACCACAAAACAAGTGGCAAGAAAACAGTTATATGTATTTTAAATAAATGATAACAAAAGCCAGTGGTAATGGAAGTTACTGAAATTCTATATCACCCAGGATCTGATACACTACTAATAACTACACTAATATAACATTTATTAATTATTTATAGTCATAAATGACTAACTTACCACGAATTCTCTCCTGGGTTTTGCAGAACTTATTTTAGCTCAGGAAAGTTAAAAAAAAAAAAAAAAAAAACAAAAACAAAAACGCACCTACACTGCCATCTTGTGGAAAGTATTCATTTTCCATTGATCAGCTTTCCGGGATGAAACACCCACTCAAAAGGAAATTTCCTTTTCTTTTAGTACTATGCTCTTACCTATCAGACAGGTAATGTTTTGGGTTGTGGGTTTTTTTTTTTAATATGAAAGTATCAATTTAAATTCAACTAATTTTTCTCTATAACAATTAAATGATGAGACAGATTCTGCATCAAATCAGTACTTCAAAGATCAACTCAGATAAAAGCAGCAACTCAGAGAGAAAAAAAATCATACTACACTGAATGCAGCTGTGACCAACTGGAATTTTCTAATTTTCCAGAATCAGATTTGAAAATTCTCCTTTCAAACACATCCTTTCACCTACAATTTAAACAGCACCTGCTCAGCATCTCAAATAATGCCCCCAATGACACCTGTACCACATTTCTCACCCTTGGAGGAGCTGTCACTGAGCAGAATCCATGGTCAGAGTGGGGAAAGCTCCACTGCAAACATGAAGGAAGCACTTCATCACCCTTTACAGGTTAAAACCCATTTCCATTCCCCTATATGTTATAAGAACCACAAGGTATGTATCTTTCACTCAGGGCTGTTAAATAAACATTCATCAGTTCCAAGTGTTGTTATATCAGACTCAGCAAAAAAACAACATACTTAATTTTTTGTTTTCATAATTTTTTTTATATTGAGATTGATGATCTTGAAGGGACCTCCACATGCCTGGAGAGAGGTGAAATTCCCAATCACAAAAATCCAGCTATTTTTTTATTTCAATCACACATTTAAATACCAAAAACAAAAGCCAAGAAACGCCCAAGTAGTTCTCTATTCAAAAGCTGCTGTTTCAATAGGGAACTTCAATGAATTAATTTCTTTTACAGCTTCTGGGCCAAGCTGGAGCTTGTATCAGCAACAAGCACAGTTCTATCAAAAATGTGCTGGCTTTATCCTGCAAATATAAAATCATCTTCTGTATAGCCTATTAAGTTGGCCTGCCTGTTAAATTTGCATGTCTGTTAAAATGGAGAAGTCAATGTGCTTTAAAACCAAGTGGAAAGGTAAAACTTCTGCTTCCAAAGACAATTACTACATTAAAGTTTTTAAAAACTGTAAAGGTGCTTAAATGCTTTTGATAATAAGAAATAACTCTAAATGGTTACTTATCTAAGGATGTGAATCAGTCTGTACACATCCTGGTCTTCTTCCCTCCTCTCTCCTCAGGCTCTTCTACAAGGGCAGCTGCAGCACCACGTTCTGGCCCAAGTCAGACTGCCCCATTCCTCCCTGCAGCAGATCCAGCTGGGAGAAAAAATAACAAAATCATAGGAAAGTTTTATGCAATAGGTTTACTTGTTTAAATAAATGTTATTCAATTAATTATATGTGAATATATATAGCATGAAGTTATTTTTTCTGAGACACTTTGGGGGACGTACTGTTGTCCAAGATAGGTCAATACCGAAAACAGCCTGGGATTTTTGGCAGAAGAGAGGAAAGTAAAGTGGAATTACATATTGGGGGAGTTTCAAGTGAAGATAGAATAAACCCAGGTAGAAATGGGAGAAATTCTGAACCCATCTGTTTATTAAATTTCAATAAATGGTAACAAGCATGAAAATAATTACTTAATAGAAACATCCAATCTGTTGAAACAATGTATACCCATAAATGTATATCTGTATATTTGGTCTAAGACCAAATATGCTTTCTGAACCTTAATATGCCAGCTATCTCTGTCTTGACCAATATATAACATGCTTTAATAGAGTATGTAAAAAAATCTTCATCAAATAATTTCCACTTCAAACACAGGACTTGGCACTATATAAGTAAGTAAGAAACATATGTGTAGCATACCAGTATAGAAAATGGTAGGTCTGCAAATGTGCAGCATCTCCCTGATGGCCATTATTACTGTATAACCCCAGTATCCATACATAAAAATTTAAAGATCTATTTTTATTGCCTTAAAGCTGGGCATCAGAAATCACTTTAATATTTTAGAGCTCTCAACTCAGGGTGTTTGAAAGGACCATATCTCCATGAGCTGTTCAATAAGGATTTGATGTCAGTTCACAATTTCTCGGTATTATTTAAACATCCACCTTTAGGGGATTTTGTGTCCCTTTCCCCCAGAGTATACTTGCATAATCTCTCACAGATTCTTGGGAGCTCATAAAAGTTTTATATATGCGTGTCAAGATAAAAACCACTTTCAGGTAAGTAAAATAGTGCCTGCTCTGCAAAGCTGTAGAAATCAAGAGAGCTAAGTATTTCTGGGCTGTTTTAAGGCCTTGACTTTGCATTTATTTACATGTGTATCTCAGGAAAATTCCTATGTGTTGCTTATATTAATGGAAAAATGATACACTCAATATCTTCAGTGCTACACTCTTGGACATTGAACAGTTTTTCAGAATGCAGAAACCAGAAACCTTCTTTAAAAGATTTCTTTTTTAAGCACTCCTCCTAAAAGTTATGCTTTAGTTCTGATGAAGTTGATAAATATATCTTGAGCCTTCCAATTCTCTTAAATATGAAATGACTGTGGTCTCTTTTTAAAGAGAAATTGTACAGTTTATTCAGAGGCAGCGATTAGCGAACAAGAAAATATTGGTACAGACTTCAGTGGTGCAGTAGCAGGCCTTATAACAGCAGTCATTCCTGCCTTTTCTGTGACTTTCAAATTAAAATTATTTTACTGACACTTTTCTCATTAAAATTTCATTTTTTTTTAACATAGATAAAAAAAATGTTTTAAATGTTAAAAAAAATTAATCAATAAAATAATTAAGTATATCCCACAATGTTAATTTATTTAGACACCATTGAAAATACATAAGATCACAATATTTTATGCTCATTTAATATTTGAAGTAACCAAGACAAAAGTTTTTAAACTGAAGTTTTTTTCTTCACATATATTTTTCTTTTTTTCTTTCTACATATGCAAATTTATTTATTTGTTTATCTCTCTCCTTTACAGTACAGCTTGAAGATATACAGAGAGCTATGAGTGAAAAGACAAGAAGAGACCAAGCAGCAGTGATAATTCTGAATCACAATCAATACCCCTGAAAAAAGTTTTCCTTGTGCCTCCCTCCCTTGTTTTTGAATGTTGGTTAAAATTTCTTGAGGTGTCCAGAAAATGTGTCACAATACATTTGTTTGTCTGTATCCCTGAAAGAAATTACAACTAGGTTCTCTGTCTTGCTAATGCTAATGTCTTGCTAATGTCTTTTAAACCAAGGATATGTTCATGCAATAGTCAGACAAAAATATTGCATAAAAAAATAATAAACTGGTTGAATCAAGGATTGTACAAGAGTTCTGAGACTTTAAAGAAAATCCAACAAGTAATTTCTTCAAATAACAGGACTTTTAATTAATATACCCTTACATCACTTACTATGCAAGGAATTACCTGCCTTAGAGTTTTTTACACATACTAAAAGAAGGAGTTAAATCTGTGAGTATTGGTACTTAAACAACCTTATAAACTTGTGCAAGACTGAGACAGCTATAAAAACTTCGTTCATCGCTAATAAATCACTCCCTTTCTTTATCTTAATAGCACCAGCATAAAACCAAATGATAACAGTTCCTGTCCGGATTTACAGTGATGTAACTGAGGTCAGCACTTGGATCCATATGTTTTATTGCGTGCTTATTTCTATGCATACTTAAAACTATCAACCACATAGAACTAAAGAGGTTGCAAACAAAAGAGAATAAAGTTCCACTTATGGTTTGTGTGTATGCCCAATACAAAGCATCTGTGAACAAACAGAGAGACAGGTCTTTCTATAGCAGAGCTAATTTGAACTTTATATTCAAAGGCATATACTAAGTAGGGAGAAAGGAAGTGCACAGTATTAGAAAAAATTACAAACTGACTTTCACTGCTCTCCTGCTCAGCCTCTGAACAGGCAAGTGACACTAGATTGCATAGCAAGGAAAAATGTCTGATTTCAAGAGCCCTGTGGAATAGAAAGCAGAAGACCTTGTAGCTCAGTTCTAGAAAGAAAATCAGTCATATTGAACATAGATAGATGAAATCAATAAACACCACAAAACACAAAATTCCTTTGAACTTTCACCAATCAATTGCAGAAATGCTATTGTTTAATTTAGCTGGGAAAGAAAAAGCCATAACTTTTTGTT
This sequence comes from Polioptila caerulea, assembly GCA_013397295.1. Taxonomy (NCBI): domain Eukaryota; kingdom Metazoa; phylum Chordata; class Aves; order Passeriformes; family Certhiidae; genus Polioptila; species Polioptila caerulea. Next base: position 1,175,358 of record VYXF01002462.1, on the reverse strand, counting down.
AGGAGCACTGCATTTCATTTCATATGGGATAACAGAAAGAGGACAGAGAAAGGGAAGGAGACCAAAACTATTTTTCTCTATACTCTCTGGTAGGGAACTGGGGATGTGTTCTCTGTGCTGTTAACAGAGGCAGATCACATGTCCTCTAAGAAGATATTTGTGTCGATAGCCTATTTCACAGCCCAGTATTGTACTGCCAAATACCATAGGACATGTAAGCAGAGCTCAAATGGAACCAAATTGACAAATCCCTTTAAGTGTTCTGGTTTAACACAAGAGATTTATGCTGGTGTGCCACCAAGAAAGTCCTTCTTCCATAAGTTTACTGTCCAACTACATTACTACAACCAACAACAGGGATAAAGTTCACAATGAAAAATGTGATTGACCTTATTATTGCATATCAGCTGTTAGATTCTAAACTTGTTTTAATAGCTACTACTTTTTTTTTTTGTATCCACTACGAACATGAGACAACAAAGCCTGGTGTGTTTAACGGAATCTGAAAACACTCCTGGAAGGAAAAGAATGCACATGAAATTAAAATTTCTGGAGTTCTTAATTTTGTATCCAAATCAAAGCTTCTCTGCATCTTGTTTAAAGCCATCTTGCCCAAAACGTTCTTCATACATCTAGAAAAAAATTCTATAAACACACCATTCACCTGTGGATAGAGAACAGCAAACATCAATTGCTTTTAAAAACATTTCTGAAGAAAGATAAGTTCTCTTGCTCTCAATTTTACACACAGAACCATGGTATTTTCAAGAAGTCTTGTATGTCTACCACGACAAGGCCACAGACTCAAAGTACTGTATAAAATGTCAAATGGCATTTCCATATTTCTTCCCAAAATGTATTTTGTTTATGAAGAAAAATAATCAAAAGATCTTCTAGCCCTCCAATGGTCTCCTCACCAAGCTGACATACATCCTTCCACATCAGTTTCTCACAAGCTGGAAGGATTCCAGAAAGTCTCCAAGGACAAATTTTAGAAGGAGGTCCTGGTTAAAGTATTGGCAGCACATAAATTTGTCTTTTTAATGGCAACCACTTTACATTGTTTAGCACATTTAGCAGGATTTAAAGATGAATTTAATATACTCACAAACTCACAGAAAAAGCCTGTGAGCTGGAGGGGAGAAAAAATGGTGAGAGATGAAACATATAGTTACTGCCAACAGGTCTTGAGCAAGCACTGCATGAACAGGTGAAAAAAAATCTAGTGACTGTGAAGAGCTTGATGACAGCTCTGGGTCTGCTCCCCTTATTCAACTGTTTCCACTTATATTCACTTCTGCATCTGTTATATATTATGAGGTGTTTTTATTAGTAGCTTTGGATCCTCTAAAGCAGGTGAGCATGTGTTCAAAAGATAAGTGAAAAAAAAAAGACATTAGAAAGAAAACATTAAACAGTTCAGAGAAAAGCAGAACAAAGTGTGCTCTTTGCAATAGAGGAATCCTCATTTTAATTGTCTGTGCCGTTTGAATGGAGACACAATTAGTAAAACTTTAGTTAAAATTTAAATTAAATCAGGGAAAGAAGTTGATGCATATAATCTCTCTCAGCAAGGACTGCTCAAGGAGAAGAACAGCAAATATGCAAACTTACCACCTGCAAGTATCTATCACAAAATGATATTCCTTAAGTAATTTTCCTCATTTTCCCATCCTTCTCCTTTAAGCAATTATTTACAACTCACTTGATAATCTTGCCCATTTTCCTCTGTATTTATGTGTTGACAGAGGCCCCAGGTCAGCAAAGCATTTGAGACCCAAGTGCATAGTGGCAGGGAGAAGAGTTCATACCCCACAAAATATCTTCCCTGAATCTGAAGTCTATGGCCAAGGGTGAGGAATTTATACTTTTGTTTTAAAACTGTTCTTGGAGAGAAAGGGGAAAAAAAATTTAAAAAGTAACCCGCAGACTTGTATCCAAGGCACTTCTTATCCCTTGGGTTATATGTAAATTGGGTTTTGTAGAGGTTGTTTGGTTGGGGTTTTGTAGAGGTTGTTTGGTTGGGGTGTTGTTTTCTTGGTTTTTTTGTCTATATTACTTATATTTTAATACCTTAATTGCTGGTTATGAAAATATGCAGCTTTACATTTGGGACTATATGCAAAGGTATTAAATAATAATGATTAATATTTTTTTGTACTGCTGAGAGTACATAATTCTGATAGGGACTGTGAAGCACTCCACAGTTCAATAAATTGTAATTTCACATCTAAAAAGTTTAGAGATGCAGCAGAACCACTTAAGCACTTGACCAGCTCCTCCCTCAAAGGAATACAAACATCTGTATTAGTGCACAGTTACATGATTCATTGTCTTGTCTTCAGACAATAAAGCCAGTTTAAGATGTTCCCATGCATTTCTTCCCTGACCCTAGCCATTCCTTGCTCCCTTTAAGCTGCTCCCTGAAATAAGCCAATTATAGAAAACATCAAAAAAAAAAAAAAATATCTTTGGTGCTTAGGTGTTTTGCCTGCAGTTAAATGCCTCTCTCTATTTGTGACCACAGAAGAAAACACTAAGTTCCAAGTATCTACCTATTATTTGAAGCAAGATAATTTTCTCTTAAAACACATGTGGTGATGACATCTATAAAGTAATCCAGAGGAAATTGTCTGGGCCACAATGACAAAAAAATCCATGAAATTCTGGTCTAGTCATCAGGAAGCTCTCAGAGAGACAGTTTACATTCCATTTGCTTTTCCCAGGACTGCTTACTTTGTAGCTGTACACATAATGCTATAAGAAGTGAAAAGTTTTATGAAGCAGAAAAAAAACCACCAAACCACATTTCTTTTAAGAGCTATTCTATAGACTGGTGGTTAAGAAAATTCCTGAAAGTCATTGCATTCCCACTGCTGAGAAAACTACTAGATGTCCTAAGCCACAACACTAAAGGCAAGTTACAGAATCAGAATCATTTAAGCTGCAAACAGCCTCCAGGATCATCGAGTTTAACCTTTGACTAATCCCCACCTTGTCAACTAGACCAGAGCACTGAGTGCCACATCCAGTTACTTCTTGAACACTCACCACCTCCCTGCTGGTGTTGTGTGTTCCAACACTTAACAGCCTTTTCCATGAAGAAAATCCTTCCTCACCTTAACCTCTGCTTATGCAGCTTGAGGTCATTTCCTCTTGTCCTGTCACTTTTTGCTTGGGAGAAGAGGCCAAGCCCCACCTGGCTACACTCTCCTTTCAGGGCGTTGTATAGAATGATGAGGTCACCCTGGAGCTTCCTTTTCTCCAGGATAAACAACCTCAGCTCCCTCAGCCACTACTTACAAGACCTGTGCTCCAAGACCCCTACAAGACCAGCTCTGTTGCCCTTCTCTGGACAATCTCCAGACCCTCAATGTCCCTGTGTTGTGAGGAGCCAGAACTGGACACAGTATGTGAGGTGCAGCCTCACCAGTCCTCCCCAGCACAGAGGGACAATCCCTGCCTGGTCCCACTGGCCACACTATTGCTGATACAGACCAGGGTGCCATTGGCCTTCCTGACCACCTGGGCACAGCTGGCTCATGTTTGGATGCTGTCAACCAGCACTTCCAGGTTCTTTTAAAAGAAAAATTAAAAGTGCAAACAATTATACTATTATAATGTATACTATCAAATTAATTTTGCACTAACTGCATGCTAGCCTCACAAGTGAAACTAGATTCGTTTTTATTTTTTGTCACTTATTTGGCAAATTTACAGATAAGTCTGAAACATTAAATGGGTCAGATTTTACAAAAACAACCGTTTGCCAGCTGCTGGATGTGGGGGAGCTCAAACATTCAAACTAATGCCCTGCATTCAGTCTATTTGGACAGATTGGGTCTAACCCAAATCAGAGCATGCAGACTATACAGCACAGGGTCACACTGGCTGCAAAGGAGTAAAACCTGTCCAGAGCACAAACTAGGATAGGGGCAGAAAGAATTCAGGTTGAGGAGACAAGATAATGTATGAATGAGTCATGGGGATTTATGCAAGGAAAGAGTGTAGAGTCTGTTTAGATAAGATTTGTCAACTTTTGTCAGGTCACTCTAATACCTGAAAAAACTTGGTTTCCTCCAGAACATATTTATTGAGGCAGACAAAAATAACACATCACAGTACTACCATAAAAATAAATGAAAATTCAGATGAAAATACTTCATTTTCATCTATTTTGTGGTGATTTTTAACAGGAAAAGTTTTATCATTTTCAAGGAAGTTACAAAACAAACTTTTGCTGACTGTCTTAATAGAATTTGCTTTCCTCTTTTGTGTAACCATAATTCATCACCTTCATTCTGACATGCAAAATATTTCACACAGCTGCAGAAACACTGGAAACACTTGTTGCTTTCAAGTTCCTGAAGGTATTTTAAACAAGCATATCTCAAAATCTCTTTTCATAGAGAAAAGATCTTGAGTAGAAGGGATTATATGAAGACATATTTGTTTCTTATTCAGAAAGTAACCCATCTTGCTAAGTCAAAATATTCAAATACATGAATGGATGCCTTTAAATAGTACTGTTGTGATTAAATCTCCATTCTGCTGCATAGAAAGACAAGTATTATATTCTTAACAGATGTAGTGTTGGAAAGGTTTTATATTCTTCAGAGAAATTACAGAATATGATTTATCACCCTGACTCAAGTGAAATGATATTGTACGGAGTGCTGTCAGTGATGAACAACAATTCCAGCTGATTGAAATTTTCTAAACAAAGCAAAAGATGGTATCATTTCACTATTTAACAGTTTGGAAAAGCAGGCTAGAGTGCTGAAACCTGCCAGAATTTTTCTAACTCATGCCCTTCTACTATCTACTTTAAACAAGGGAATTACACAGTGTAGATTATGGAACCTGAGGCTACACACTAATTTTCATCATCTCTGAGGAAAGATTTAAATATGTGTACAACTTTATGCAGACACAATTTTTCTAATGATATAGCTTACTATACAGAAACACTCAAAACTAGATGTTTTCAAATCCTTTGCAGCTTGAAATCTAGATTTCCAGCATACTGGGTGTGAATCTCTCTGGCACAAGAAAAAGCTAACTAAAGGATAATTTTCAATGAGATATTTCAATTGAGAAATACATCAGCTTCAAAGTCTGTGGCTAGTGTACATAACCTGTCAGGTTTAAAAATATTCAAATATTTATTCCAGTGAAATAACTTCTATGGGGACTTGAGGTCTTCACTTTTCTACCAGATCAGCAGCAAATAAAGAGGCAAACCTTGTTCATGTTACTATAATGTCTCTCAAATGCTTTAAAACTTGACAACTTTTTAAATAATTGAGAATAAATAATTTTGCAAGAACAAATATTGAAACTTATTCCCCCTCCCCCGCCTCATCTTTTTTTTTTTTTTTTTTTGACATTTTAACATTAATATTTTAGGGGGTTAAGTTCTAGTCAGCATTGCATTAACTGTTGCTTTAACAAGTGTTAATGCAGTTCCTGACTTTCCTCTAAAGAGCTATAAAAACACAGTACTTTCAAAATTTAGGTAAAGACATAAATCTTGGCTCCAGGTGTTCCTGAATTACTCCATAATCTGAAATGAAACTAGTCTTGACCAACTCTGAATAAAGTTTGAATGCAGTATAGATTTGTACTAAGTTAAACTACCTGAAGAATGAGTATGTAAAACAAACCAAAACTTACTGACATATTTACTTTCTGGAAGGCATGTTAAATGAACTTTAAGATCAGATTTGAAAATCCAGCTGTAAAATGGGAATGCAAACATGATTAATGAGTGCTGAACACCATCCAGATCACATACTTACTTGTAAGAACTACAGCAAGCAAGTAAAATTTCCACCTTTAAGTAACAATTCAATTTAAATTAGAATTGCAGTTACTCTTCCATTCTAAGCACCTAGTTATTTTATAGTTGCCATATACCAGAAAAACTTGCTTAGTGAGAGAATAAAACAGTTTAGTACAACAAACACAAGCGACAACCTTTTCAAATATCACTCTTGAGTGCAGAGTGCACAAGTTTGCTGCCAGCCCTAACACAAATCCTTTTGAGTCTGTGCCCACTAATCATGTTTCTACTTCCGAGGAATTTCTGAATGTCTCCCCTATTCCCTGACTACCACTACCACTCACTAGAAAATCCTCCCTCATTATCTTGACTGATTGCTTCAATTAGTGAGCAACTCAGTCACTTAACATTATGTTCTATGTTTCAATTCCAGGAAAGTAAACCTTCACTGATATACTTCAGGTTTACTTAATTAGAAGGAAAATTAACTTAAATGCTCTACAGACACGGTGCTGGGTTGGACTGCCTGAATAATGCTGATAAACTGTTTGCCAAGACCTTCCTTGATCATGGATTGTTTCTCTGATTGACAAGAAGCTCAACATGACCCAGACATGTGCACTTGCAGCCCAGAAAGCCAAGCACACCCTGGGCTGCATCAAAAGCACTGTGACCAGCAAGCTGAGGGAGGGCATGGAGCCCCTCTGCTCTGCTACGGTGACACCACACCTAGGATGCTGCATCCAGCATTGGGATCCCAAAATATGGAAACATGGACCTGTTGGAGCAAGTACAGTGGAGATGACAGTACAGTGGAGCACCTCTCTTATTGAGACAGGCTGAGAGAGTTAGGGTTGGTCAGCCTGGAAAAGAAGAGGCTCTGAGGAACCCTTAGAGGAGGCCTCAAAGACAGCAGGAGAGGGACTTTTTACAAGGGCATGGAGGGACAGGACAAGGTGGAATGGCTTCAAATTCAAAGAGGGCAGGTTTAGATTAGATACTAAAGTGAAATTCTTCTCTCTGAGGGTGGTGAGACACCAGCACAAGTTTCCCAGAGAAGCCTCATGGATGGCCCAGCCCTGGAAGGTCAGGCTGGATGGAGCCTGGAGCATCTTGATCTAGTGGAAGGTGTCCCTTTCCATGGCAAGTGGGCTGGATCTAGATGATCTTTAAGGTCCCTCAGTATTTCTATCTACCTGGTTGAGAAATTAGACAAGAGACATCTACTCCTTAAGCAATTGGCAATTTAATTTGTTCTCAAGAGTTTGTAGACAGTGCTTGAAACAAAGCAGGGATCCTCACAAAAAGGCTACAAGACAAAACACAGGTTTTTTGCAATATAAGAAATCCATAAAATTCAAATTTGAATATCAAAATGAACAACAATGTAAAACATCTTAATGTTCAGCAATAGTTTTAACAACTAGGTATTTACTTTAAAGTTTTTTAACAGTAGCAACATTCAATAGAAAAAGAAAAAAATAAGATAAAGATGTTTTATGTGGGCCTCTGACTTTTTTATTTCCCAAGACAGCTCCAAGATTCAGGTTACTATCAGTAGAATATCCCTAATTATAAGGTGACATCCATCATGCTCATAAACAACTGTTAATGACCTTTCTTATGCTTTTTCCAAGTAAATGAACTGTCCCATCTCAAGTCAAGAGCAGCAGTTAAACTCTGTTGAGGTGAAAATCCACTGTTTTGCTAAAAACAGCCTTTCACCTTACCCTTTTTTGCCTTATTTGGAAATAGTGGGCTGGATCTTATATCTTATATATATGTCTGAAAGCTCTCAGCTTTCAGACAAACCTGAGCTTTGAAAAACTTCTAGAAGCATCTGAGTACCTAAAAAGGTGGGGAATCTAAAGGAAATAAACCCATCCTGTGGCAAAAGATTGAATTAGCTAACATGCACATTAAAGCAGATGAAGAAGTCACAAGGAATGGATAAATAGGAAGGGAATGGGTTCTGCTGCCTTGCTACAGTACATGGATATGGAAAGGAGATCAGAAGGCTTCTACTTATCTCAGAATTATTAAATATTTAATTGCATTACAAATGAAAACTCGTACTTTAAATTTGAACAGTTTTAAAGAAAGGCACAATACATTAAGATGCAGAAAATTTTTATAATGTGAAGATGAAGAGCAAGGCCTAATGAAGAAGAGCTAACTAGCCTACATAAATTGGGTTGGACAGATTATTTCTAGAAAATTACATTGTCACAAATGTGACCTACCAATATATCAAAGAAGTGCTGAAGCTTTGTCTAAGCAAAAGCAGTTTGGACCAGGTGTCCCTCATTATGGGTTTCTAGCTCAGCTGAGGGTTAGACCTCAAGTCTCTGCTGACAGATGTTTGAGTAATACTTTATTTGGTTGCTTTGCAAGAAAGGGCTTAAATGATTGCCTTTGCTGACAGGAATCTTAACATTAGCTTGAATTTGCACTGGTACCTGTTTCTCACAGGTCATCTGATGCAATTTTAGCCATATAAGAAGCTTTGAATCTTCCTCAATTTCATCAGATGTTTCTGTGTGGCCCTCAGGTCGCAGGCAGACAAGTTGTTAAAGCTTAGTACCAGAAAGGGCCTCAGAAACCCAAAGAAAGAGGAAAAATTAATGAAGTCTTTCATTCTAAACAGACACCATGGTTAAATGAGCTGAGCAGTCAGTTTAAGGTGTTTATCTTTTTAATGGGAGTCTAAATGTAAAATCATTACCTTCAAGTTAAACTTGTCATTAAGTACCAAGTAATAAGTTCTGTTACACTACCAACAGTATGAAATTCAATTCCCTTTGAAGGATGCTGCACTCAGCTTAAAGTTGTGCTGCAATTATGTGATAGCTATGCTCACTCCCTGGAATTCATCCATTTTTTCTGTGACAAATGTCTAATTGTCTTCAAGTCATATAAACATTAGATATACAATACCCTCAAAGGATTCAAAAGAAGAAGCAGAACCCTTGTTCAACATCTTCATTTGAATGGGAATTTTAGGTGAGAACTTCTTTTTAATATTATGCTTCCAATATTCTCCAGTACAGATCACATTTCATATAGACCTAACATGCAAAAAAGAACCCAATGTTTGACCTAAGGAAGGTAAAAAAGAAAGGGAAAAGATAAAACTGTTTTGCTTAGATAAATCAAGAGGAACAAGTAAAGAAAGAGAAATATATGGATATAGAAGTCCATAATTTCAAAGAGGTTCTGATGATTGTAGACATTCCTGAATTTGGGGTTTTTCTTTCAGACAATTCTCTGAAATTTCTAGAATGACATTTTGTTAAGGGTCAGACAACAAAAAACTGAAGAAGACTTAAAAGAGGCTGTTAGGACAAAGATTTAATGTGTACTGCTCCTACTGTTATAAAGTAGAAATATCAAATCCACATCTACTCATAAATGTTCTGGAAGGGGTGGTTATTTTGTGATATGATCATTTTGGCTGATAATATTCAGGCTGTTAAGATGAGAAATGCTGAAAAAATATTTATTGAAAATACTGAGTGAAAAAAGAATTTGCTGAAATAGTTCAATGCTGACAAACATTAAACAAGATATAGGACAAATCTGACTTTGCAACGAGTTCTAAGTTGATTCTCCCTATGCAAAAGTGAGATATTGGATGTACAGTATCTCACTGCACAGACATAAAATAGTCCCTTTGGACAATATCAGAGACATTACATTTTGCTTTGAAGAATCCAGGTTTCAAACAGGAAACAGAAGACAAGAATGTATTTGTACAATTTATAGAGAATCTCTAGCCAACGTCTACCTATCCAAATAATATTGGAAATACTCAGGTTCCTTTCCTATTGACTTGTTTCTGTTCTGCAAACATTGTTTTCATAATTGGAGTTTACTGTTTATGTATTTTGTCTCTGCTGTTTCCCTCCAGTCATGCAAATTATACAAATGTAGTCACAATTTTACAAGTATGCTTATCTACAGCTTCCATGGAATATTCCCTAGAATTACCTTTTCTAGACCATGACCTCTCTCACAGCTCACATTCTGCAAGAGCCTGCACAATGTTCCCTATGGTCATTTTTGAAAAATTATCCTAATTGATACAGAATCTCTACCAACAGAATAGAATGAGGTAACTAGAGCAGCACTTCTGCCATGGTACTTGACTGAGCCTGTTAATCTATTCCCTCGCATTTTCCTAGATACACTGGAACACAAAGCCCACCACAACAATAGCTGTCTCTTTCTGAAGGTCAAGGCATAAACGAAAGTATCAGCAAGTAAAATACTCACAGATTGACCTGGAATAGTAATGAACACCACTAACAATTTCTTCTTTACTGAAGGAGGGAAAAATTGCTTAAGGGCAATGTTATTAAAAAAAAAAGAAAACGCAAGGGCTTGGAGTAGCAGGTATGTCAAAAGCCATATTACAATAATACAGCCAAAACAGTATTTCTGACATTTCTTAAAACTCCTGCTTTGGGATTTTATTTTTTTTTTATTTCACATAATCACAAAATGATTATGTGAAATAATCATTTATTAATAATAATCATTCATTCTAGTGTTTATACTAGAGTATAGGCAGTGTTGATCTCTTTCTTTTTCAACAAAAAACAAATATATGAAAAGCAGAAAGAAGAATCAGCTTTAGTACTGGTAGCAGAAGCAATGAGTTTGTTTTTCTCTCTTTCCCCAGATATGTAATCTAGATATTAAACTGAAGAAGCAGTTTCTGAAACAGAAAAGCATAGCTTCAATTCGTAAAGAAGGAAAACTTCAGTAGGCCAGATATAAGGAAGTGAAAGGGGAATAAAACTCCCTTTCAGCTACAAAACCAGTTCTAACTGAACATACAATAAGGACTATATGGCATACATGCTAATAATAATAGCAAGACAGCTGGAATCATGTGCAATAATGCATTCCTCATTGGCATTGAGAAAATTTTCCTAGCAAGGGAGTAGATACACATTTAGAGATGCAAGAAATGTAATCCAGCAATTTCTATAGAGATTTTAAGACCATATTCTTGGATATCTTTCAAGCATTGGAAAATATTAAATTAGAGGGATTATATCTGCAACACAAATTCAATGTTACAAATAAGGGCCCACATGAACAGTAAAAATTATTGTTCATGAATATTAAATTGAATTTCTCCTATAAAAAATACATAATTTTGAAATATTCTCTCTACTCCAGGCAGCCTTATAATTGTAAAGATTAAAAGCTTAAGATTTTTATATAAAGCTTTATAACTTAACACCTTTACCTGACGTTCATATTTCTATGTGACTGAGAAATTTTAAGTGGGAAAAAAAGGCTGATTGCCAGCTTATTGGAAAGTTTACTGTTTAATCTTTTCTCAAACACAAGGACCTTGTTGCACCATTGCTCCATTTTTCAAAGTTGTTCTTATCTTCTCCATGACATACAGAATAGCAGCTAATCCGTTTCCTGATAAGACAACATTGGCTACTGTTATCTGGAAATAGCAGCAAATGTCAATCTTTTATGAAAAAAATGCAGTCTAAAGACTAAATTGTTTATATTATAGTAGACAAGTCTGTCTACATCTTCCAGTAAAATACACCAAAATAGAAAATATGTATCCTACTTTATATGCTTTATTTAGAGTCTCTTTTAATTTTAAAAGTTTTAATTTAAACGTTTTAACTTTAATTTTTTTAACTTTTAAATTTTAATTTTAAACTTTTAATTTTGTGCAATGACTAACATTGGAGCAAAAAAAAAGAATGACCCTTGAACAAATTGTCTGACTTAATGTTCAGATTCAAAAACATTTGACTCTTGGGAATGAAGGACCAGGATGATGATCTTTTTGGGTCCCTCCCAACCCAGTATATTCTGGGATTATTTTTGCCTGAATTACAGGCTTACTTCACATGAAAACAGGATATTATTTCTCAAATCACTCCAAATACTACTTCAATTTTTAACAGGAAAGCATTGAGCCCATTTAGAAATAGAAATCTTGAGTTCAGGTTATCCCTACTTGATTTTACCATTTGTGTTAAAAAGTAGTATTAATTGTGTTTTAAATATTTTACTGATATTTATAAACATATTTGTCCCCTTCAGTTCCAATAGGTAGACATAAAAACGCACATACAACAGTTGTGATGGGATGCATGAGATAATTCAACTGCATAACTTGAAGCACTTAACTTCAGGCCCCACATTCAGTGAATGATGTATGTGCTGCTGTACAAGATGTTAAGACTGGAGTCACCAAACTAGCGTGGTTATCAGCAAGAGCACAGTTACTGCAACAGAGATTGGCGTGCTCTGACTCACAAACTTCCTGGGTCCTGTAGCCTGTGCTGACCTCAGCATTAGCCCCAGCAACAAGTCAGGACCCGAGCTCCTCAAGTTACTGATAATTTAGGAATGCTCGCACTGGCTACAGCGAACAATTTTATTTACATGGACTTAGAGCGATTACCTGAGCTGCCTTATGCTTCTGAGTACAGCTGTGGTTTGTGTTCACATTAAACCTCACACAGGTAGATAGAAAAAACCCCACCAATCATTCTTCGCTCCCCTCCCCCCCAAACATTAAATACATAAGCATACCAGAAATAAACACTGTTAGCATGCCTGATGGGACTCAAATGGTGATAAAAATGCCAGACACTGTAAAAAAGAAGCTAAATGAGTAATCAAGACAGGTTAACTTAGGCAGACATTTTAAAGTTAGCTATGTGTAAAGTCACAGTGCTGAGGTCGGTCAGCATAGGTCTGGAAGGTCTATTTCCTAAAGTTCAAAAACCCTCTCTGACACCTGTGCAGCTTTAGATAACCTGTCAAATTAAGTTTTCACCTCTTATTTACAGGTCTGTTATTTGTGCAAGATTCAAGATACTGTCCCATTCCATCTCCTTTTATTGGCGAAAGGTTTATGAAACCATTTGCTGAAACAATATTGCTGTCTATCCTGGTTCCAGCCAGGACAGGGTTAATTTTTTGCAGTAGCAGGGAGAGGGTGTGACTAGGCATGAAGGTTATTCCATATCACCTCACCCCACTGATGAGGGCAAGGGAAAGGGACACTTTTGTCCAGGGGGAAGGCATTCCTTCGGGGCTCAGCGGGCATTTTGCATGGAATCACTCTGTCTTTTGAACCCTTTGGTTATTAATAATGTTGCTATTACTGTTTTCCTTATCTTATTGCTGTTTCTAGTAAATTGTTCTTGTCTCAATCCATGATTTTTGCCTTTTTTGCCTCCAATTCTCAACTCCATCCCACCCAGCAGGAAAGGGGAGGGCAAAACAGGGAGAGGGAGCAGCAGTGTGGTTTTGGAAAGTCTCAGTGGGAGCACTGATCTGGGGAATACCATTCCTAAACCAGGACAGCCTTCATTGGTGCCTAATGTAGCGCATGAAGAGTTGAGATAACAACAGATCTGCCCAGAGGAGGTTGGAATCAATTTTGATCTAAGCATTTGTGTATTAGGTATGGAGCCATGGGTCTCGAAGTTGCTTTCTCCATAATGGGTACGGTACCTAACCCTGTCTTATGCATATGACCACCATACTACAGTGTATTTTTCCTTCTCATTTGAGCTGTTTTAATTTCAAATGGTTCCCAACATGAGTATACTCTTAATTAAATGCATCCCCTTGGTATTTTGCACTGCTTGATTGTCAGACACATTACATTCCAAAGGTAACTTTTAAAGCATTACTTAAATAAAATACATCCTGCTGATACTCACTTTTGGATCATCCAGAGCCTTTTTCCTCCTTCCTTTGTAGCTCCATTTTTCTCTCCTCCAGAGGTATTTCCGGTGGACCTTACTCTAATAACCAGGAAAGTCCTCCATATTCTGGGTTGTGATATTTCAAGGCCTCACCTCTATGAGGACTTCAATTTGCTCTTTACTCAAGACAACTTCTCTCCTTTAGCAAGAAGGTATTCACAGATAATTTATCCTTATTTATTGCTAAGGTAAAACTATACCTATACAGCAAAGCTCACAAACCTTACTAGAACACCTACAGATCACAGCTACTAGATCAGTATATTTACGTCAATCTTTAAAATGAGGGCAAAACCATCAGAAAACACACTTAAAATCCAAACACTTATCAAAGACATTGCTGTAACAAAAATACTTTCACTCAAGGCTGAAGCCTTTAAAACAACTATGAAATAACATTAACCTCAGTGCCTTCTCAATCACTAGAATAATGGCCTTTTGTTCTTTCCAAGCTAAAGTAACCTAACTATTGTATCCCTTTCCCTCTGTATATTTTATATTCAAGACAATTTATGATCAGTGGATCAACCCAGTATTATGCAAGTCCAAGTCAGTTTCAAACAAAAAGATTTACATTTTGACTATGACATTCAATCACAAAATACTTAGAGCAATATATAGTTTGCTGGTATATCTTCATGAAAAAGGCTATATGTAATATAGAGAATACAGAAATGTTCCAACAGTGATACAAGAAAAAACCTATAGAAAGTTTGAGTCACTGATCTTAAACTGTCATCTCAGCTTAAAACGAAACTTGATAAAGCATTCAGGCTAGTAATCTTCCACCATATCAGCACCTATTTTTCTGTAGTTCACACAAAAGCACAACTACTTTAACTGAAATTATCTCAGCTGTCAACCACTTTTATAACTACAAGAAGCTGGACCCTTAGTTACCACTAATATATAAGCTCAAGTAAGTTCATGAACTTATCCTTAGTTCCTTCAATAGGATCCAATGGGATGGTTTCAATTACAAGAAAAAAACAGACTACATTTTTTTTCCATTAGTTTTTTTCCTAAGTAATTCTTAAAGCGGGCATAAACAATGAACCAAACCACATCATACTCAAGAGAAAAACAAGGGGAATCTCTTAATTTTGCAGTTGGAGCAAGCAGACAAAGAAATTACTATACTATCAGTGTCCTATGCAACAATACAGGGACAAAGACTACACAGGGCCAGACTACTTCCACTTGATCACCTATGGAGCAAATGAACACACACTGCTAAAAATAACTGAAGTCTTCCTGCATATTGAAACTTGTTTATGTGAATAGGAAAGAAATGCTTCAAAGTGCATGAACTATATTGCCTAATTTATCACTACAGTTAAACTAAAATTGCAAGGAGAATATGTTTCATATTTTTATAATAGAGTGATTGCCTATGTGAAATATTTTAAATTACACATTCATACATATTTATTCCACAATACAAAAGATTACAAGGAATATTCCCCAAAAATTTGGTTTGCATTTGCCTGTATATTTTATGATCATTTTACACAGCAAATAACAGGTTGAATTTTTCAGGTATTTTTGAACACATGAAAAATATGCCTCTAAATCAAAAAGAAACTGGCCATGGGAAAAAAACAAAAAAAAACAAAACATAAGCACATGTAATAAACAGAGGTATTTCAACTTCTGAAAACTGACCCAATTACAAATTGTAGATTTAGATTTCCTTTAATCCTATTTTCCATGTTTTTCTCAGATACATTTGCCCTTTCATTCAATCAACTCAAAAATAAATTAAACAAGTTTTCATGAATATGTACCTTGGGGCTTTGCAAGGGGACTTCTTCACTTCTAGCTCTCTGCAGACTTAGAGAAAGATATCTTTCAGCAGTAAAACACCAACTTGACCCGTTCTCTCTCCTGTTGCACAGTTACTTGTTGACAGCATAGCAGTCTGCTCCAAATGAAAGTTCAGGAACAAACATTTTTATGCAATGTCTTAAGTTGATAACAGAACTGATGTGAATGAGAAATAATATTTAAAAAAAAAAAAAAAGAAAAAACAAGACCACCCAAAAAAACCACAATCAATACCCCTTGCTATTTATTTTTGGAAGAGTATATTTTAGCCACATCAGTTACAAAACACAGTTGATAACACAGACAGATGGGAATGATCAGCGATGGGAGGAAATCCCTTAAGCTGCCAAAAACTTCAGCTTTGTGAAACTATTCTCAGCATTCATGGAAAGTATTCAAGGCTCTCTAACTCTTAATCCCAGTTCATATTTCAACATGCACTCAATGCAGTGCAGCAACACCAGGTAAGAGAACAGACACGCAAGTGTGAAAGTTTATGAAGACCTTGCAGTATGTTTTAGAAACAGAATTGCACCTTTGATTAAAATATTCCGAGGCATAATATTCTTTGACATTGCTTATGCTAAAAATTTATCATTATAAACTTAACATTGGCAAAATTATATTTCTGTTGATTTTGAGTCTATCATCAAGTGATTTTGCTTTACAGCATAAGTTTTCTTTAAAATAACTGCAAAGGGAAAGGGGAGAGGAAAACCAACACACAATGCCGTATTAGAACATCAGTGCTCCACACTACTGCTAATTGTTGTGAACCTGTAACTAGAGCAGTTTGTTCCTAGAGAGTAAAAAGTTTCACCACTTCCAAATCAAGCATCTGCTCTAGATCGTCTAAAGAGAATGAGTTTTGCAATGACTGATACAGCATTTTTCTGTCAGATAAGGTCACATTGCCTAAACAGAGATACTAACTTTACTACTCCCCATTAAATAAGCCATAAGATGCTCAGGGGAAGGACTATCATAGTTTTGGTACAACCTCTTTTCCCCATTTGGGACACTCAGGTTAAAAATGTTTTAACCACTATCCTTGTACTGACTGCTCATCTGGCATAGGTGACAGAGTGCATCCTCCCCATTATCCTACAAAGACCACAACACAGATCTCTTATACAGAAATCTGCCAATAGACCACAGAAGCAAAATACTATCATTAAATCACTTTTGCAGATGTAATACTTTTCCTGAGTTAGCATCATTTGCTACCTGAGCATTGTAAGTGAATTAAGGTATTTTCACCATACAGATTTAAAAAAGAACCTTAAAAAAAACTGAACAGAAATTACATGTGGCATAAAGTGTTTTAAAAGTAAACTGTAAATAATTAGCAAATAAATAATTTTAAGGTAGAATATATTACAATTGCAGCCGTTTAATATTATGCCTAACTTCCAATGTCAAAACAAGCAGCTGATAGAAAAAAGCTTTTTCAAGCCCTGTTCACTAGTGGTTAAAGAATTTTAAGCATCTGTCATACAAAGTAACTAAGTAAATTCCACAATTAGTATCTTCTAATATATTTTGTCTTATTTTCCTGTTTCTCTAGAAAAATTAACCTTTACAAGACAATAATGCACTTCTCAAACTTCAGTTTGTCCATATCCTTGATTTTAGCTTTTCCTTACTATATCAGCTGCTGGAAGAAAGGAATAATTGGACAACTTGGGATTTTCAGTGTTATAGCACTAAATAGAGATGATACTGAATTGCACACACAGAGAAAGAGCTTTTTCTAACACTCGTGGCATTCCCCAGATGAATTCAATAAGTCTCTAAAACCTGAATCAAGTATACTGACTAACACTTCTCATTTTTGCCTTGACATGAACAAACAATAGTCATTTCCCTCGTTCCTGCCACAAACATTATCAAATATCACAGAGAATAAATATCTTACTGAACATAAAAGCCTCTTTGATTCCAAAGCAGAGGAAAAATAAGAGAGAGATAATTCAAAATATTTGACCATAGGGACTTGAAACAGACAGAAATATTAATTTTTAACCTCTTTGATGACTTTATAAAGATTTCCACAAGATGGTGCTGTAGTCCTATTTTAAGACATAAATTGCTCTAGCATTTAGCAGAAAACCCTCACTTCATTTCATTGTTAGAATAATGAACAGTGATTTTCAAGGCTTATTTTCAATTAAGGGGCAAAACATTCCTACTATGTAATTTTCCAATCTTTTTAGGTTATTTTACTTCTAAACAACTGAAAAAGTAAGTTCAATCACAGAAGTCAAAAAAACCCAGAACTAGTTTATATAACAGATCACCATGAGCTCTTCTGTTTCTGTCCAAAATGAAGTCCATTTATATTCCATATGGTTATAGAAAAAAATCATAATTATTATTAAACACAGAAATCACTTTTTACATGCATGTCAAACAGCTGCTTTTGCCTTCATTTACAAACTCTGTCCCCAGAAAACTCTGACTGTATTGTATTAATAAACTTCAAAAATCTTTTAAAATTAAGTACTAAAACATTAAGGAACCTTGATATGATAAGCTACCAATTTAAAAAGAGTAATAAACCAATAAATAAATCTAATCAAGTCTCACACATCTTTGGTTTGATCATGTTTATGGAAGTCTTACATCTACTTACATCTCTAAACTGAAATCTTAATATGGCTTCAAATAATGAAAATGCTGTGTTTCTTTGTATACTGACTGGTCTCCATCTGCGCTGCTGATCTTAAAATGTGTTGGGTAAGAGCACTAAAACACTCAACACATCTCTTGCAGTCAAAGTCTGTGGACTTACTTGCACATTTTAGTGTTTAGGATCAAACTGACCCTCACTTTGTCAGTGTTAATGGAAGGCATAAAGTGTTGGTGCTCCCCAGCTCAGCATGAAAACTTATATTTAAAAATAAAAAAAAAAAACAGCAAAAAAGGTACATATTTGAAACTGTGTATGTAAGTTTTTTATTAAGACTTATTCAACAGTACAGATGGTAAGATGGTATGTAAGAATGCCTCTTGGGTATAATACCAAAGTTCCAGCTGGAATGTTTCCAACAGCATGTAAACCACAGTCCTCAAGCCTGCACTTTAAAAAACATATTACCTAGCACACTGCTAACAAATGTCAACACAAGAATACACTGCTGTAATGATTTCAATTTACAAAAGTGCAAGGAGGGAGGAGGAAGCTATTTGAACAGTCTTTAAAACCAAAAATTGTGGTCATGGGGAGGGAAATCAATGAACAGATGCATGAGTAAAATATTTATTCAAAGCCTTAAAAGCACTGGTGATCATTACAAATTCAATATATTAAAAATTTAATACTGTACAAACATACATATTATTTCTGGTATCTATAAGTCTGCAGAGACCAGGTCTGAAGACCTGTGCTTTCAGGTATTCCCAGAGGTGGGCTTGGTGTTTTGAACAAGTTGAAGGTTTCTTCAATTCTGAAAATAAATGTTGTTTACATATACTTAATAAAATAAGTTACAAAATAACTGACTTGCTTTTAACATCCTAATTACCCAAAATACTAACAAAGCAGCGTGACCCCAGAAGTATTTTCTCATCCCGCCCTTTTCCTCTGCCATTGGTTTCTATTTTAAATGCCTACCATATATCAATAAATCTTCAGCACACAAAGAAAGAAGTAACCTACACAATAAAAGTAAAATAAAAGAAAAGGCTAGAGTTTTTTTTAGGCCACACACTCAGAGAATAGAAATCTCTTGCTAGAGAAACATAGTAGAGCAACACATTCCTCTTCAAGTATAATAAAAATATAACAAAAAGTTTTATTATAGATCTCAGAATTAATATCAAATACCTCTTAATACAGTTATCTTAGGTGGAAATTTATTTTTCCTTAAATAATAAAAAACAGTTAAGATAATATAGGTCTATTTCAGCAAAAAAGGTTGCAAGTATCAGGGAATTTCAATCAATAAATAAATAATATTCCTATTTCTTATCAACCAATAATACTATTAGAGTGCTTTCTATTGCTTTTTCGAAACCAAAACAGTGACTCATCCCACAAATACAAAAACGTAACTGGATTTACTATCCAGTAGAGCCATAAGGAAATGCCACACCTGACAGAGACCTTTGAGATTTGGAACACGTGTACATTCTCTGTGTGCCTTAGTCCAGTACAACTCCCTCCTGGGAAATAAATTCCTGCTGCCCTTTCCTATTACTTACATTTTACTTATCTTTTCCATTCTTTGTCTTATTGTCTCCTACAATTTAAAAGCAACAAAGTTAGTGAACTCTTCAAAGCTGACATTCTTCAGATGGACTTTCAACTTAAATTCAATGAAAATGTGACTTTAAGCACTGTTTACATATGAGAAGTATTTTTATGAGACAGATCTAGATGTAGTTTTGCATAGTTTCTTTGTTTTTCTATCAGTATATACAACTAAAACCAATGCTTACTTGCTCTCTTGACCTCAAAGGAAATCAACTGAGCATTCATCAGTTTTACTTACCTTTGAAATGTCTGACAGATCATGAGAATTAATGGTCACATCTTTGGGAGATTGGTCAGTGGATACCAGTGAACTGCATCCAGACAACTGATGATGACTCCCTGGCATGTCCTCATTCCTCTCTGTATCTATAGAGAAATGCTCAGTTTTATGTCACCTTTGCCTTTTTGCTCTCTTTTGCAAGGTCAGCTATCAAATAACTTGATTTACAATAAGTAATAACAGAAGAAAATGTATTGTTTAAAGAGAAAAAAGAAAAAGCTACAATGAAACGCATTTTGGACTCTCACATATTTTTAAAACAAGTGCAATTTTACACTATGTATAATACATATAATATACAAAAAGCAAATTCCAAAGATTATTAAGATTATTTTATCCTGATTAGAGGAAAACCAAAGCTTATGAACATCTGATTACAGTGTCAAACATTTAATAGTAATTTCATTTAGTTTACATTATTTTTATTGTAAACTGCCTGTTCAAACATGTCTGTAATTTGTGCTAAGTAACCTGTTTTATAAGTAGCAGAATTATTCTTTTTTCTTTTCAGTTTTTTTCCATTTTTTTCTATATTTTTTTTTTTAATTTGGAAGGCTGTGACATTCTTTGCAATTTTAGATTACTATTGTCAGGGAAGAGAATTTAGTATCTTGAAAAAAAAGATGTTCCCATACCCGTTTTTTAGTAATGTCATCATCTATGCATCATATCTTCAGAACATACTTAGCTATACTATTTTGTATCTAAAATTCATATTAAACTGTTTTTAAATACCTAAAATTAAAAATTGGTGTTTTTTAGGTACAGCTGTGATTTCTGAAGAGTGCAACAACCAAAAAGAGCTGGAAAGGATTCTGAGTACTATACTCTCAGATAAAAGAGTGAAGACTGTCCCCACAGTTTTTATGCCTAAAATTTCCTGGATTTTAGAAAAGCAGAAATAACAAATTCAGAAAAATATGAGGAGTCGGAAAATATTAAAATTCTCCTTCAAAAACCATCTGCCTTTTTACTGACTACAAAGTCCTCAAGCGTCAGAAACACACCACTAAACCTAAAAAAGGAAGTAAACATGTGGTAAGCTTTAGATGTCCTGTGAAATGAAGGTCCCATTTCTTAGAATCCACAACAAAAACAAGCTTTGACATAACCAAGAACTGCCTTCCTAATTTCCATGGAAACGGGATTAATGAGACTCCCTTTTAATTACAATTCAAGAGTCCAACACTGGACAAAAAAGCCTAATATGTGAGAATGGAAAATCAGATATCCTCCTTACCACTGGTGGTAGGAATAACAGCTGCCCCAAGGGAAACAGGCCAACTCAAGAAGAGAACAGAGGGAGCTAAGGGAGCTAACAGAGCTACGGGCTAAAGAGCTACCATTGAGAAAGACAGAAGAATTACTCATGGCCTGGGCAGTGCTTTTAACTCTTTCCCACTCAAGTCTGCTTCATTTACTTCTTCTATGTTATCAAAATTAAACAGAAGTTGGAAATGGAAGAAAAAGATTCTGTCTTCAAAACAAGAAAGTTTATCAAAAATGCTTAGGAACAGAGCATTTTCAAACATGATGATAACTGCTTTAAAGTCCAGATGATAGTATTGTTTTTCACAGAACTTTAATTAAATTGGCATCTTTGATATTTTTAGTAGCTATTTGTTACTACTACTTACTATGCTATAGCAACTAAATCATCTAAAGACTAAATTAGAAACATGAAATGATGAGGAGGTTAACTTCTAATCTGCAGTATGGTTTTAAATTCAGAGGTCACCAAATCACAGTTACCTACTTAAAATAGTTTAATCAAGGTCAGTAAGAAGTGTTTAGGATATTTACGTTAATTGAAAGGAAAATCATTAATACTCACCAAGAGAAACTGGAATGCTACTAGAAGTTCTTTCTTGATTTATAGGTAAGTCTCTCTGAAACACAAGTTTACTCCATTTTAGCCATACACCCTGTTTAAATCATCTTCTGACCGAACACAACTATATTTAAGTATAAGGTATGTAAATATTTCCTTTATACATCACCCAGATATGTTGGCACTGCACATATATCTTCACAGGACTAAAAAAATTCAACATTTCTGTAAATGCACTTCATTAAAAAACTAGTCTATTTATTGTGTCTTTGTTTCAATATCAATATTGCTGCTCATAAAGAGGTCGAAATCAGGCCAAAATACAGTGCATATAACTTAGTTATGAGTAGAATGGACAATGAGAATGCTCTTAGCCTGTACTCATCATTTCATCTCAACATTGGTTGCCATTAGCCTAAACTAAGTGTATTGCTGGTTGATATTCAAAAATACAGTCCTCAGTCCTAAAAGAATAGCCTCTAGACTAACTGAAATTCATTCCACCTAAATAGAACTCAGAATGCTACTTTAACCTGGTTTCCCAAACTCCTAAATGAGAGAGGGCTGTTTTAAGAAACATTCTCAGTTTAACTAGATCTAACTTAAAAAAGGTTGTTCATAAGCAAGGAAACAACAGTAATTTTGAGCTCAACTTTCTAATTTCAAAGTAAAAAAAACACAACACTCAAACATCATCTAGACATTTTTTCACCAATGAGTTATCATTATGATTCGACATATCAGCCTTTAAAATATGTCACTTTATATACTGGAGTAACTACATCAGCTAACAGGGGAACACTACACCCAAATAAATGGATGAAGGAGAAATAGGAGGTATTGTATGGGAGAACACCAGAAAAAACTGTAATAGTGTCTATCTCTTAAAAAAATACAAAAGTAGAACCTGCACAGACTATGTCTGTTCAATTCCTTTCATTGAAATGGATTTGGTAGCTTTCAGACTTTCCCAAGAGCTAAATGCACAGCTGCTGCTACTTTGGCAACAGCAAAAGACAGATCTTAGAGTGCTCTTGTTATATTGGCTAGATGCCAAAAGTCCTTGAAAAGTGCAAGAATAAGAGAGAAGTAATTCTGAATTGTTTCTCTATGAAGCACAAATTGGATGTAATTTCATTAAACAAAAAAAAAAACAAACAAACAGCACTTCTGTGGCCCAAAGGATTATTTCTTAGCAATTTTAAAATATCTATTAGTTTTGAAGACTATGTATACATATATATAAAGCCTAATATATTTGTATATAATGTCACACAGAAACTATAACTGAACTTGTTTCTGCAAGTGAATTCTTTCAGTAATGTGCAGTAAAGAAATATAATTATCTCACTGGAAATTTCTGAGTGATATTTTTGATATACTATTCCAGCCCTATGAACAACAGCAATAAACATATTACTGAAGCAGTAATAAACCAAATTTACAAAAACAGAACATGTCCAGTCTGAAACATGAGCTTTCCCATGTGATACAGTAATTTCTTGAAAAGAATACATTTGAAACAGGAGAAAAACTGTCTATGGCTGTTCACCTGAAGGCCTCTTGAGACTGCTGCCAGAAAAAAACATTAGCATTCGTGGTATTATTTGGACATATGTCTACTGATCCATAAGTCAACTTTCTAATTTGGTAAATCTGAAACTACAGTTTAATACTTAAACTACAATTGACCCAAAATATTTTTTTGAAGTGATTGAAAAATATCTATCCTTATTAATTGAGCTACAGCCTTTAGAAATAACCTAGTGATCAGTCTGAGCACCTGTCCATTTCAAGACTTCGCATAACCACCACACTTGCAAGGCACATAGTAAAGCATGTCTGGTACACAAGTATTAGCAACATTTTCAAATTTGTGGGCTCAGCAACATACACAGAGCTATGGTTATGAATAAATTTAACAGTTTTACAGTTGCAAAGAAAAACGCAACACCAATCAAGTATTTCCCACCAGAGTTTTTAACTTATGGAAAGCATTTGATAGTATTTGATAGCATTTGATAGAAGGATACACAAGATGCATGAGAGAATAAAAATTTCTGGGTCACATGATTAATTTCCAAGTGATGCTATGATTCACTGTAACTCAAAATATTTACATGTGTACGTATAGCAAATTACATAATGTGCACAC
This sequence comes from Polioptila caerulea, assembly GCA_013397295.1. Lineage (NCBI taxonomy): Eukaryota > Metazoa > Chordata > Aves > Passeriformes > Certhiidae > Polioptila > Polioptila caerulea. Next base: position 1,151,450 of record VYXF01002462.1, on the reverse strand, counting down.
AAGGACCTTCCAACAGCAAGAAAAATAACCCAGAGTCGTAACGCAAATGAGGCTTTATTTGCTATGCCAAATGTAGCCACATCACAGCTGTAGTGCTTTTACACATTCAAAAATGTAATGAACATCACTGACAAGAAATAGGAAGTGGAGGAAGAAAGTGGGGATAGGAGAAAAAAAAACATTGATTAGGCTGTAAATTTGAAGTACCCATAAATTAAACATCGGACTAAAATAAGAATTAACTTTTTGATTAACCCTGTATTTTCCACTGTTCATGCCATCTATTTTTGTCACCATCAGTTGTAGAGAATTAAGATTCCATGTTCAAAATCTTCCTTCTATAACTTCAGTAAGTAGTAAATAAAATGACACTGAATCATTACTAATGAGAACAGATGGAGAGCTTTGGTTCATAGAGTATCAGAGAATAGAATTTAACAGTTAAGAAAAAAATTACCAACAACTTCATAAACAGCACTTGCATTCAGATTGTGCCTTTAAAACCAGTGAAAAAAATACACTGGGAGGCAGGGAGGGCTGAAACAGACCAACAAGATTGTGTTTGGGCAATTTCTGTTATAGAATTAAAATAGAAGTTAACACACCTTTTTGGATTGTAACAACAGTTCTGTTTCAAGAAGCAAAACTCGATTCAGTAAGTTATTCCAGTCCTTCTCATCTATGATCACCTTTCCTTGCAATTTCTCTTCTAAAACTTGCAGCTTATCTTCCATCCAATCTAGCTTATGAAGCTTTTCCTGGAAATCTGCAAGCTGATTCTTTAAAAACTCAATTTGTGAATTGTCTTCTGTGACCTGAAAATATCGATAAGAACATGTACTCTAATTTCAAAACAGAAAATTCATCATTTGATCAAACAAATCAAGTGCAATCTTCAAGTTCAGTAACCACATCCTGCTACATTAGAAAAAAAAATTTTCTTCCAGAATTACCAAAATATGCCAACTCAGGGAACTCAGTTTTTAAGAGAAGCTGCTGACAGAACTCTGTCTTGAAAGAAGACAGTACAATTTAACTGACTTGTCCATTTTCCAACTTCTTAAATACATTTATTAAATATCAGCGGCATGCTCCTGAAATATAATATAAAACTCTTCGCCCCTTCAGAAAAATCCTGAAAAAAAAGGACAGCATCTTAAAATAGAAGTTCTTACTTGTTCACATTTAACTTCCACAATATCATGATCTAGGCACAATTCTTCCTCATTCCCTCCCTGTGCTGGAAGGGGCAGTGGACGAAGTTCACCAATAACTTCATTTCCTGAGTGCCGTTCAACTAGAGGCTTCTTTTGAGTATGTTAAAAACAAACAAACAAACAAAACCAACAAACTGCTGGTGTTACTTGTTACAAGAACATTTCAATTAATTAGCCAAGTAATAACACGCAACACCTACTGTTTCAATATTTATTTAAATCTAACCACCTTATCCCAACTGCTTACAAAATACAGAAAACAACAGCAACCAGTTTAATTTTTAAACAATTAAACAGACTTGAAGGAACTGTAAAACTAATATGCACACACTTTACCATATAAACTGTGTACCTTGTTTCCTTTCCATAAACAGTAATGAAGACATGAATGCCTTCCCTTAATGTAGAGGTTTTTAGATTTCTAAGTGTGGACTGGAAAACATTTTACTACATACAGCAAAATTCATATGTATAGACAGTTCCAACATCAACACCATAACTAAAACATTAAGAACAAAAAAAGTTCAACTACTAAGATTAGAATTCTTCCCTTTTCTTGTCAACTGTCAGTAAAATAGCTCTATGAGTTACCCATTAGTTTCCTTTGAAGGCCTCCCTTAGAGAAAACAAAGAGAAATTTTGCAATTATTTCTAGATAGATTAAATCCTATGATACCATCACAAAACAAAATAAAATACTTAATGATTAAGAATGCGAAATTACTAGTTCTGTGCAGCATCTTAACATGTACAGATTCCTTGGTGTTTTAGTTAAGCTGAAACTCTCCTCTATTAGAGAATTCTATTCTATTAATTAATTCTATTAGGGAATTAGGAATAACACACTTATCTATCCCCATTCAGAGCCACTATTAAACAACTAGAAGAGACAGAGAAGCCATTCCACATGCTTTCTTTGTGAAGTTTTCCTTGATAAAAGCAATATTTTCCTTATAAGTAGAAATCATCAACAATTAACAGGCAGTCATAGTGCCAGAAGTTGTCTACAATTTTATTTTGCACTCTGTTAGCAGAAAATATTAGGAAAGCTGCCTCCTTCACATGCCAAGAGTGGCATAAGGTATATAGTCATTTTACTCAATGCATAATCATTTTACCTTTGTAAAACCAAAGCCAAGAGGAATGCTACATTATGAAAACTTGCTGAACAGATTCAGACAAAAGATGTTCAGTGTTTTGAAAGCTGTGTTGAAAGCACATGTTAGGCCAAGCACACTTCACTCTTCAAACACAATATAGCTTCTTTGTCCCACTGTATCTTTTTCCATTGCTCTCCCTTACACTTAATATAATTCAAATATAACACAAACAACAGCACTAGGTCATTACCACCCAGACTTTGAGATAACTACTCAGTAAAAGAGAGAGGCAACATCCTCTGCATTTCAGTTATTATTTCAGCCAACAACACTTTGGGGAAAAACAAACAAACATCAGCCCACCTCAAAACTGGTTTGATTAAGTATTAAAACCTAAATGAATGCAAAAATTTCAGCAAGAGCCTGACCTGCTACAAATGATATTAACCTTTAGACATAAAACTTAAAAATTATTTTCATACCTTTTTGGAATTCAGAGCACTACCACTTGGATCAGCAAGACCTTTACCACAATTTGACCATACTTCAAATTTAAAAGGTCTGATTTTTTTCCTCGTTTGGGATTTAACCTCCAAAGTGAACAGAAGAAAATAAGACAGGAAAATTTTCAGGATGTGACCCCTCATCTTCTGACACCATCACTGATTGTCAGGAATATTTCATGGCGCGCACACACACACAAACCCATTACTACTACCTCTGTAGCACAATAATGTCTAAAAATAAATTAAATACGACCCAAACTTACAGAGAACACAGATCCAGAAGTGAATGCCATAATTTTACACTCATTAATGCCTATGTTAGGTTGCATCAACAGAGGGTTATAAATAGAAAAGACAACTTGCACCAGAGTTGAAAGTAAAACCAATACAAAGAAATGTAGTTTTGTCTTCAAAATGGACAAATTAAGTATACAGAAGTCCTGAAGACTTGTTAAAAACTCAAAAGAAACAAAATCCTGTAAAATACAGACTGGAAATTCTTTTCATTAAAGCAGAGACTGATACACAACACACACGGATTAAAAAAAATGCCATTACAAGTATTGTTGATGAAAATAATCAGATTTGAGAAACAAATACAAGTGTCATGTTTACAGGAATTCAACATATGAGATGATTTTGCTTTGCCTTTAAATTTATCTGAAAAGTTTATCGATTCACATGTTCACTGTATCAAGAAGTATAAAACAAAATATATCACGTACTGTAAAGACAACAACTAGATTTATCTTCATTCTAATTTTTTTTATACTACAAAGTATTGTCAGCTTCATGTCTTGAATGAAAGCATTCAAGCATCTTACAATGGAACTTCAAAGTAACTTTCCATTATTTGGTCCATGAGCAATGCTGCATCTTGAAAAAGAAGACCAGTTTATCTGCAGCATCAAACATGTCAAAAGAAACTTATAATAAAGGTAATAATTTGATCAGTACCTTACTAGAATTACTCAACTCCTTATGTTTTTTCACCACACAGTTGATAATGTCACATACAATCTGCATTTTTCTTTCCGCAAAGCCAAACTGAAGAAACTGCTCTTTTGTTAGAATTGGTTTATACTGAAATTGATCTCGAAGAAACTGCAACAAAATAAGAGTTAACTTCACTTTCAAAATCACGTCACAATTTGCTGTAGAAATGGCATGTCCATATTGTTATTTAACTACAATCTTTTCTTTTATTCTGCACTTCAGCAGTTAAACCTTTTCTCATTATTTTTATATATATAGCTGTTCATTTTAACTAGGCTTTAAACATACCTCCTCTTCCACGAAGGCCTTAAAGATCTCTCCTCTTTCATTCATATCACTCTTGCAAACTTCAACTCACAGTCTTAAGATTCAAGAAATAAATGACTATAGAAATTAATACTAAAAAACTTAAACTAAGAGTTTTTAAAGTGAATGCACAATAATAAGCTGTATTAATCTTAGCAAATGCATCAGAGGACTACATAAGGCTCCCACAGAACCCTGTAAAGCAGTCTCAGATGGTAAACTAGACTGAATAAGACACTGTTTCTTAATTCATTAATCCACCTTTCATAAAAATGTGCTTTTGTATATTTTAAGGATAGTTCAAAGTTATTTTCAATCGGTTAAGAATTTGATTCCAATTTATAAAATGTAAAGTATTCAACTTTGGGTATTAAAATGGCATAGAGTTTCAAAATAGCTGTATTTCTTAACTGTGCTTACATTACAATTTTTTTAGTTTCTTATGATATTTTTGGTAGTTAAGATTTTTGACAAGGTCACTACTATAAATTTTATTGTCCAATAAACATTTCTGTGTTCTTCAAAACTAACATCTAACAATATTACTGTATCTGCAGATGTCTCAAAATTGAGATTTGGCTACCACCACCCATCCTTATTTTCATTAAAATTTAAAAAATTGCACACAGTGACTTTCTACTCATCTTAAATCCTAACAGAATTAAAATTCATGTTCATTGCCAAAAACTTTCACTTTCTAGTAAAGCTCATAGTAAAAGTTTAATTTTTGTGAAGTTGTATTCAAACCCACGTTTCTTTTGCAAAGAACATGAAGAGATACCTTATAAACAGCTTCGATAAAACGCAAGTCACTCTTGGCTGTCAGTTCCACATCACACTTTACCAAAAGCTCTGCTATGCAAGTTGAAAAAGATGTAAAACAATAGCTGATGATAGGTAAAAATGCAGCTGGATCACCCTTTACTAACCTATTAAGAAACAAAAGTATTTTACAGAGCAGAAGGTAATAAAAGCCTTTCATTACATGAATTCAAACATTTAACTTGAAAGGAATAAATACAGCCAGCATGTTATATCCAAATATCTCTCATTTTAAGGTTTTTTTTTGTCCAGGCATCTCTTATTCAGCCGTCTTTGCTGTTATCTGTAAAATGCTCCAAAAAAATGGTTTTGTGATCTTCGTATAATTCAAACATTGCCAAGTCTAAAGCCCATCAACATTTCCAGCTCAACATTCAGACCTTTTATTTTTGTTTCTAACCTTTACAGGATGAACTTTCCTGAAGAAAGTTTTGCAAGCACTTCCGAAGAAATCAGAAAGGTGAGATTAACCAAAACAAAGACAAGAACAGCAGAAGAGAAGCAAGACAATAATACAGCTCAGGATTGTTCTAAGGATTTCTTAGAAGAGCAAAACTGCGTATTTTTATATTCCAGTTCACACAGACCACAGCCCAACTTCCCAGAGTTGTGCTCTGCTTACTTATCACTGGGTGCAATGCTAATACTTATACATATCTTGTTTAGACAATCTTGCTGTCATCGTGTATTAGCATAAATTTTCACACTGCCACTTACACTGTATAATCCACATCTCTTGGATAATTTAACAAGCGAAGTCCTTGTTCTATTTTTCTTAAACTTCCATTTAAGTCTCCTGTTGCCATTATTCCAAAAGCTATTCTTCTTTCAGATTATGAAATAAACATTAAAAAGTATGCCTGTTAAAAAAAATTATGTGCACAAAAATTAAAAAATGCAATAATCACTTAAATTCAACTTTCTGCTAGAACCTGGGAGATAATTACCTACCACCATCTTCACTAAATTTATTTTCTTGCTACAAAACAAGTATTTTGAAGCCCACCAATCCAAGCAGTGAAGAGGCACAGTCACATAACCTATGAATGAAGCAAGCAATGGTCTCAAGGGACAGTTAAAGCCTGCACTTGCAGTGGGCTAGGTTTGTCATGGGTGTTTTCCTTCTTGTGCTTCTACGGTGTTTAATCAGCAGTCCTCAAGATTAAGCTTTTCCCATGTTAAAAGGATTGTTAAAATGCCCTTGTTAAAAAGGATTTTCTTCCTACTTAATCATCAGGTTCCTTTAGTTTAATCATAAGGTTCTGGGTTATTAGTTGCAGTAAACGGAAGTACACAATACTTACTGTTAAAAGCTTGGAAGAATTTAACAAATTATTTGGAAACTGAGGCATCTATTTTTCCTGCATTGTGTTACAATGTGATCCATTCTATGGTTTTGCAAATTTAACTAGCTGTTAAGACAAATCTCAAAAAATCTGACCTAAAACTGAAGCTCTAATTTGCAATGCAAATACTCACAGAAGACACTCTCACAGGATTTTGTCTAACCATATAGGCTATTTCCCAAAAATATCAACAATCCTTTCTTTTTACACCAGACCTCTGGATATAAAAACTGGTAACTACTGTCACTACAAACTAGCTTAAGAGATCATAAAAGTAACAGTCAAGTTGGTAGCAAATCTTGGGAAGGTGAACCCAGTAAAATGAGGTACATTTCTACAGCTTTTGTCTGTAGAAATTTGTAACAGAAGTCACAGAGCGCTGGCTACCAAGAAAAAAATCGAGTATAACCAAGTTTTAAAATACAATAATATAGAACTTTGAGCAACTGGCTCTTCAACTCCAACTTCAACTCTCCAAGTTGTTCTCTTCTACTTGGAGAGAACAACTCTCCAAACTCTGTATGATATTCAAAGGATCAATATAAAAAACTAAACAAAATTACCAAAACAAACAAAAACGAAAAAAAAATTTAAAAAAATAAAAAAAAAATAAAAAGTACCCCAGGCAAGTTACCATGTATGTTAACACTGTAAACGTTGTCTTTGAAATGCCCAAAAACTACATTTTTGATTTCTTCTAACCGAATCCAGAATCTCCTGTTGCATGGGCAGAGGAGTTGGGGGAAATTAAGCAGAGATGCAAAAACGTCACCGACAAGTACGGGGCTTTGCCGGCGTGCCGGCTGCGACCCCTCGGCGCAGAGGCCGCTAGGACACCAGCGAACGGCACAAGGGACAGCGCATCCTAGGCTGGTTGCCCCGGGCACCAGCGGAAAAACAGAGTGCCCCAGCAAGAACACGGCAAGGCGAGCTGCGGCCCCGGAACGAGCGCGCTGCGGCAAACTCGCAAGAGTAGGGGGGGCCGGTTCCGCACCCGCCTTTCCTCGCCCCTACAACAGCCGGAGACCTGTCCTGGGCTCGCCCTCCGAGGAGCAGGAGAGCCCCGACTGGGAGCCGGGCGCCCCGAGAGCGATGCTGACTCTCACCCGCGCGGCGGGAGCGCCGCCTTTCCCTCGGGAGCGCGGCCGGGCCCCGCGGCTGCTCCCGGGCGCGGCGGCCGCAGACCGAATCTACCGCCACCGCCCCCGACCGGCACTTCCGCTTCCCGCGCGTCCCGCCCCGTGGGCGTCACTTCCAGCAACAACAGCGGACGTCAGAGCCGCCCGGGCCGGAGTCGGGGCGGCGGCG
>VYXF01002462.1:1117115-1143805 GCA_013397295.1 Polioptila caerulea | reverse complement strand
CGGGCCGCGATCGCCGGTGCCCCGAGAGCGGGGCGGCCGTGCCCGGGCCGGGTCCCGGCGGCGCAGTGCGCGGGCAGGGGCGCGGGGCTCGGCCGCGGAGCTGCCCGGGGCGGCTTTAGGCAGCCTCGGCCCTCGGCTCGCCGGGGCGGCTCTGGGCCTGCCGGACGGGCTGTGCCTCCTCCCGCCAGCCTGGTTGCCCGGAATCGGGATTGAAGGGCTTTTCTCGCTGGGGGAGACCAGCAGGCCTCGGTTGCAATGCGGCTGCTATGAACGAAGGTTCACCTTCGATAGGCTTGTATTCCTATTTTCCTATTGCAAAGCAGCAGCTGTAGGGCTCAGTTACCGTAAAGTGGAGAGTGTTTGTATCTAGAGTGCATGTTTTTATTTAATGAAGTAGAATTCCAGTAGTAATGCCCCATTAATCTGGATTACTTTTAGCATCCTATCACGCTTGTCAACAGTGCAAGAGAATTTATTATGCGCTTGCAAAGTAACATGAGGAAGACACAATTAGAATTTAAATCAGACTTTGAGAGATAGCAGACAGAGCTAGAGAAAATCAGCGATTTGTAAACAAGCCTGGTGGGTTTTTTTCTGTGGTAGTTACTACAGCCAAGCTATCAAGAGGTTTCAATTACTAGATAAAACTACGTTATTAGAAGCTTGAAAACATGCATTTGAGGGGCATACTGAATCTGCAGATTGAAAATATATGTTCAAAATAATTTTAAAGTATCGTTTCTGACACCATTACTTAAAAGGCTTTACAACAGTGGGTTTGCTCATCTTTTATTATGATCGGCTCTGAAAACATTCATCCTGGATTACTGCAAAGCTGGAAGTAATTACATGATTGGGAAAATTGTATGTGTTCTAACAAATAGCATATAAGCTGCTGAATAGCTACACAAATAGCAGAGCTTGTGGATTTTTAGCAGCTGGTTCTAGACTGGCTTAAATTCTGTCTCATTTTGTTTCTACTGTGAAATTTCTTCAGTTGGTCCTTAAAATAGCAAATATATTTTTAATTTTTTATTTTTATTTTATTTACATGACAAAAAGGCTTTTTGTACTATTTCTGAAGTGGTAGCCTCTGTATAAGTATGTGAGTATCTTATTATCAAGGCTTTATGTTATGCTACTAGTTAAGAAAGCTTGAAAAGATACTTACTCTTGTTTCTGAGCACTCAAAATCCTTACTGCATTATCACTGAAGTCGTTAAACTTTGTTTCTGTGTCAGTCACTGTGCTACCCAATACATTTTTGTTTCTCCCTTCATTTTATAGTACTTCATTGACTCTAAATGAGGTTTTTTTATTAAATTTTGAAGGAAGTCTGAAGATTCCAAATATTCTGAAGTCTAAGGTTTCTTAACTTGCATGGGATATAGATGATATTTGGTACTCTTTGAAGAAGCTTATTGTTAATTTTGTAGCTCTTCAAGCATTTTGAAAAAAGTCTTCTAGATTTTTTATGGGTTTTGTCGTCAGTATTTTTTTTAGTTGCCTCGTGAAGACTGATTACTTGTCAACATAACTTCAACAGAACTCACTTTGTACCTACTCAGATCAGTCCTAAAATGTTACTTATGTGTTGAGTCTGTCTCACAAATGTTTACAAATAACTGTCAACATCTAATTTGGATTTTATGTCCAGCAGGCTCGCAGATGGGTCAGGGACTCTGGAGAATTGCTAGAAACCAACAATTGCAACAGCAAGGATACAGTGCCCCAGGCTATCTTACCAGAGAGCATGGTAGGAGGATACCTGCTAACAATGTTTCCAACACAAGCCATCGCAAACAAGCCCAAGGTGGCATTGACATCTACCACCTGCTGAAGACCAGAAAATCTAAAGAACAAGAAGGATTCATTAACCTGGAAATGTTGCCACCAGAGCTTAGTTTTACCATTTTGTCATACCTGAATGCAACTGATCTCTGTCTCGCATCATGTGTCTGGCAGGATCTTGCTAATGATGAGCTCCTCTGGCAAGGGTAAGCACGAAAAAAGAAGTACCACCAGGACATAGTAAAAAGTATTAGATTTTAAATTTGTCTCAGTAAGTGCTTTTTGTCTTTCTAACCTTATCAAAGGTTTCCTAAGTTAAATGAGATTGGTATAGAGAAGACATATATCGTTCAAAAATGTGTTTTTCTGGATTTCTAGTTAGTATTGAATATTACTGGAGATTACTACATACACAAGTGTGCTTGGCAAAAAGTATACATGTGTATTATTATACACCTGGTGTTTGAGATAGCATAGAGTAAAATCAGGGACTTGTCTTCACTTCTGTATTACCTCAAAGCACATCTCAGGTGTTTGTATCATTACTTCTCTGAACTTCAAACAGTTGTCTAGCTTAAGCAAGCAAACCTATTCAGCCAAACTTCCAAATGAAGAGGAGTGAGAACTCATCTACTACACTTGTAGCAATTTAGGTGTATTTTTTTTTGGAAGATTGTTATGGAGGGAGGAAAGAAAAGGTCGTTTTTTTCTCAAGTGAAATTTCTTCAACATAGCATTTGAAACATACTTGTGTATAATACATGCAGAATTTGTATATCTGGGAAATAAATAAATAAAGGAACATTCTTTCAGATTAAATAGTGTAATATCAAAATGTAATTGACATATTCTTTGGTATTTTATGTTTTACAGCACTAGGAAAGACTCATGAAATCATACTTATCTTTAGAGTAGATGGTCAGCAGAACTTGTAACTTCTTTCACAACGTTTTCTTCTCCCTTAACAGATAGTATTACTACTGTAGCAGTTGGGTTGCTGTTCAGGTTGTTTATTTTCCTTTCATTATGCTCTACATCTCTTCCTCCCCTCATCTATTTCCTTGCCCTGCTGCATTTGAATTAAGCAGCTTCCCTTCCTATCATGCTTTTGAACCTAGCAAAGGGATAATGCAGCATAACTTCTTAGTCACAATTGTTCTGCTGTTGGGGACTGTTATATTGCCAGGAAACAGGAATTCTGGTGAAGGATACCACTAAGCTTCTAAGTTTATCAATATGCATTGTACTGGGCTCAGTTGTTGGTATCAAACCAACCCTAAATACAAATAAATTCCCTAAACCAAAGCTTGAAGATATTAGAGCTTCTTAATTGCATGCAGTATATATTCTTACCATGTGAGATGGAAATACGTATTTTCCTTGAAGTTCATTCTGGGAAACAGTTCAATCATTTTTCATGTAATCTTTCCAAATAATACTCACCACATTTCTTTTGGTAATGAAGATGTGTCCTGATTTAGTGATAAATAAATTTGCATAATCTCTGTAAAAATCTTCACTATTCCACATGTATAAGGGTGTGGTTAAGCTTTGGCAAGTACTGTGGTTGCAGTTCCAAACTCAGGTTCTAGAACTGAAAAAGAATCTTTGCCACGTCTTCAGGGACTACCTTCTGGGTCCTAAACATTGGTCCTAATCAGTTACAGGGCAAGTGTGTTGAAGCAGAACTACCAGTTCAATAAGGAATCTAGAGTGTGTAGAAAGGGAATTGCAGATGGTATCATCAAAGAAACTGAGTTATGGAATCAGGGTGGAATAAAAGGGAAAGAAGCTGAAAAGTTATAGAAGATTGAGAGGGATGGGGCTAGATCTAGTCATTAGGACTGGCCAATTAGGACGAGAGGAAGAAGAGTTGGGTGAAGAAGGACAGATGGGGAAAGTGCTGAATTATTGGTATAATTTTGTGCAGATACGGTGTCCAATTCACTGCACAACTGGGGCACAAGAAAAGAAACAAAATGTTTTAAGCTGTCATAGTACCACTCTTCTCCAGTGTCTGGATTCTAGGAGTTCTAGAGGTCTCTGCTATGTGGTTATTAGGATGCCACCTACTGGGATATGTTTTGAAAATACATATATCAAATACACCAAAACCTCTGTGAGAAGAAAACGTTAATCATATAATTGAAGATTTTAGAAAAACATGGCAAAAGACTTAATAACTGTTACATCAACCTACTTCTAACTTTTCGTATAGTTTGAGAATTTAGCTTTGCAGTGTTGATTGCATTTTGCTTCTGTAAAATCCATGAAATTCAGAAAGGAATTTTTATAATAGATTAATTCTATTTTCATAGGTTGTGCAAATCCACTTGGGGTCACTGTTCTATATACAATAAGAATCCGCCTCTAGGATTTTCTTTTAGAAAATTGTATATGCAGCTAGATGAGGGCAGTCTCACCTTTAATGCCAACCCTGATGAGGTAAGTGAACTGTTGCTGACAGTAATAAACAGTTAAAGTAATTGTGATTGGTTGTTTATCATTATAGCCATATAAAAACAAAGTTTTAACAGGTGTTTGTTTTGCTGTAGGGATGGTTAGTACTGAGCTACAGCCGTATTCTTGTCTTTTTTTGAATATTGTACTTGTGTACAACATTTACACAACTTGCCTGTTTAGTGCTCTGTACACTTCTGTGGATGCCAGAAATTCATAAACACATATTAATTTAGGAACGAGGCCGATATCCTAACTGAAGAGACAGTGGTGAATTGTAGGAGCATAGCAATGAGCTTACATAAATGAAAATGTTAAAATGCAGAGTGTGAGTTTGGTTCCACCTTATGCAAAGCAGGATGAGGTGTAAAGTCTGATTACTTCTATGACAATCACATTTTTTTGTAGGGGATTTTTACTTATTTCCATTATCAAGGAGCAAATCTTGAAATATGAGAAAGATCTACTGCTGAACTATCCTGAAGATCAATTTGATTTAATTTCTGTGGGTGTTTGTTGTGCATAATCTTTCCTTATAGAACAACATAAATTTATCTTCAAAAAAATATCCCTTGTCAAACTGAAAGGTTTCCATTTATAAGTTCACGTAACTAACTGGAAAAGTCAATTTCTGCTTTCAGTCTGCCACCTTTCAAAGAGGAAAACAGTTTGAGAGTAGACAGCTTTTGCCTGGGAGATAGACAGTTAATGCCCAAGTGACGGAGTCTTTTGTGTATAAAACAAGAGTCCTGCTTCATGTTTCCTAGGAAAAGAGTGTACACAGTACTGAACAAAAATGCTGTTAACTTCCTGCATATAGATACACATACACGTGGAAATGGTAATTGAGTAAATCCAAAGTAGAAAAAGGATTGAGATACAAAAAGAAACACTTCTAGAAGCAAATTTCACTCAGCTGATATGATACAGAAAGTGTGAACTTGTAACCATGGGGTAAAATAAATAAAGCAGTTCTATGAATCATTGCAATAATGTGATTTCATTTAAGTTCTTGCTTTATCTCATATTCTGCTTGATTAAGAGACCATTAATTCTATCAGTCACAAATAGAGTATTTTGTAATTTCTCTAGTTGAACTCTGCCTTGAGCTCTACACAGCATCAAGACATCAGCACCTGGCCACTTGAGTAATTAGTATTGTTCTTCTGCAGAATTTCCACAAATGTAGTAATAAATATAAAAGTTTTCAAACAAGATGCAATATTTAGGTTACTTACATGTTTTCAGTAATTTATCAAATATATTGCTAGCAGCATTGTCCGTCCAAATTTTTCTTTGTATTTTAATTTGTTTTAACATAGTTTTTCACTTAACTATCTCAGTTTATGATGTGCCATTATATCTCAACCTTATTTAAAGTAATCTTGGTATGTTTAAAGCATTTGGAGCCTTCAGAAAAGGCACTTAATAGAAGATTCATTATTTTTAAAGGCAATTAAGATCTGCAAATTAGGGCTAACTTACGGCATACCTAAATTAGGTATTAACTTTATTATGTTACTCTTGCTTCTTCCTTACGGATATATTTTACAGTAGAAGTACAAACACTCTGCTTCAATGAGAGATGAGAACCTCAGGGTATCTCCTAAGGGCTCTGTTCCTCTCTCCCTGTGGAGCACCATAGCCTGGTAGGAATCATTCAGGGCCTGGGTTTCAGGAGAATTCACAAATACTATTGCTTTTACTGTTTGCAACTGTGATATTGGCAGAATTATTATTATGAGGACACTGTGACTGGAACATATGATATGACATTCCATTATTACAAATTGTGTCTCCGAATTTCCTGCCAAACTCTGCTTTACATTTGATAACAGACCTGATCAAATTACTATAAAAATAGGAATACTTACAGCCACAGGAGCAAGATTCTCCAAAGGACACCGCCCATGTCATGAAAATGGGTAACCAGGCTCCCCAGCAACAGCTCCAGAGCTAGCGGTGGCTCACGGGGTAGGGAAGAGCATCTACACACTTTGTGGTAGGATTCTCTGGTTAGCCATTGTTGTGTGCATGGTGTTGTGATATCTGCTGTAATTTAACGTGTTGGTTGTGTGCATGAGCTTGCATAATTCATGGCAGGTGCTCACATTCTGCTAAAAGGATGTGCCTTAACACATGACACATAATCTGAAAAAAAAACCTCCAGTGCATGTTTGGGTTGGGTTTTTTGGGTTTGTTTTTTTTGTTGTTGATTGGTTTTGTTGGGTTTTTTTCATATGGCTCCACTGTTGAAGCCAATATTTTGGAACCTGTTTTTTGTTGTTTCTTTGGAGAGAGGGGATAGTTCAGTATTAGTATTAGCACTTGAATATAAATATCATGTTGTTTAATCTGCCTACCTGGTTTCTGCTGTATTTTATTTTAAAGAGTGTATGTGAAATGTTTCTCATGCAGTGCTCATTTCATCTCATGCACTTATTACTCAGAATTTGTAAGCAACCAGAAGTTATTTCCAGTTATTTTATATACAGTTTCTAACTCCCTACGAAGTATTTTGTCAAGTTTATTGCATGGATCAATGCTATGTAGCTAAAATAGAAACTGAATGTAAAAAAAAAACCTTTTGGTCAGGAAAGATGATCTATTTTTTTGTTTCATCCTTAATGGTTCTAACTGAGCTATTTAATTGCATTTATTTTTATGGACCTTTTGGAATCTACTGTACCAAAACTGTCTGTCTTCAGTGAGGTCAGGATTTCCTTTATGTAGCATAATAATTAAGTACAGTAAGACTGTGCTTATGCTAAGCCTGTCTTTCCACTCTTCTGATTGTCTCATTCTACAAACTGCCCTTAGTTTTTGACAGGAAGGCCAGGTTTTTTTGACCATTTCCTGGTTATAAATTATTAGCCACTTGTATAAAGCTACCTTCCTGACTTTTAATTATAGGTAGTCTGTAGATGATGGAATGTTTACTGTGCTGTATTTCTAAGCAAAGCTTTTTGAAACTTACCTAGTTCATAGTGGTCTACTAAGCAAGCCAATTTTGAGATGCATTGATTTATCAGTCTGAGGAATATTATGTGTATGTTGTAGAGGAAAGAAATTCTTTTGTATGATTTATCAAAAAAATTGGAAAGGAACATTAAGCTGAAACCTTTTGATAGTTCTATCTTAGAATCAGAGTGCTTTAATCTTATAAATTATTAGGTATGGATTCCATGTAAAATGAAAAATATTTCCTCAATTGCAATATTTGCAATTTCTGCCATCATAAATTTGTATCACTGAGACTGTATTTTAAAGACATACAATGAAAGGGACACTGTTTGCAATGGAATATATTGTGTCCACATAAGTCACCAAATGACTTGATTCATAAATTAGTAAAACAATCATAAAAATTTGTATTATACAATGTCTCATTAATAGTCTGCATTGTTCCAGAAGATGCACCATTAGATACATTGATATTATACTTCCCTAGAAAAGTGGAAACAATAATACCATACATGTCGAATTATTATTTACTAATAATGTTAGTGTTACCTAGAATCACCAAGAGAAATTGAGACCCTACTGTAGTAGGTACTGATTAATAAATTTCTGTGCTGTTAACTTAGGATATGTCTGGTTTGTTTTGTATGCATATCTAAACAGAGGTGTCAAAGGCAACTACAAAAGTTTTAATGTTGGTGCTATACTGAAGTGCTCTTGAAGTACTCTTAGTAAAGAAGATAGTCAATGCAGAAATGGAATCAACCCTGAAAAGAAAAGGTTTTCCATTTTAGGGATCCTGTATGGATATAAACAAATCCAAAGACTATTGGAAACAGATTGACACTCCTTGCTTGTTTTCTATGCTGTAATAGCATAGGCTGGCAAAACGCATTGTGTGCTAAGGGAAAAAAAAACTGTAAAAATAACATACTGAAATACAACTAATTGCTTTTGTTGTTACTATTAGTCTATATTTAAAATTGTTGTTTGCATATATAATTTAAATCAACACTTTCATACAATAATATTTTATCCAGAGCTGTCTGAAATTCAGAGGTAACATGGTGTCCAATGAGGCAAAGTTTAAGTCATCTTTCCCAATTCTCTAATGCTAAGAACATGATAGTGCTCTGAATTAATTATATCAGAATTAAAATACTGCTGTATGTGCTCATTCTGAAATGTTTCCCAGGTGTTAAAAAGACCTCTTCAGAGCTCGTAGATCATTGCACAGAACAGCCTACCTGCCTACAGTCAAATGTTTCCTAAGAGTATCACCAGCTGACTGATAAATAATCTCAGCATAGGTTTAAATAGTGTGTAGGGCTACTTATTTCAGCTAGTATGTATGCCACAAGTGACCATTTTAGCTACCAGAAGTGATTTATTTGAAGCAAGAGTTCTGAGAGGTTTTCAAGGTAGTATATACAGTGTTATGAAAAACAGATTCAATGACATGCTTTAAATCTTGTAAATAAATTTTGATTTGCTGGAAGATAAAATTTAAGAACTTAAAAGAGAAATCAGGCTTCTACTGCTGCAAAGTATTTTTGATGGCTTAGGATGAACTAAAAAGCAACTAAAAACAATGGCGTGTTTTGAAGTATATTTTATTTATACCATGTTTACTTGTGAAGGAGTTGAGGAAAATTAATTCACAGGGAAAAATATTGTCAAGCACTATGTGTGGTGGAGGAAAAAGGAATTAGAGATAGAGAATAATAATGCAAAGACTTTGTAGCCTATCAGATGGAGATCCTACATTGAGTTGCAAGTTAGTGCATGAAAAAAACCTGCAGCATTTATTGTCACAGAGAAACAAATCCACTGTCTATCTTAAATAAGGTGTTATTTTCATCCTGCCTCTTCTATGTCATGCTAGGTATTTTCTGGATATGTTTCAGAAATGTTTGTTAATTGCAGTAAGAATGGTACTCAAGACTTCCTCACCAGGCTTCAGTTTGTATTACCTTAAGCTAATACTTCTTACTGAAGCAAACACATAAATCTCTTTAACTCGGGATATATGTAAAGGAGATATTCTGCTGCTCATCTTGCAGGAATTGCCAGAATCCTTGTTATCTCCCATTTTTAATTTCTTATTTAGCTCTGGTTCAAGAAAATACTTAACGTTATGTTGTCCATCCATGTTATGGACAAAATTAAATATGATCTAGTTTGGACTGAAATGCAAGCTGATAGAGCAATATATGTTTCATTGTCATCCTAAATATAGATTTTTCTTAAGGCATAACACTGCTAGACTTTCTTGGTTTACCTATCTAAAAACCTTTGTATTTTTATTTCTTTTTATAAACCATTATTTTAACAAAAGAAATGTATCTCGATTAACTGCCATTTTCTATAAATTTATAAGCAAAAACTGTGGACCGGTAAAAATAGCTAGTTAATACTACATGTGCTTCTTGGCTTTTAACTTTTATTCTTAAACATATATTCTAACTGTTTTCCTACTTGATGCAACTAAGACTTAGCTTTACTAAGCCACTTAACAAAATGTTCCAAACTTGCACTCCATCCTTTATTTGTTTTTCACACAAAATTCAAGAGCACTGGGAAGTTTAGTTTATACTCTGAATGACAGGCTGCCCCTATATCTCTGTAGCTGTAATGTAAACTAAAAGAGCAGACTTATAAAATATTTTGAAGTTTGATGAAAAAATATTTCAGAAGAATTTTAAAGGTGATTTAGGTTGTGGCCTTGGTACATTGTTCTATGCAGAAATGCACTGTCCTGCTCCTTTTACATTTCAACCTTACGCTATAGTCAAGATCTGTTGTACTTAAGTATTGTAGCACTTCTTTGTAACAAATGCTGAAAACTGCTCCCAGCCCCTGACAAATTGAATCAGAAGAACTTGGTTAGTTATTCTCAGGTTTAGATTTTTGCTGTTGAAAATTGTGAACATTTTTGAAATCCATTGGTTGGGTTTTGATTTCTGAGATTGTAAGGAAAATAGTTTTATGCTTTGGGATATATCAATGACCAGAGAGAATCCAGAATATCACTGAAATACTTTAAATTTGTTGTGTTTATTCTGTAAGAAATGTGTGCTTGGTCAAAGTGTAAAATTCTGGAAATCATAATATGAGTATAAATTATATGCAATTCAGTATTTTTAAACTATTTTTATGTTAGGCATAGTGTTCTTACTTATGTGTATGCATATTTATATATGTTGATACTTACCTATTCTTTTAAATCAGCGTGCTTGTGTTTATTTGCATTATTACACATTTAAACAAATGCATTTAATGCATCTATTTGAATGTGATACATTGTATACATGTGCGAACATTCCTGTTTTAATGAAAGATGTTGAGGACTAAAAACATTATGGCTAAGATTTTCTTGTTTGAAAAAGTTATGAAATTACCAGTTATGGTCCCTGCAACATTTTAAATACTATTACAAATGTATGAAAAGCAAACTACTGATATAAACTGTAAAGAAATTATTAAAGAGCCATCATACTCATTATGAGGTTCATAATATAAAAATTTCTACTATGACTGTATGTAAAATCTCAACCATAACACTAAATTGTTTCTTTGCATTTGATTTATAGTTTTAGAGTATATTCTGCATGTTGAAATGTGATTTAGAGGAGTTGGAATCATTCTGAAAAAAAAAAAAACCCAGTTAGTTCGTAGGATTACATTCCTGCATTGTGAAGTATAATACTTGTTCCTAAATACATTATGAAGATCAAACATATTTGTGTGTTTTTATGAACATATAAATATTTATATTTTTACAAACATGTTTATATGTATTTTATCTCAGGGAGTCAACTACTTTATGTCCAAAGGCATACTAGACGATTCACCGAAAGAAATAGCTAAGTTTATCTTTTGCACAAGAACACTGAATTGGAAGAAGCTGAGAATCTACCTTGATGAAAGGTAATTCAAATTTCTCTTAAGACATTTTCTATTAATTTTCAATGTACAGCCCCATTTAACAATATTTGGAATGTAGAGATGCCACTTGAAGGATGTTAAAAGTCAAGAAAATGCAGCTAGGTAATGGTTCTGCTAAATCTGTGGAGTTACTCAGTTTGAGTATGTATGCGACTGTAACATACTTAATAAGAATCTTCAAAAATACCACCTATAAATAATAAATCTCACATCCTCACAAAATCTTATGTAGATATTTTGCTGCTTTTTTTGACTTGAAGTGTTTTTTTCCCTTTCTTATGGGTGTTATTCAGAACAAGTAGTTATCACTTTACTAAGGAATGATAGCTTTTTAACTAATATTGAATCATCTAACCATTACTTGGTTGTCTGGTATTTCTTGATTGGAAGTTGCACGCACCTCCTGAGACCTCCTCTCCTCTCTTGGAGACATCAGGAGCTGCAGAAGGGAACACTCTCCCTGCTGTAGGGTGCTGTTGTGTCTCCACAGTGCTTTCTCGTGCCATCAGGTTGGGGTAGGGCAGTGTCTTGATGGAGAAGAATAGTAACTGCGCCTGAATAGGAAGAACAGAACGCCAACAGCACTTCTAGCAGGAATCCTCTCCTACTTCTCATGCTCTTCAGCCTGTACTACTAAAGGAATAAAAGGAGTCTGTAATGTCAGTCACCACTGGCAGTCCTGTGCTGTAAAACTTCAGATTTATCAATTTTTTAGACAATAATAAAAATAGAAAACCATTTAATGGATGAGATTACAAGTTAATGGTAGTGACTCCTACTACCATTTATCCTTCCTTCATAAACAGTATTATCAGACACTAAAAATAAAAAATACTTTTCTAAATGTTGAAACTCACAAGCAAGGTAAAAATCAGATTAAACGCAGGAAAATATTCTTAGGTTCACTTCAAATTTGCTTCCAAATTTTTTTCAACTGTCTTTTGCACATCTGGTAATATAGGTGCGGACTGAATCTTTTAAATGTGTCAGTCTTCAGTGCAAAATGCTTGAGAACATCACACCCTGATGGACTTCCATGAGCATATTTTGCCTAGCTGAAGCCTGGTTTTAACAAGACACTTCTATGACAGCTTCTACTTAGACATGAAAATGTGTGACGCGTATGAATCTATTCCCTTTTTAATGGTTTTGTCACAGTTTAAAGGAAGCAAAGCATCTATGTAGACATTGATTGAATATACATATAAACTTTGTGTTCTGATTCACGTATGTTTTTATAGTATTTGGCTACTATACTACATGTGTTTATATTATCTTTGTGCTGCTAGTGAGAATTTCGCCTTTTAGCAAAAGCAAAAGTTCATACTATTCTAAAGCTTTAAATTTTATTTTAAAAATCTACAGATTTTCATATTTAAACCCTTAAAAGAAACTTTTCCAGTAATACGGGTTTTTGTTCTGCCAGGAGAGATGTTTTGGATGACCTTGTGACGCTGCACAACTTCAGAAATCAGTTCTTGCCAAATGCACTGAGAGAGTTCTTCAGACACATTCATGCTCCTGAGGAGCGTGGGGAGTACCTTGAAACTCTCATAACAAAGTTCTCTCACAGATTCTGTGCTTGTAATCCTGATTTGATGAGAGAGCTTGGCCTTAGCCCTGGTAAGCAAAAATGAGCAATGGATCAGTCTTTATAGTTCTGGATGATGCTACTGTTTCTGATAGTTTTAAAATCAGCACCTAAACAAGTATTTCTGAAAGTACAAAATGGCTCAGTATAGAGTCATCGTTCCACTTGGGTTGGAAAAAAACCAATCAAAAACAAACATACAGATTCTTTTTTATTCTCTTTTTAGCTGATTAGTTGGGTTTATTTCCATGTTATCTTTCCTTCATTTTTGTCTGTACTTTGAAATTTTTTGTTTTCTGAAGTTCCTCTTGCAGAGTCTTTCACACTTAACATTTTACCTTGTGAATAGTCTCACCAAAATGAAAGGGAATATTGGGCCACATTCAAGTTAACAAACATTTCTAATTGGTTGGGGGTGGCAGCTTTCAGCAATGGAACTGCTTATATATTTAAAAGATAAGATTTTGCAGGATGTTGGCTTTAGTTTACACAAACTTCAAGAATCTGTTTAAATGAAAATTTGTAAAGCCCTTAGTGGCTTTTGGATTATGTAGAAATATTAAGAGATTTGTAAATTCTCATTTGGCAGTGTGCTGACATTATTAGTTTGAAAGTTACTATATTAAGTTTTATTTCACTGGGATACCCTTCTGAGTAGTTGTATGTATAGGTATATCTGTATGTATATATAAAATTATGAGCCTAGATGATAAAGACCATGGGGATCTTAGGGAAAAATACTTCTAATGATCACAGTTTCTTTTTTAAACTTCTCTTTGTTTATTCTCTCTTGTCTAGATGCAGTTTATGTACTGTGTTACTCTTTGATTCTACTTTCGATTGATCTAACAAGCCCTCACGTGAAGAACAAAATGTCAAAGAGGGAATTCATCCGAAATACGCGACGAGCTGCACAGAATATTAGTGAAGATTTTGTAGGGCACCTTTATGACAACATCTACCTTATTGGCCATGTGGCTGCCTAAAAGCACAATTTGCTAGCACTTAAAATTTGTAATTTTCAAAAACTACATCAATTCAAGATATTAATTATTTTGTAGAGATGGGGGTTATTTTAGTGCTGGTCATTCTAACCTCTGTATGCAATCAAAGTTTGTGTGTGTAAGTGTGTGTATGTGTAAACTACTTTTTCTATCTATTTACTGTGGGAACAGAAGGAATTTTTTTTCATAATTTTTTTTTAGTTTTGCACAAAACAATGCCATTAGTCTGACACAGCCATTTATGAATGTTAAACTGACATTACAGTCTAAGCTGAAAAAGTGGTGAATTTGTGCATTAGATCTGCTTGAAACTTTAATAAGTTCATTCTTTTTAGACTACCATGTAATGTGTATATATTTAACTAAAGAGATTTATTATCATAATTATTTTATTGTAAAGTATTTTAACTAAAATTTCTCCTTTTATCTCTTAAATTAGTGTTTGACTTTCGTTTGCATTTTTTTACAAAAGCTGACTACCTCAGATACTTAAGTTAGAGGAACATTGGTCTGAATTCTACAATAAAGTTTATTCTAGGAGATGATAGAACACTTGTAAACTATCTAAGCTGGTATTTTATACTATATTTATTCACTTGAATTAGCATGTTGCCAATCTGCTATTCACTCAGTTTTAAAGATCACAGGCTCTATTTTAGATGAACCCTGATGTCATCCAGGGGTAGCCAGGGGAAGTCATGCAGTCTACAGAGAGGTTTACGTTATTTACTTACATAACCTATTTTGCAGATACTGGTTTTTGGGGAGCAGGACAACTACAATCACCTACTCAACACAGTAAGCAAGAAAAAAACAGGGAAAGTGGTAGGAGTGAGTAAAGTGTTGCTTCTTTCAACTGGTTCCCTCAGTTTAGAAGTGTCAATGATGGAAATGCCTTGGCAAATGTATACCAGATGACTCGTTGCTGAAGCTGTTAAAAACTGACAGTGCAAGACTAGAGCAGTGACTGCAGGATTGGAGAGCTGTTTCAGAGTCAGATACTGAATTACTTTCTAAATCAGTCACATAGCTAGATTTTTACAGCTCTAAATTTATGGAAATACTTCAAAAATCACTTGGTCAGGTTGTATCGACATTTTAAAGTCTGGAGAATATTAGCAGTGGAACTGTTGCGCGTGTGCAGGAATTAAGGATTTGCCTAGTTTTTTGTTCAGACAACTCATGAAGCAGTGCTTTACTTAAGTTGACATAACATGTAGTTGAAGTAAGAGCTGTTCCTGATTATGTTTGTTTACATAATGTGTAGCTATCAGTAGCATCTGGATACGTCATGATAACAAGTATATTTATTCTTTTTTCTTACCACCCCATGAGGTGAAGTGGGAAGGTATTCTTAATCTGTAAAACAGAACTAATCTGAGTTTTTATGTAGAAAGCCTATTACAGAGCCAAGAATTTAATTCAGGAATGACCCTTTACGGCCATGCACTTTGCCTATGCTGCTGCTTTCTGTTTGGCACCTAGGGAGTGTTACATTTTTTTTAGATATGAGAAGGACAGTCCATACAAGGGCTACATAAACGATGGGAAAAAAAGATGTAGCTATTACTGCTGTTTCAAGTGTTTATAGCTCTGCTCCACAAACCAAAATGCATGCAGAAAATGTACTTTTTTATTACGTTACCTTTAATCAAGTGTAAATGCCATTGCATTTATGTAGCATACACAGCCAAAGCCAGGAGCCAGCAGTATTACAGCTGTGTACCAGACAGGTTTACAGAATCACCTGCTTTGTTCATGATAACTATACTTCACCCAGTGTTATTTTATTGCAGAAAGTCCAAGGGTGTGTTCTGCAGTGATCAATTAATCTCAAGCACAGATTAGAGTAAATGGTACACTGGGGAACTTTGCTTAAAGCACAGGTATCTGCTCCTGTGTTACAGAAAAAAAAAATAGGAAACTTCTAATGTAATTGTAAAACCAACTATAAAGGACAAGTGTCTGGGCTCTTTAAAGTGATCTGGAGAAAGCAGGATATAGTTTTCTAAGAAACACTACTCAAAGGTTACATACTTTAAAAGAAGAATTCAGTGAATTTTGAAATTAGAACTTTTCTTGTTAGAAAATATTTTCTCCTCAAACCACAAACACAGAGCAAGGCTTAATTCTCTTCTGACTTAAGCTTAGGTTGACATTAGTGATACTGGTTTTGATCTTGCACTAATAAGAGAGTATGTGTTGTGAGTCTGCGTTTCTCTTAATTTTCAGTTACCCTAATACAGAACAAAGTCTTCAGGCAGACAGAACATGTTTTTTCAGGAATAGATGAGCACATCTATTAGCAAGGTTTAGAAAACTTCAAGGCCTGTGTAGCAGCCAAGAAGATAAATTAGAAACAGGATGATACAATTCAAGTTTCCATAAGACAAGTCCAGGGGAAAAGAAAACAAAACCCTAATGACATGCAGATAACAGCATTAGATCTTCCCAACAGGATTTTGAGCAGTGTTAGAGGATTAGCACCCAACTCATGCCATACGTTATGTTACTTACACAGAGTGGAACAGAAGACAGCAAACACAACATGCCAAGTGTGAATTCCCTCAGAGGCAACCACGAAACAACTAATTAATACAGACATTTCTTCTGTCCTTTTTTCAGTTTGAGTCTATCTCTAAAGTGGCTGAGAAGTAATTTTTTGCATTTTAGCAATCAAGACTTTACATGAAGTTAAACAATTTTCTGTTTAAAAGGAGAAAAAAGTCTTAATCAGGTGTAATAGTACTCTTAAAAAGTGACAAAAATTATCTTGGTTGTTCTCCAAAAACTGTTTAAAAAACAAAGTTTTGGGCAGTGTTTAATTCAACGCTCTTGGTGTCTCCACGCACATTTTAAAATAATGATGCTTCATTGATCCAGGTGTCACTAGATGATGTGATGTGGGAGTAGATACTTGATCAAGCACTTGAGAAGACTTGGGTAGAGGATCTCAAGCCGAATTACATGAGCATGATTGTGCTTTTAACTGCACAGTGATTCCCAAGCTAATGTGGTTCCACCACTGCATGTCCTTTGAACTTTGGCCGTGTGGTGTTGCCTTAACTCTTAACTGTATGCACTGTACACAGCACTGAAGGAAGAAGTGAGCCTGCAGCCCATCCCCCTGCAAACACTCACTGTTCTGTCCTAAAAGACTCTGGAATTGTTCTGAATGGCCATTTCGGAAAGTTTGGTAACTTCAGCATTCACAAATGTGACTTTACAGTTCATGTCGGGAAAATGAGTGTACCTGTGTCCATGTAAAGGGTCACACAAATGCAGCGCATGGTTGCTTTTAGTAAAGTCTGAGGCTCTGATTGCATTTATTGAAGGAATATGGCACATATTAGATAGTCACACGGCTTAGCTATAGACAGCATCTGATATTTTCTGTTTTCTCAAACTCTGTTTTTGCCTAGAATACTTTCCATTCAAACTCTAAACAACACCTTTGTGCAGCTTTGACTTTTTAAAATAAATCAAAGCTGCTGCAACATACAGAAGCCCAAACAAATACAAGTTTGAGACATGTTTGTCGATTTTGAAGCAAGTGAGAAATTAGCATTCAGGAAAAAAAATCAATTTGTTCTCTTTAACCTTTCCCTTCCACCCCCTGCATAGGAAAAAGAAAAAATGTAAACAGTTTCAAAATATAGCTTTAAGAAAATAAACTGACTAGCTGGACAAATAAATATTACTATTCTTCAGTGTTCTGCAGTTCATTAATGTTCTGAACATAGACAAGTTTATCAACAGGAATTGCTCTTTTTTGAACTCATAATAATTTTGTTCTTTTTGTAAGATGTCACTGTTCAGTCCAATATTGTTTATAGCTCTGTTTTTAGAAAACAAGTATTATTTTAAGCACTAAAAAAAAAGTGAGATACTTGACCATGTTAAAATGTCAAATTTGCAATAAGTATTTGGGAAATCCAGATTTACCTGCCCTCTGTTGAATTAGGATTTTTTTTTTCTTTTCAAGTATTTCTTGGATGTATTAAAACTAATAAATATTAAGGCTGATGACTTGTTCTCTGCCATTGTAAAATCTCCCACTCTGATCTCAAAAGCACTATTAAAATGGGCAAAGAACAGATATAAAGTATTTCCTGTGTCTCACATTGGTACATTATGGTTTCATTTTGCCTTAAATAGAAATACAAACTTTTATAATCTGCATGTCAGAGTGATTTTAGTAAGATAAAATTTTATATGATAATCTAATATTATTTATGAGATGTTTAAAGTTCAGACTTGCCATGTGTAATTAAATCATAATCAAATAGCTAGGAGTAGTTAACAGAAGTGTGTCTGTAAAAAACCTAAAAGAGATCACATTGCTCCTTTGTCACCTCAGTGTTTTTGCTAGTATTAATGTTAGTAAATCTGCAGTTTCCTTATTCATATAAATATGCTTAGAGAAAATATTTAAATGGACTACTTCCATTTCCTGTGTGAAATTTATTTGCATTAAGTACAAACTTTCTGTGCTTAAAGTATTAGAAAAGCAAAAAACTTCAACTCCTTGAAAGAAAAAAGAGGCTCTTAATTTTCTGTTGCGTGGTTCACTCATAGACCCTAATAGAGAAAACAAGCAAAAAGCACTTTTCAGATTCCTAGCAATTAAAAAATGCATTTTTAGGCTTAAAAATAGTGTATGTGTACCTAAGAGAAATCAAACATGTTTTTGTGAAAGCAATATGGTCAGGATACCAGTTATTTTCAGAGAGAGTATTCATTTGTAAAAGTTAGCTTTCTTCTTGGCAGTGTTGGAGTGGAATGTTGGATTTAATTTAAAATGATTAATGGGATTTTGTCAGACTCCCTGCCTTTACCACCACTGCAGTTTGTCAGCACAACAACCTGGGAAACCCGGACGCCACTCTGTCGCCCAAAACTGCTTTCCAGGAAAAAATAAACCCGAGTAACTAGTGCCAGGTACATGTCGATGGTATTGTCTTTCAGCTGTTGAAAGTTTAAGCTGGGACATTTACACATTCTGAGGAAGTGAACCTCATTTGTTATTTCAATAGTCTGTTTTTGACAGTGGATACCAGTGTAAACTTAAATTTTTAAAGCAAGCATAGCCTTTTTTTAACCTTATGGAAAATCTGTAATCCATGCAGAAGAGAAATATTATAAAAGGAAAAAAAATATGTATCAAGGCTTATTGAGCTAAGTTTTTCTGGAGAAAGGCAATCTATTTAATCTTTATACTGTATTCTCTTAGGGGCAACTCATTCTTTGAGCACTATGCATGCCAATAGTTTGCTGAGTGGCAAGGAATGTTCTGTGGGACTTGAGGCAGATGCATCAATGTGTATGCCAAGAGCCAAAATCTGACAAGTTTGCAGTACTTATATATAACCATAACATAACCAAATGAGTAATTCATTTGAAATGTAATGTTGATCTTTAAAATACTTTACAATTTTTCTTCGTTGCTTTCCCTGTGGAAGTTTGTTCTGTTGGTCTACAGTTTGAGCATTGTGTTTTCTTACACATGAAATACTCAAAAATCAAAAAGATTATTTCAATTTCAAAAGCAGCCTTCCTCTTCTGAGAAGACACGCCTATCTGTGCTATGCAAATCCTGCAGTCACATAATGCTGTATCAAAAAACTGACCTTGCATTCACTCCTATAGACCCCTTAATACACCAGTTCTATCCATTAACTCAGCAGGCAAAAAAATCCTGCAAGGCTTCACAGAGATGTAAGTGGTGGAAAAGAGTTTGAAGTGCTCTGCTGCACCAGGCAGAACGTACTCCTTTACAGGGCACGATGGCACATGTATTCTTTGCATTACTTTTATGTGTTAAAAAAAGTATTTTCACAACTGCAGTTTCCCTTTCTTCATATCCAGAATTCAGGCTAATTGTCGTGATTACATGTAACACAACTGAACTGAAATATATTTTTATAACTGGAGAACTTCTTAAGTTTACTTGCCTTCTGCAGCATTAATCACCTGCGTGATAAAACAAACGAAGTCACAAAGCTTCTTTACAAGCGTTAAAGAAGTGCATCTCTCAGCGTGCTTCTTAGTAACAATCAAGATGCTGTATTTTTTCACATTAAATGTAACTTCTTGTTTCTATATTCCACTTAGGAATTTATATCAATAAAAGTATTTATTGCTGTTCCACACTGAAGTCTGGCAGTACAATTTCTGGTTTGTACTAGCAAAAGCTGGCTTTTTTGAGGTTTTTTCCCATGGAATAGCAGAAAAAATGAGAGTAAGTGCTCCACCTTCATCTATCACTGCAAAAATACAATAAGAAATGCTTGAATCTTTTTTCCCTATAAATAAGATTTAGATATGTAATAAAATACAGAAGTCACATGATGACTAATCAGTTTTTGTTAATTTCTTTTCCAACTTTTTAAAAGTAAAATATGATTTCTCTTCCTTGGTATTAAGTCTTCACAATGTGTGTAGTGCTGCATAATATACTGAAAATCACAGCCCTTAAAGGGCTGATTTGAAGATCTAAATAAAACATAGATATTATTCTAGCTTCCTATGTAAGAGATTTTGTTTAAAATCATGAAGACTGAAATGTATTGAAAATTATTTTAAATTAGTGATATTTAATAATATTAAGTTAAATTGTCAGTCATAAATCAAGATTTATAGCCTGAGTCTAAAGACTCAAATTAGTAAAACAGAAAAAAGTAAAGTTTCTGTAATAAGACTTCATTAAAGCTAAAACTTTGTTGGTGTTAATGCAGATCAAGACAGAAGTTTTGAAGAGGTGAGATTGGTAGTCTCTGTAAGAGGATACCTGGTCCCAGACATATTTATATCTCATCCTCCCTCTTTCCTGCAGTAACATAGCAGCTTTTCTGCCCTTCCCAACACATCTGCACCTCTCCACAACTGTCCACAGGGGAGCGGAGCAGTCTTGCTTTGCAAACTACACCTCTTCCTCTCAGATTTGTAAATAGACAGTGTGTAATCTGTTATTTTTTAAATATAGTGTTCTCTATAATTTCTTCACAGTACTTAAATAAAAAAAGCAAGTGAAATTAGCAGTTAAGATGTACTCTCAGTAAGTATCAGTATTTTCTAAGTACAGACAGTTCTGTTATACAAAAGCAACAAAAAAAGAAGCCCGTGTTGCAAAATGTACAGTTTTATGTCAGTAACTTCATTCCAAAATCATGCACAAATTAATTTTATGAATGCTAATTAATGATCTTTATTCTGTTTTAGAAGTTGTTCACCACAAATTTGAACTAAGAAAAATTTTACACAGAATATGAAAGAATATTTGGAGAAGCTTATCTGCGTTTTCCTTGCCACACACCTAACAAGTTACACCCTAGTAAAGTTGTTGCCGTACCTCTGTCAAAAGCAGATTGGTAACTCAAGGGAGGAGATTCAGGATGTCATTGCATTGGAAGAAGTAAAGGCTTAGAAGTATCTTTAGTGACTCACTTCCTAACAGAGCCATGGTCTCAACACGCTGTTTAAGGTGATAGATGTCACTGTGTTATCAACTGAAACAAAGCAGAATTCTCACATTTTCTTGGATAATGTATTCTAAATAAAAAAGAGAACTCAAAAGCAGGCTGAGACTTTGGAGGTTTTATGCTTACCACAGGCAGTGCTAGTAATACTGTTACTTCATACGAGTAGTGCCAGAAAGCATTTAATCTCAGAGAAAAGAGGAACAGTAAAATTCAATGACCATGATGCAAAGGAGATCTGTAAAATAAATAGCAGAGTCCCCCTGTACAGGTGCAGCAGTGTCTTGGTGTAAAGGAAAAGGTGTCTCAGTTTCAGTATGTAACTATATATATCAGATTATGACTATAATTTTCTCAAGCAGTGATTAAAGTACCCATTTGGCTTCACCCCGTTCGTAGCCAGTTCTCGGTATGCAGGTGTAGCACGTAATGGAGCACAGGGGAATTTGTGTGTTAGTAGGCTGATGAGATAACCTGTCTGCTATGGCAAACACTTCTCACAAACAGCCTTTGGTCCTGGAAAGACGTTTGCTATTTACAAAGTTTAGAAGGAATACTCAAAGGCAGAAGGAAGCCGGGTTATGGGGTGGACAGGGTGGGGTTGTTGATAGTGTCAGGTATGTGTGTTGTATATTTCTATCCCCCTTTCTTCCCTTTTCACTTTCTTCATTTCCAGAAAAGCTTGTTTATATTAGACTTAACAATGATTTAGCTTGGGATACAAAGAAAACCCCCAACAAAACAAACAATCTTTGAGGGTAAAACAAGTGTGTGACCTTTTACAGCATTTCCATAATATTTAAATAGCATCAAAATTAATAAGTATTTATGGAGTCTTCAGATACTACTTTAATTGTTGTTATTTATTTCATGTGCTATTTTAATTCGAAACTGTCAGTCAATATATTTATCACTCATTGTGTCAGACTTACACACCCAAAATCAAGACACATTTCTGTGTCTTGAAAGGACTCCATAATATATTGCTATGAAAAATAATACATTGGATCCACAAGAATAAAGATGTGATTGATGAAGCATTCACTTATATGGTGATAAGCAAACGTTGTTACATGAAAATGAAATTATCTTTAAACAAGTAAGTGATCCAATCCATTTTAAGCAAAAGTCCTTAAAAGGGGAAGGTCTTAGATGTAAACCAATCCCTATTCTGCTGACCATATAAATCTTTAAACACATTAGGTTTCTGAGAAGGCAGTGACACAATTTTCCAACTATTTATGTCTCTAAGACCCAGTCAGCTTAGAAAGTCATCACCAAAACCCACTCTCCTGACATGAATAGTTTTTGGTTTAGGATTTGACAGATAACAACCAAATGTGACAACAGTAAAATAACCAAATATAAAGTTTATTCTTACACAGCAAATGCAGTAATTAAAAAAAAAAAAAAATATTCCTGACAATAGCTGCATAGAGGCAGTGTAGTCACAATGTCTTTCCTGAGCAAAACCGACACTCTGGTCCTCAGTTTTACCAGCTTCTTTGGTGGGTTTTACCAATTGGGAAAAGCTCCTCTTGACGCTTTCTCCTAGAGCACAGCTTCTGCTCTCTGAGCACCATTGCCCAGGCTTTCCTCAAGGCTCACTGTGCAGAAGGAGCCACAGTTTTAGATCATAGCAACATAAGAACAACACTCAGATTCTGCAGTAGCAATCAGTCCTCTGTTTCAGTGAAACTCCTAATTTACACAAGCACAGAATGCGTCCTCCTCTTTCAAGTCCAGAAACATACCTTTCTCCTTCCTACCCTGATATGCAACTATTCTTTCTGCATTACTGGGATGTTCAAGCCTGTTGCACCCTTCATTTTCTGGGTTACTTGTTCACACATGCCCTTTTGCAAGAGAAACTCAGTGTCAGAAAGAGAGCGCAAACTCCATGCTGTGCAGAGCTCTTATTATCAAAAGATAGTTAAAAAAAAAAAACAGAATAAAACAACACAGCGCATTTGCAAGGACCTATCCCTAGACACAAATAAGTTTCAAATTAAAGACTAGAAATGACTTCAATATAAAGAATACTTTGCTGACTAGAAAATCTGGTAAACTCATGTCTTTTACAGGTATATCTATTGCAAGTGGCCAAGTTTCATGTTTTCAGCCACATATTCTTGGAATTGTCTCTCTGACTGTGAGACATATATATTTTTTTTTAACCTTCGACTTGCTTAGACACTTTTTTCTTTCTCTTTTCCAATATTTCCCTTGTTGGTATTAAAACATACGATGTAGCATATCTTCCTAACGATACCTCCTACTTTTCCACTGTGATTTCCTGACTTGGCAGAATCTTTCTAGATACTGTTTCCCTTAGGCTTATAGAAAAAAAAAAACCAAAAAAAAACCAAAAAAAAACAACCCAAACAAAAACAAAAAACTGTAGCTACTCCAAAATTGACAGGGTTTATATGTATATATTTATGCCTTGTATATATTTTAGGCTCCTGGTCTGCTTGCTTGCCAGTGTGATTGATTGACTGTGCCCTGAACGTTGTTTATAAAAACCAGCAGGCCCCGTACTTGTACAGATCTGCAAACGCCCAAAGAAAACCCCGCACCCGGTGATCTCGCTGTTGGCTCTATTCCTGCAGCCTCAGATAGGAGTACAATTTCGGCGGTGCTTATAACTAATGCCGAGGGCGAGCTGCCCTTCCTCCTCCTCCTCCTCCTCGTCCTCCTCGCCCGCGGGCTGCAGCTGAGCCCCGCAGCCGCAGGGATCTGCGCGGTCGCCGGCCGCGGATGGCGGCAAAGCGAAGCGGCCCTCGGGGATTGCCAGGGCCACCCGGGAAAATTAATCCGCTTGTCCTTGCTTAGGCTCCGAGGAGGCGGGGGGATGGCGGGGAGCGGGATGGGTTTTGTTTTTTCTTCTCCTGTTTCAGGAGGGTTCCCTGTTCCCTCATAGTGACAACCGAGTCACTTCACAGCCGCGCCACCTGGAGCAAAAACAAAATGATGAAATGTAAATTGCCTGCGGATTGAGAGGGTTTAGTCCAATGCTTTATTTATGTTAAAGCCCCGAGCACCGCCCCGCCCCGCCCGTCTCCACCTGCCAAGGCGCAGGGCTGGGAGGATCCCTGCCCTACCCCCCCATCCGGGGTTCATTTCCATGTGGATCCCATTATCATCATTTGCTCCTAGTTTAGGGGGGATTAAGGCGATTAGAATGAAAATAATTAAATGATTTTTCAATTCACCCCTTCATGCAAGGGGAAAGAGAGGGAGAGATAAAGAGAGAAGGGAGTCTACCTGGAGGAACAGAGATGGGGGCTGTGATTGACTTTTGGAAGGGGTAATTTTAAAGGAACGGGAGAAAAGGGGGGAGCCGCCGCAACTGCCAAGTGTTTTCCAAACTCTAGATGACTGTTGGCCACACTTTCGTTGTAACGTGGCCTTATTGTTTTCAAATGGGTTTTCTAATCTGTAATTAAGTCCCAGCACTGAATAATGAAATAAAACCAAAAAAATCGTGGGGATTTGGGGGTTTTGTTGCTGTTTTGGAGATGGGAAGGTGAAAAAATCTTCTGGGGATGAATAGTTTATTTCTTTGTTGTAGTTGTTTTTTCCTGTTGCAAGCCAAATTCCTCTATTTCGTAGTTTGGAATACAGCCATATTCATGATGAAAGAATTTAAACATTTAAAAATTACAGACGGCCTTTAATCTGATAAAGGGATAATCGTTTCGTCGGCTTCTCTTCTTTTTCAATGAAAGTGCTCTAACAAAGCTGCTTATACCATATGGACACAGTTGCACTTTGTGTTCATTTAGGTATATTCATAAATCCGTATCTCAGTATTTACTGTTTTCGTTTGCACGGATAAAATTTAGATATTAAATCCATGTCCGAGAAAAGGCAATAATTCAAAGGTTAATTAGCTACAAGTGCCTTTGTTTTTTTGTTTGTTTTTATGTTTGTTTGGGTTTTTTTTGTTTTGTTTTTGGGTTTTTTTTTTCCCCCAGGGTAACCTTAGCATTCCAGAACATATTAAAATACAGTTGTCCATCTGGGGAAATTCGCGTGAGATATTTTCGAAGACGACAGGAGACGGTTTTCCCAAGGACAGAGGAAGTTGCTCTGATGGTCGCGGCATCTCATTTTCCCGGCTGTGCCCTGTAGCGGGGTGGGTCGGGAGGCAGGACAGGGACTGCGGGCAGCGCTGCCTCGCCACAAAACCTCCCTCCGCCTTTGCCCGGAGAGGCAAAGTCACTGCAACCAGTCTATTAACTTCAAATGGGCAGAGACAGCGGTATAACACATACCTTCGCAGCTTACAAGGAACTAAATTAAAATCTTAACCCTCCTGAAAGGACCGCTGCTGATGGAGGAGGAAGGCGAGCCGGAAATATGCAGAAAATGCGAAGTTTACAGCCCTAATGCCTCCGCTACCTGAAGGCACAGCGCTAGGGCGGGTAATTCCTTTTACTAATTACTTGACAACAAGCAGATCAAAAAAGAAAATCTTGTAGGAAGGGCTTCAGGATCTGCAGGAGAGAATAACATTGCTGTGCTCCCTGCATACCCGAAAATCCTAACATAAATATTGTGGATGTTCTGCTCTCACCGGCTCTAAACACGTCTGCCCGCAGGCAATACTGCGGTTTGGTTTTAAAGACTCTTCTATAGCTGGAAAATTGCCCTGCGGGGTGCTGTTATTTTTGAAATAGTACATCTTCTAGGGTGAAATTTAAGTATAGACGTTTCTTTGAATCAATGAGGAGGGGAAATCCCGCTTGTTGTCAAAAGCTAATTTTCAGCTATTAGAGAAGTTTGTAACTTCAAATATTTTTCTTTCCTCTATAAACGTTATAAACTGCTTTCATAGTTACTAAAAAATTTATCCGGCAAATCGAAGGCTGAAACCCGCATTCATTTGGCTCTGGCTCCTTTTGTAAATAATTGTTACTACCGCGTAGCGCCCTGTGCCCGCTGGGTCTCGCCGCCAGCCCGGCAGTGTAATTCCTACCCACCGAAGCGGTCATTAATGCCAAAGCTGCGGCTGCGAGGCGCTTCTCGGTTACCAATAAAACCTTTACTGCGGCTCGCATCGACGCGTCTTTAGAGAGCGCGCTCGTCGGCGCCCGGTGCCTGAGCGCTGCTCTGCCTAATGCCTCCCTTCCTGATCGCATTACCGCCCGCTCCCCCGGTACTATTTATGGGCAATAAAAGCTCCCGCAGGCCCCGGCCGGGCCGGCTCTCCTCCGGTCAGGACGCAGAGCAGGTGACCGAATTCGCGGTTTTTCTTTTTCCCCGCTTCAATACCAAACAGAAAATTCCGGGACTTTCCTCCCCTTCATTTATTCGTGAAGTCACGCATGGAGCTTCGGAGGGGGCGCGGAGTGCCAGCGGTGGCCAGCAGCAAAGGGGCCGCGGGGCCGGGCAAAGCCGAGCGGAGCGGAGGAGGACGGGGGGCGGAGGGGCCGCCGGCGGGGGCGGGGC